>CM016729.1:8421179-8912924 GCA_005771605.1 Scutellaria baicalensis
GAACTTCCAGTACAAATCTAGGAAGCTTTGAAGGCAAAAAGGTTAAAATCCTTGGAGTAACCTAAGTGTGGGAATGCTATAGAAAGTCTACAACAAACTAACATTCCATTAGGAATCAAGCAGAATATCAACTTCAGAAAAAAAATTTTTTTTTTAACAATTTTGCTTACTATGTCTTTGTCTATCTTGTTTTGATTGTATACACCTGCACGCACTATCACTTCTTGATCTTCAAAAGTCTTGAAGAAGCCAAAACTTTCTCTACAGTATGGGCTGTAAAGATAGTCTAAGCTCTGAAAGAAAACAAGAAGGACTTATACTTGTATGAGTACCTATACATGATTATCGTTATGCAGGTACATCTGACAAAGAACTAGTAAATTTAGGGGGAACCATTGACGAAATGACAAACTCTGACTATAGGATGCTGAACATCCGACTACTGGATACTAGGTCATGGGATAACAAGACGCTGTACACCCAGACACTAGATGCCAAGCTAACTGGATGCTAAGTTACTAGAAATTAGAGCACTTGTCATTAAGTCAATAGAAAAGGTAGAAGGGCCTAAATTAAAAAGATAAAGATCTGACTAAAAGAAACGCTAGACACCAGAATATTAAAAACTAGGTCACTGATAGCAGGATGCTGGACATCAAGATGCTAAAGACCAGACTGACTGGAAATTAAGTCGCTGGGTGGCAGGACGCTAGATATCAGGATGCTAGATACCAGGGGCTGGAAACTAGATCGCTAAACACTAGGTCGTTGGGCAACAGGACGCTAAATACCGAGAAGCTGGATACTAGATCGTTGAACATCAGGTCGCTGTGTATCAGGACGCTAGATTTCAATATTCTAGATACTAGGTTACGTGAAGTCAGAACTTATCATCAAATAAGAGATCTCTTGGATGTTACACGTTAAAGCAGTTACTGAGAAAATATTTCTTGGTAACATGCGTACATTTAAAGGAGATCACCTTTTCCAGAAATAGACTACCTTTTCAAAACCCTAAAAAGTAACAACGGCCGCATGATCAAAAAAATCCATGGGTGAAGATTCAGCCGCTGACCACAGACACAATCAAATCAAAAGATAAGATTTAAAGCTGTGGAAACTGTCAACATCAGCCATGGAAACCGGTGGAGCAGTTAATGAGATCTTTAAAGATCTAAACTGCAACAAGGAGTATTTTTATCCCTATATATACATGCACTCTTATTCTTCATAAAGCATAAAAAGATGTCCTCTCTCTCTCTCTCTTATCCCTGCATATCATGGAACTCGATTGTTGGAACCCCTTCGCTTCATCCCTTCCTAAAGACACATTCTCTACAAATAATCAACCAAGCACATCCCAAATCTCAAGCAGTCACCATTCATGCTTGATATTCGCTAAGCATACCCTTCTCAGGAGAGTTGATCTTCTAGCCTTCAATTCTCATCTCTTTTGCAAGAACCTGCCTTCAAATTCTTCTCTTCAAGGCAGGGGGACAGAGCTGAAGACCCTTTTCCAGCCATCCCTAGAGCGTCATCTCATTGATGATGTCAAAAAGGGGGAAGAAACTGCGAAGGATCATGGAAGATCAAAAGACTTCCAGAGGTGGAGAAAAAGAGATTTCACCTCTTCTATGAGGTGAATTCTCTTTCGAGATGCAAGAGAATCAGAAGGAAGGATAGTTGGAGGAATGAGTGGAGATTGAAGGAGAAGGAAAGGCGGTAGCAAGCTACTGACGTCAGAACTTCTTTACTTCTTTACACACTTTCCTCGAAACGAATTACTTCTCTCTCTCGCATCGCCTCTCACACCTTCTGACAGCTTTCCCCTCAAGCCAAAGAGAATAAACTATTGGGAGCAGGTAACTGCATCAAGCGAGGAGGAAGGAAAGCTGAGAGAAGAAAGAAGCTAACAACAAACAAGAAGGGAAAAGAAAGATATGAAAGAGCAAGAAGAATAGAAGACTGAATTTAGATAGGATGTTTATTGTAACTTTACTTACTGCATTGTAATATAAATATATTATCTTAATAAAATGTCTCCTATTCTTCATAAACTGCTCAATCCTTATACACTTTCTTTTAGACTGATATGTGATTTATGTATGAAAGTAGTATGCCCATATGTGCCATGCTTTAAATAAGCTTTATGTGCTTAAAAGATTATATTCCTTTGATCTTCTATAAAAAGGTTTAGTCATAATCAAAAGGGGGAAATTGTTGGATACATTGGTAGGAAGTTTTGATGAGACAAATCCTTATAGTAACTCTATAGCATAACCAATCTTAGGATAAGGTTGCTGCAATAGAGTTACTACAGAAGTAAAAGAAAAAGAGAAGGTGTCAAAGGAAGGATACTGAAGAGTATGGGTGAAAAGAATCTGGAATAAATGAGGATACTATTGACTAACAGGAAGCTACTGGATAAAAGGACCTCGCGAAAGAAGGATGCAGCGAGCGAGGAAGCTACCTGAGAAGATCATGCCGAAAGCATACTGCAGGGAGCAGCATGCTACAGAAGCCTCGAAGCCACCTGAAGAAGCAAACCAGAAGAAGGAAGCTCCAGAGTGAAGCTAGAGGAGGAAGCTACAAAGCAGGCATGGGAAGAAAGTCAAAGTTACCGGTAGACACAAGAAGTTACCGATAGAGAGAAGAAGAGGAGGAGCGAACAGGAAGAAGACATGTGGAAAGTGAAAAGCTGCCGTGTGTCAGGAATGTGGCGCGTCAATGTCAGAAATCTGTCTACCTTCAATGTGCAGATTTCACCACCTATAAAGAGAAGGACTGAAGACTGAAATGGAGTGTGAGTGAGAGAACACACCCAGTTCGTGAGAGAAGCACCAAGTGTGCAAGAAAGAAGAAGACGAGCCCATCAGAATATCCAAGCTCGCAGAGAGAAGCGCAAGAGAAGAGAGAAGAGCTCAAGGCTCACAAAAGAGAGAAGCGCAGTAAAAGGGGGTAGTTAAGAAGAGTAAAGAGTGTTCACAAAGAGCAATAGAAAAGAAGAAGAGATCGAACACTCCACACCCCAAGTAGACACACACCTAGTCTACTAGTCAGCAGCAAGCTTCAGCAGAAAGAGTCTGCAAAAGAAGGCCAGGCTTGCTGCACCCAGTTGAAGAAGAAGGAGATAAACCTCTCTAAAAGGTTGTCTCGGAGTACTCAGTGCGAGGAGTAATGTCCTGCTGAGTTTACCACTTTCGAGGAGAAAGTGAAGACCCTGGGTGGGTAGTGGAGGATCATGTGTGGGTCTAGGGAAAGTAGGCAAGCATCTGTGTGAAAGGCTTGCTACTTATTTGTTAAGGGTGGGTTGTAATAGATAGGTTTATGTAAATCAACCAACTTAACCAATATTCCCTCCCGTGAGGAGGAAGAGAGGACGTAGAAGGATTACTCCACCTTCGAACCTCTGTATATGCTTGAGTCTTTATCTGCTTTCATGCATACACTCTCTCTAATATACCGCACATCTTCTACCAGGCATAGAAAAAGGCTTCCGCATTCACTCTAATCAGTAACCTCTCAAAAGGTTACTGACATAAGAGAAAGCCGATAGATGTAGAAGAAAAATGTGTGATGGTTTAGTAGGCTTATTCACTCCCCCCCCCCCTCTCCTCTAAGCCTACTACCAGTTGCTTTTCGGGACCAATAGAAAATACACCAACATTCTTCAGTTGATCAAACAAATCTTCAATCCTTGGTAAAGAATACTTATTCTTGATCGTCAATGGATTAAGCTCTCGATAATCAATCCACATCCTCGATGAACCATCTTTCTTCTTTACAAACAATACGCGTGCTCCCTATGAAGAGGAACTCGGTTGAATGAACTTCTTATCCATCAAATCTTGTATTTGAATTTTAAGTTCTTGTAGCTCCTTAGGGGCTATTCTATAAGTGGCTTTCGACATTGGCGTAACTCCATACACTAGATCAATAATAAACTCCATCGATCAATCGGGTAGAATTCCCGAGAGATCTTTTGGAAATACCTCAGGGAACTCTTTTACTATTAGCACATCTGTTGGTGTCAACTTCTCATCTTCCTCTTTTACTTGGACCAGGTTGTGTCGGAATCTTCCTCTTAAACTGACCCACAATTGGATTTTGTTTGTTTTCTAGACCCAAGCTCATTGATACATGAATACATGCTCTCTCAAATACATCTCTGAAGTTTGGAAGTCTTAATCCAGACACTATACCACCAACTTCTTGTCATAAACCTCTCTCAAACCTTCTTGATTTCCTATCATCATTATCCACTAGATGAGGTGCATACTTAGAGGGTGAGTTAAATTTGTGCTCATATTCAGCCACTGTACTAGTCCATTGCCGGAGATTCATAAACTCAATATCTTTCTGATCTCTCAACACCTGTGGAAAGTAACAATCTAATAGTATCCCTTTAAACTCCTCCCAATCAAGAGTTCTCCTTCCTTCAGGTGTCAAAGTTCGCTCATGTGATTGCCACCATTGGCCTGCATCCTCTGCAAGTTGGAATATAGCACATGAGATTTTTTATATCTCTGATATCTCCATGTGCTCAATGATTATTTCTAGCTCTGCAATCCATTCTTCTTTAGTTGCTGGTCCTTCTCTACCCCATAAACCTAGGTGGCTGGAAACGTCGAAATTGTTTGATGACCTGATGTGGTTTCGGGTTTTGTTGTTCTTGAGCATTTTGGGTCGGTGCAGGTTGTTGTTCCATGAATCCTGCTAGTTGAGCAAAGAATTCTCTTGTCATGTCAGTCGTTGCATTATTCTCAACAAGTGGTTCCCTATTATCTTGTACCTCCTCTCGGTGTTGTCTTTCTCTCTGTTGTCTAGTAGGTGGGGCCATAATACTTGCTATATAAAGAAAATGATTTCTTTTAACAAAACCCTCGAATAGAAAAATAACACCCCATGAAGAGAATAAATGCATGTATTTTGCATGAAACAAATTTATTCAAACAACAATGAAATAATTAAATCGATGAAATCAGTGCAATATTTACTATTGCATACTGCCTTTACATACTTTTCATATCTTCATAAGATTGTATCTGACAATCTCTTACATGCATCAAATCATAATTCAAACATCTTTCATTGAACATATCATTCTTCATTAAATATCTTTAAAACATAACTTAAAATACTTACTCAACAATGATCTGAACTGTAGCTGGCTGCTGACTTTCCCTTCACGTAACATATTTAATTCTTAATCTTAATAATATTTTGACTTGATTAAACAAATAACGGTTGAAAACATAAGACCTCGTTTGAAAACATTAGACCTAGAGTCTGAGGTGAAAATCCCTAGACCTCGGCTCTGATACCACGTTGTGGCGCCCCAATCTCCATTAATTGGGAATATGTCATCACCCTTTACTTACTTAGTAACCAAAAAATTTCAGAAGATAATATACATCGGAAGACTAAAACAAAAACATGAGACATTTTTTTTCTTTTAAACATAACATAATTATTTCTAAAACTCGTGTCTCACCCACATTTTTAGGTAAAATGTTCAAACATATTCCTGTGTGAGATCATATAACGAAACACATATATTATACCAAAATATAAGTTTAGACCCATCATCAATCATAATTTACATATCCAAAATATAGCATTGTTCTCAAAAGCAAGCATTATTTTGGTACTTTAATATTAAAGGGGTGATGAAAAGTCAGTTCAGCCTGCTATACGTCCACGTCATCATATGTCGGACCCGAAAATATTAAAAGTAGAATCATGAGACACCTTCGGAGAGGAATCTCAGTGGGATAACAATACTCTCTAGTATATATTGAAGCAATTAAACTACTAAGCACATACTACATGTCATTCGGGCACGCTCACCCTAGACCATACATAACATAAAGGAATATAGGAGTCGCTTTCCCACTAAATCTTCCTTTCATAGACTAGGCACTCTCGCCCTTATAGTCGTCGCCTGATAATGAAACAACTACCGGTTATAGCTACGGAGCTTCAGCCGTAGATTTTTATACATAACTTACTAATTTAATTATCAACGTATAGTAAAGTGTAGAAGTTACTCACTTTAAGTTGACAGTTCGAGGATTGCTTCTGGATTTACCGGTCGTCTCAACTGCACTCGACACACTTAACTGTTTAGTTTATTATGTCATATAACATAATATTTTGTATCCTATATTAGGTTATTTATTCTAAAGCATAATCATTAGTAATTTAATATAAACACTTCATCCTAAATGCAAATATTAACATGATTTTATATACATTTTTCAAGCATTTATAATATCCATACTTTATTTAATACATACTTCATTCATACATGGAGTTTTAAAGATAATCATATCATACATAATTCGTCTAAGTGATATTAGAACATTAAATACATCATCATATTTATAACTTGATTATTAAGCATTTAAACTAGCAATTAAAAACCTAAAATGACATATAAATATGTAATAATATTAATAATTCATATATAATTCCTAAAATCACAATATTATTTATATTATCATATATCTTCTTTTAGTATAACATACTGAAAATTCAAAAATTTTAACTGCTTATACAAAGAATTAATAATCATCCATCTAACTGGTTTTCCACTTCAATTTCAACTAGAAACCAACCTTGAATGAAAACTTTATCATGCCTTATAGGATTTATTAAACTTTCTCATATTTTCACAGAAGACAGAAAACATGTTCATTTATAACATATAAAAATTTCAATTATAAATATGATTCATACAATTAGATATGTATTTTATAATAAAACTAAGTTTCTTGTAAAATTTCTTATTAATATAATTGTGCTCCAAAATTCATGAAGTTAACTTTATTATGTTCCTAAGTTTATTTCTACAACATAGTAGATTATAACATATGAATAAGCTTTCTACAATTATTTACAAATTTTATAGACAGATAGAAAATAGGTAACTGTTTTTGCAGAAAAAGGTCATATTGTAAAATTCAGAAAAAATTGTACAAGACGCTAAAAATTACTCCCTCCATCCCGGTCTAATTTGCCTACTTGCCATTTTTGTTTGTCCCATTCCAATTTGCCACCCCATAAATGGCAAAAGAAAAATTCCCTCATTACCCCTACATTTACCTTAATCCATTGCCTAATTAAAGTGCAACAAGCATAAAGTTAACATGTAACGCCCCAATCCCCATTAATTGGAAATTAGGTCGTCACCTTTTACTAATTAAAGAATTCATAAAATAGATTACAGCGGAAGACTGAAAGGAAAACACGAGACATTTTTTTTAAAACATAATATAATTATTTCCAAAACTCGTGTTTTACCCACATTTCTAGGTTAAACGCTCAAACAGACTCCTACAAGAGATAACATAATAGAGCAAATATATAATACCAAAATACAAGTCTAGGCCCATCATCTATCATAATTTGCATATCCAAAATTTAACAATATTATTCTTAAAAGTAAGTATTAATTTCGTATTCTAACATTACAGGAGTGATGGGAAAGACAGTTCATCTCGCTACACGTCCACGTCATCATACGCCGAACCTGAAAATATTAAAAGTGGAATCATGAGACACCTCCGGAGAGGGATCCCAGTGGGATAACTGTACTCTCTAATATTCATTGAAACAATTAAATTATTAAGTACATACTACATGTCCATTGGGCTCGCTCACCCTAGACCATACATAACATAAAGGAATGTGGGAGTCGCTCGCCCACTAAACCTTGCTTTCATAGACCAGGCACTCTCGCCCTTATGGTCGTCACCCGATAGTGAAGCAACTGCCGGTTACCGCTACGGAACTTCAACCGTAGACCTTCGTACATAACTTACTAATTTAATTATCATCGCATAGTAGAGTGTAGAAATTATCCACTCTAACATATATTGAAATAATTAAATTACTAAGCACATACTACTTTGTCCGTTGGGCACGCTCACCCTGGACCTTTCATAGACCAGGCACTCTCGCCCTTATGGTCGTCGCCCGATAGTGAAGCAACTACCGGTTACCGCTACGGAACTTCAACCGTAGACCTTCATACATAACTTATTAATTTAATTATCAACACATAGTAGAGTGTAGAAATTACCACTCTAACATATATGGAAATAATTCAATTACTAAGCACATACTACAATTGTCCGTTGGGCACGCGCACCCTGGACCTTTCATAGACCAGGCACTCTCGCCCTTATGGTCGTCGCCCGATAGTGAAGCAACTACCGGTTACAGCTACGGAGCTTCAACCGTAGAGTTTCATACATAACTTACTAATTTAATTATCAACGTATAATAGAGATTAGAAGTTACCCACTTTAAGATGACAGCTCGAGGATTGCTTTTGGATTCACCGGTTGTCTCAACTGCACTTGACACACTTAACTGTTTAGTTTCTTATATTAGGTTATTTAATCTAAAGCATAATCATTAGTAATTTAATATAAAAACTTCATACTAAACATAAATATTAACATGATTCCATACACATTATCCAAATATTTATATTAATCATACATCATACAAAATATACATATATTAGACTCATATATAAAATTTTGATGATAACATTATCATATAAGAATCATTTAAACATGATTAGCATTTAAAAGAAATCAACATACTCATAACTTAAGCTTTAGATATTTAAACTAGCAATTTTAGTCCTAAAATGACACATAAAATATAAAGATGTAACAATTTTAACAATTCATATATAATTCCTAAAATCACAATATTATTCATATGATCATATATATTCATTTAGGTTAACATAATGAAAATTCATATATTTTAATTGCTTATACAAAGAATAAAAAATCATTTATCTAACTAGTTTTCCACTTGAATTTCAGCTAGAAATCGACCTTCAATTAAGAATTTATCCTACCTTATATGATTGATGAAAACTTTTCATATTTTAACAGACTTTAGATAACACACTGAAGTATAACACATAAAACCTTCAAGCATGACTAAGGTTCACATAATTAGATATGAATTTTACAAGTTGACTGAAATTAGTGCATAACATAGGCTGAAATCAGAGTTTCTTATAAAATTCCCTACAAATACAATTGTGCTCCAAATTCATGAGGTAAATTTTATTATGTTTCTAAGATCAAGTTATACAACACAGTAGAATATAACATATAAATATGATGTAGATAAACAGTTATGAATTTCAGAAATTGACAGAAAACAGACCATTGATTCTGCAGAAAACATGTTATCTTATAAAATTCGAAATAAATCGTACCAAACTCCAAAATTTCATACTAAATTTCTGCAGGTACCTAAGAACATTTACTGAAATATAGTAAACTTTCTTACAACAATTCGAAGCATACTGTTCAATAAAATGGTCTGATTAAGACCTAAAAATGGTCATGTTTGAAAATTCATAGTAATTTGAGATCAACTCCAAATATCCTGAAATTTAACATGCATGTTCTATACTTCATATACTAGACTGTGTTAAAAGGATTTGGACAAAAACAATTTGTACTACTTACATAGAAGTACTAAACAGAGATGCAGTTCATGAAAGTTACAACATAACATTTTCTATATTACTTAAATCATTCCTTAGATTAATTTAACTAATATAACACTTTTCAAATCTAATTTCTGTAATAATATCACTAATTAATAGTGTATACCAACATTTTACACACAACATTTAATACTAAAAATAAACTTATGTTGTCATGCAGAACACCAATTTCTTATTCAATTTGGCAAGATAGATTATCTTTTAATACTATATAATTTAAAGAACCACAATTGCATTGCTAGTTATAAATGATTTTGCAAAGTAAATAATTTAGATATATAATTTGCCACATAGTATAATAATTTAGAAATACACACCTCAATTAACAAAATAAATTAATGAAACAATAATCAATGTACATAAATTTATAAATCTTTAATTATCATGTAATCAACTCAAAATAGAAATACAGGTTGTAAGCTAATCCATTAACATGATTCCCATATAAACAACAAATATACTTATAATTTAACTTTAGGTATTTTTAACTAGTAATTCTTAATCTTAAAAATGACACATAAAATATGGTTTGAGGTCATAAAATAACATTCAGTACAGTATTGGGTTTAATTTATAATTGTAGCAAATTTTAGGGGTGATTCTGCAGTTTCTATAATGTCTGGGATCGTATTAAAAATCTTGTAAAGTTTTAGGGGTTAAACTGCAATTTAAACTAATTTCAGGGGCTGTAATGACATTTTTAAAATCTGTAGGGTCTAATTTAAATATGCATAAGATTGAGGGCTGAAATGAAATAAGTAGAAATTAAGGAATTTGCAAACAAGCCCTTGGACTAAATCTAATTTACCCAAGCAACCCTTTCCCCCAAAACAACCCCCCGTCGCTGCTCCCCCTCCGGCTGCTCCCTCTCGGCCGTCCACCCTTGCTGGCAACAGGCTCGTCGCCGGCCTCCTTTCCACGCGGCGCCTCCTCCTTCCCCCACCATTCCCTTTTCCAAAATTTACACCATATACACAAAACACATATATATATATATATATACACACGATATGCACACACAAAACACACTCTTTTCACCCACGGCGGCGCTGCTCACGGCGCCGCCCCCTTCACCTCTGCCCGGCGCCGCCCCGTGCGGCGGCGCCGCCCTCTCCCTTCGCCCCTGTTTCAGCCTCGCACAACACAACATAGCTACCCCTTCGTTTCTGCTCTACGCCGCCGCCCATCGCAGCGCACAGCTCGGCAGCGCCCCTCGCGGCGCTGCCCTCCCCTGCTTCCGCTCGGCGCCGCCCCGTGCGGCGGCGCCCCTTCACTTTTCCCCCCATCTCTTCCTTCCTTCCCCAACTCCAATTCTACAGCACACACATCAAAACACAAATACATACTCAATTATACACATATATATACATCTACATCTTAATTTGGGGAAAAAATTTGGAAGCAATTAAATCTTTACCCTCTTGATTTGAAGATGAATTTGTTAAAAGAATTTCCTTCTCCTCTTTCACACTTTTCTTTTCCTTTTCCCCACTTTGGTATGAAAATGGAAAGGATGAGATGAAGGAGATGTCTCCAAAACAATTTTTTTTGAGGAAACACGTGTGAATAGAAGCAATAGGCAAAAGTTGACTTATCTCTCAAAATTTGATCCAAAACATTATCTATAATATCTACAAAATAAATAATTATACATATATGTGTTTTAGATAAGTATTAAATGTACTTACATAATCTACATATTTTTATACACACGTCCACATCTATATATATATATATATTTAACATTAATAACATTAAATATAATAATAATAATAATAATACTACAACAACATAATTTATACACAAGTATTTACTAAGTACGCTTTATGTAAATTATTTCATCACATAAAATCACATATAGAGATCATGATTAAATTAATAAAATAAAAGCATTTACGACATAAACGAAGATCTTTGCATAAAAAACCTAATATCATTTTTCCTCATTTAAACTTATCTACATCTTATCTTTTTACTTTCATCTATGATTGTCGAGTGAGTTGAGATCAAGCTCGGTTTCCTCCGTAAGCAATCCTGCAAAATACTTTAAAATCTCGAAAGAAACATTAGATCACAAAATACTTAAAAATCATTGAGTACCACATAATACTTAAATCATGACTTTAAGTAACATAATAGTTCACATCGAATCATTTTCAATTTAAAGGTAAAAGAAATTTTGTGAAATATGCAATGCAGGTTTTGTTGAAAACGGGATGTTACATAACACATCCAATCAAAGTCAACTGGATTTTCTTAGGCTCCGTGCCCGATCAAAGTAGGTAAATTAGATCGGGACGAAGGTAGTACAAAATAAAATTCTACATGTATCTAATAACGGATTGTAAAACATAGTAAAAGATCATACATAATATTGAAAGATCATACATAATATCAAAGGGTACAATTCAAGATAATGGTCTGAATCAGACCTAAAAACAGAACAAACCTGTTGTAAAATAGGGTCATGTTTGAAAATTCATAGTAAATTGAGATTAACTCCAAATATTCGGATCTTTAACATACATGTTCTATATTTCATATATTATTCTGTGTTAAAAGGGTTTAGCCTAAATCTATGCCTAAACCTATCAGAATATTTCTGAACAGAGAAGTAGAGCATGAAAATGGAATTGTAACATGGAAGCATGCTATCTTGTTTCATTCATGAAATTTATAAACAACACATTCTCAATCTAATGTCAAAAAACATATTTTGATTTCCTAATAAATTCTAAGACTAAGAGAACTTCAAAATTGGAAGAGGAAATAAGAATTATTAAGCAAAATACCTTAAAGGTTGAAAGGGAAGAACTTTTTTTTTTTACTTTTAGTCTCTTTTCTTTGCCTGCTTCTTGAAGTAGCTATGAGTGATTTTGTTTGCCTTCCTCTATACTAGTTTGGACGTGAGAGGGTGTGATCATGTGCAAGAAGTGAAGAAGCAGGTGTTGGAAGTGAAGTAGGAGGTGTCATCCTATTGCTTAGTCACCATTCATACATGAAATATCTATATAAATTAGGTTTATTTCCTTTTTTTTAATCTTATTATTTTATATTATATATGCTATATATATATATATATATGATATGTGAACTAATGTATATTATACATATATATATATATATATACCCATGTATACTTATTTTCTTTTATATAAAGACATTAATTAAAAAAAAGTTTACAATAACATAATTTACATAAAAGTGTTTACTAAATAAATTTCATTACTAAAGAATGTAATCTATTCGTATAATTTACTTGTGTAAAAGAACATATTTTGATGCACATTTTGATAAATAAATTATTTTCAAGTAAATTATTTTATCCCACACATAGAATCACATATAAAGATCATGATTAAATTTCATAAAATAAAAGCATTCTCAACACAAACGAATAATCTTTGCATAAAGACATAGTATCATTTTGCCTCATTTAAACTTATCTATAACTTATCTTTTTACTTTCATCCATGTTTGTCGAGTAAGTTGATGTTGGTTCCAAAACTGCTATAGGTAGGCTTAGAGGGGGGGTGAATAAGCCTACCTTCTTTTCAAACTTTTCTTTTAACTCTTTCGGCTCACTTCTAAGATCAGTAACATTTTGGGAGGTTACTGATTAGAGTGGTTTGCGAAAGCTTTTAATACTGAGCCGAGTAGAAGATGTGCAGCTTATCAGAGAGAATGCATGTATGCATGAAGTGCAGTAAGCAGATAAAGACGCAAGGATGTATATAGGTTCGAAGGTGGAGTAATCCTTTTACGTCCTCTCTTTCTCCTCTCAGGAGGGAACATTGGTTAAGCTGGTTGATTTACATAGACATATCTATTACAACCCACCCTTAACGAATAAGTAGCAAGCCTTCACACAGATGCTTGCCTACTTTCCCTTGACCCACACAGGATCCTACACTACCCACACAGGGTCCTCACTTTCTCTCCTAAAAAGTGGTAAACTCAGCAGAACATTACTCCTCGCACTGAGTACTCTGAGACAACCTTTTAGAAAGGTTTATCTCCTTCTTCTTCAACTGGATGCAGCAAGTTTGGCCTTCGTTTGCAGACAGACCTGCTGAAGCTTGCTGCATGACTGGTAGACTGGGTGTGCGTCGTCTTGGGGTGTGGAGTGTTCGAACTCTTCTTCTTTTCTTCTGCTCTACTTGAACACTCTCTTTGTCTCTGGACTTCCCCCTTTTCTACGCTTCTCTCTTTTAAGCTCTTCTCTCATTCTTTTGCATTTCTCTCTGTGAGCTTGGATATTCTGATGTGCTCACTTCTTCTCTCAACGACACACTTTTTAGTCTTCAGTCTTCCTCTTTATAGGTTGTGAAATCTGCCCGTTGAAGATAGACAGATTTCCATCATTGATGCGCCACACTCCTAATACACGCTAGCTTTTCGCTTTCCACGTGTCTTCTTCTGATTGACTCCTCTTCTTTTTCTCTCTACCGGTAACTTCTTTGTGTCTACTAGTAACTTTGACTTTCTGCCCATGCCTCTTTGTAGCTCCCTTATCTAGCTTCACTCTGGAGCTTCCTCTTCTGGCTTGCTCCTTCCGGTGGCTCGAGGCTTCTGTGGCATGCTGCCTATGCAGTATGCTTTCGGCATGGTCTTCCAGGTTGCTTCCTGTCCCACTGTATTTTTCTTTGGCGAGGTCCCTTCCAGTAGCTTCCTGAAGTCAATAGTATCCTTATCAGTTCACCAGATTCTCTTTAACCATTCTCTTCAGTAACCTTCCTTCGACATATTCTCTGATCCTTTTTAATCTTCTGCAGTAGCTCTATTGCAGTAATCTATCCTAAGATTGGTTATGCTATAGAGTTACTTTAAGGATTTGTCTCATCAAAATATTGTACAAATATGTCCAACATTTGAGATCAAGCTCGGTTTCCTCCAGGAGCAATCCTACAAAAAGCCTTTAATATCTCGAAAGATATATTAGGTCATAAAATCTTTAAAATCATCAAGCATAATGTAATACGTAAACCATAACTTTAAATAACATGAGAGCTCATTTAAATCATTTATAATTGAAAGGTAAAAGAAATTTTATCAAATATGCAATGTAGGTTTTATTGGAAATGGGTGTTACACTTTACCCCCCATTTACGAATGGTCCTCCGTCGTGTGGATCTCTGTCGCCTCCAAGCCTCTTTCACACGCTGCCCCTCCACCTGCTTGGAAAAAGGCCGATTCTTGTAATGCTCATCATCGTGTCCCACCCGTTGACAAACATTACAATAAAACAACATGTGTTCATAAAAAACCTCCTATTCAATTTCTGCTCCATCAATTTGTAATCAAATAACATGAAATCACGGTTTTGATATATCTAATTCTACACAAACTGGAGCCCTATTGAAACGTTTCTCCGAACTTAACTTTGAATCCATTAGAAGAGGCTCCTCAATCAAAGAAGCAACTGAAAATAACTCATCCCGTTTAAGTAAATAAACTGGAAAACCAGGAAAACGAACCCAAACTGGCATAAGAGTGACGTTCGTCCTCAGTGTCCAATTAATTATTCGAGCATCACAACCAGTAAAAGAAAGAACCGAATCCATCCACAACTTAACATAATCTCCATGCGATTGTAATTTGATCAAAATAATTCTCAAACTGAAGTAACTCCATGAATAAGAACCTCGAATCTTGAGATGCTTCAAAGATTGATCAATATCCAAAGATAAAGGAATTCGATCCTAAAATCTACCCATTAAAGTCAAACGAAATTCCTCTACCAATTTCGAAGTGTCTTCAGCAGAAAACCTAATAATCGGCACACCATCCACCAAATCCAATTTTCCTATCTTAGAAAACTGTGGCTTTTCAGTACCAATTTGAATCGGTTACTGCTTGTGAGCATTGATCACATCTGTGAAAGAATCCGGTAACTTGTGCTTGGAACCCATCGAAGAAACAGAACTTAGAGGAGGGAAATTTGTATCTGATGCTCTAAAACCTCCTGAACCTGGTATATCATATAATGGATTGTCATGGAAGGTATTATGATCCCTATCCGTCAAGATATCATCATATTTAGGAAGATAACTGGATTTGTGAGATTTGATCGCCTGAAGAGTGCACGCACCACGTCTTCACAAAGCTCATGTTCAGATTCAAATTTATTCGTTGAGGTAGGGACAAAAAAGGCCCCTCCTCCGGACAGCGCCGTGAAATAACTGGTGCCACCTTCTTCTCTACAAGATTTCAATGGCAAAACTTAGATCAGGAGGCAGAAAGCTGTGTATGTGTGTGTGTGTATGTGTGTAAAAAGTGTATGCTAGTGTGTGAGAGAGGTCAACACGTTTCTGGAGAGGAGGCGGTGGTTTGGTTTAGGGTTTAGGGTTTTAGTTTAGGGTATAGGGTTTAGGGTTAGGGTTTAGGGGGTGGGGTTTAGGGTTTAGGTTTTTTTTTAGCCCAAGAAATAGTCAATTAATAGCCCTAGGTTGAAAAGATACATATGCCCAAAAGTAGCCTAGGGACAAAAGAAAAGGCCTAGACATAATCCCAAGCCCAAAAAAGAAAACTAAAGGAGGCCCATTAGCCAGTACTCCCACCATTCAAATTTTAAATAGCCCCGATCGAAGTTCCTTGGGCCATTAACCCCATGTATTGGACATCCGCCTGGGCCAACATAGAACGTTTCCGAAGGCCTAAGTCAACATTTCGGCCCAACTTAAAATCCATCGAAGGCCCACTAGTCTGGCCCAAATAAAGATTGGGCATATGAGCTTTATCTCCATGGCCACCATCACAGCCCACTTGTGTACATTCATCTTCCTAGGCTGAAGAAAGAAGCTCCCCCTCATAGCCCAAACCTTGACCCACCTTAGCCTCCGCTAAAGGCCAACTATTCAAGCCCAAGCCTGTCTGATTGAAAAGCCCATCCGCATCTACATCTTCACGCGGCCCAAGAACTAAGGGCTTCTCCCCCACAAAAGCTAATGCCGCAAAACCGTTAGACAGTCGCAACCCACCGCCCTTGGAACAACATCGTGGAGATAAGGGTACACCTGGAGGAGAGAGAATCACACAAGCCTGTGCCAACGTGGCTTGACACGTACCCCATAAATCCGAAGAAATTGGAACAACTCCACTGAAGTCTGAAATCGTCGAAGCCAAGTCTCTCACCGTAGAAGCTTCCGGAGCAGCAACAACAGCAGCAGCCATTACTGTCGCATTCCCACCGTCTTGCGTTGGAACCACAATCTCCATATACGATGCCCGAATAATACCACCTCCATCAGCTACCAAAGAACCTCACATTCTTCCATGTATTTCGGTGCAATAGGATCTGTGTAGATGCCCTGAGTTTGAACCCCCGGACAACGTCATGAAATGACTGACACCACCTTCTTTTCTACATGATATCACATGGAAAAACGTAGATTAGGAGGTAGAAAGGTGTGTGTGTGTGTGTGTCAAAAAGTGTGTGCTAGTGTGTGAGAGAGGTCAGCACGTTTCTGGAGAGAAGGCAGCGGTTTGGTTTTTTGGTTTAGGATTTAGGGTTTAGGGGTTAGGTTTAGGGTTTAGGGTTTTTTTTTTTTAGCCCAAGAAATATTCAATTAAAAGCCCAAGGCTGAAAAGATTCATAAGCCCAAAAGTAGTCCAAGGAAATAAAAGAAATGGCCTAGACATAATCCCAAGCCTAAATAAGAAAACTAAAGGAGGCCCAATAGGTAGCAGGCCCACAAATATAAAACAACTAACAAAGAGGCCCAAAGGAACATAAACTAGAAAAACCCATAAGAAGCCCATACCAAACAAAATGAAGGAAAGCCCAATTACATCATCTTCTTCCTCTATTAGAATTCAAGATTCAGCTGCTTCAACCACTCTTCTTTTGTTTTTTTTGCCTGAACTGGAAGCTGATAGAAAGTCTTTCCTCAAAAAAGGAAACGTCGAAACTGAGTCCTCCGACTTGGAATACTCAGACTTGGATTTTCAAGGTTGCAGCCGAAAATCCCGTTCCCAATCTGCCTGTTCACCCAAACAATTCAACTCATATACCTCATTTGCATCAAACCCATGCTCTTGAAATTCCACCTCAAGCATGGCCGACATGGATGAGTTATAATCCGGTAGAAACTCATGCAGAGATTCCTTAAAATTATCAATATCATCAAACGTCATATCTGGATAAATAGCAGACAAAGGTCAAACACCTTTGTCAAGATCATGAAAGTTTACATGGACCTAAGGTCGAACACCTTTGATATATTCTCCAATTTAAAAGCATTCGAGTTTGGTATCTATAGGAGAAAGAAGACATGGATGAAGGCAGAAGTAAAGTCATCGCACTTGCTACAAGAATAACAAAGAAAATAAGTATTGCAACAAGCACTGCACGTACAACAGACCCTAAGGAGGGAGCTGAAAAAGACATGACAATACTACTAAAGAAATTCAAGAGGTTCAAGAAGACCGATAAAAGGCAGGGACGTCAGCTCAGAAAGAAAACTCCCGTGTAGCAGCAGCAGAAGTTAATGCAGCAATAGCAGAGTGCAGCAGAAGCTAGAGACATGTGCTACAACTGTAAGCAGCCAGATCACTATGCTAGAAACTTCCCTTATCCACCTGTCCATCAATATCCACCTAAGGAGAAATCACAAAGGAAAGAAAGGAGCAGGAACAAGAAGCAAAGACTTAGAGCACTACTAGTAGAAGTAGAGAAAGCCAAAGATACAATCACGTCAACATTTGAGGGAAAGGAAGATTCAGTTCTGAAGAGTTCTCATCTGAAGATGAAGCAATGATATGCTTCATGGCCAAAGGTGAGGAGGACGTTGAAGAAGAAAAAATATTCCTAAAACCTAAATCTTCCAAATTTGATGATGTGAAGCTAGATATAGTTGTTAGATAACTTCTAAGTGATTTGGAAATGATAAATACTAAAAATGAAAAGTTTAAAAAGGAAAACTCACTTCAAAAACTATGAAGCTGCAAGAATGGAAGTATGATCATGAAGTCTTAAAGGAGTTTAATGATAAGTCGTGTAAGAAAACTATTGAGCAAAAAAAATAAAAACTAGATGCTTGAAATTGAGATAGTCAAACTCAAATCCACCATAGAACTTTTTAGTAGAGCTTCTGAGAAATCAAGAGATTTCATTTGTTAGTGTTGGATTTTCCAACAAATAATAATTTTCCTTTTTCAATATTATTCTAAATTCAAATTAGATTTTAATTAGATCTTAATTCGATATTTTTATTTGAAAAGATTTGAAAAAGGATTTGATTCTCTCACTTAAGTTTTGACTTGGTAAAATCACGTGTTTTATATTTGAATCTCAAAGACTAACAAACAAACCTTCCTAAATCTTAGGGAGTTGTTATTTGCTCATGTGTTTTGATAGGATTCAAAGAGATATAAATACAAGTGAGATGAAGAAGTCAAAACGGGATTTCAAGGGAGAGTTCGTGACTTTAGAGATCATGGGTTTGAGAGAACAAAGTCCAAAGAAGAAGTCAAGATGAAGATCATGAAGCAAGGTTGAAGATGTCAAGAACAAGTCCACTCCACCTTCTTCCATGTTGCACGTGAGTTATGGAGTCATGGAGATCATGGAGCACTCTAAGATCATGGGAAGTGGAGTATACACCATGTGTACTTCGAGCTCTATAAATAGGTGAAGCTGCTGAAGATCAAAGGTACACAGAATCGAGAGTAAAAGCAGTTTAGTATAGGCAGTACACTGGTGTCAAGAGTTGTGTTGTTCACACCGATAGGCAACATCGTTTTCTTGTGTGTCATAGAGTTTGCATACTCTTGACTTTTAGTATAGGTGTTCTTCGGAGTGTTCAACTGAGATAGTTTGTATACGTCCCTAGGTTTCATATTCATTTCATAGGACGTATTGAGTCGTTTGTTCGAAAGAATCTCTCTTAGAGATCTTTCTTTCTCCTTTGTACACATACACAAATTCAATAAAGGAGTTTTTCGCCCTGAAGGCATTCCATGAGTATTTGTATACTCGTGGATATATCGTTTGTGTTCTGCAACTTTTAATTCGATCTATTTTTCCGCTGTGTTTTACGCTGGTGTTGTCGACACCGCTGACAACACCGTGTACTTTGATTGGGACAATTTTTGTTTTTGTTTTTGCAGATCCACGTAGGACTTTCATCATTAACCAACAAAAAACCTTGGAAATTAGGTTTGGAATCGAGTATAATGGATCTGATGTTTTAGAAAAGGACAAATCAGTTGAAAGCCTTGATTTTGTGAAAAGTAAAACTCTTTTCCTTGATGAAGAAAAAGTAGTTAATGACTTGAAAGAAATTTCTATATCAAAAAAGACAAGGAGCATGTTGTAACCTCAACATCTAAGGCTGCTGAAAGCTGTAACTTGCAGCATATAGAGTTTGCTGCAAGCAGTTGCCAAAAGCAACAACCCCATAGGTTACAACAAGGGAACCAAAAGGTCATTCAAGTTAAGCCCTCTACTAGGAATAACAAGGATAAGATTAATGGAAATAATGTCCAGCAAGAAGACTAGTACTTCATTGACAAAACTATGGTACCAAAAGAAAAGAAAAAAGCCTGAACTCAACAAATCTAAGTTTAGTGTTGCACACAAGAAAACAATCTCTGCACAAAACAACTTGAACACCTCAAACCCCTAAGGACACGTACATGTATGAGTATCTAAATATGAATGACCATCATGCAGGTATAGTTTCCGGGTAGTAACTAGGACTTATGGTTTATCGATAGTGTTGGTCCCAAAAAGTGTGGTAGTAGGCTTAGAGGGGGGGTGAATAAGCCTACTCCTATTTCAAACATTTATTCTCTTCAGGAGGCTTTAGTCGGGAGTCAGTAACCTTTTGGGAGGTTACTGATCAGAGTTATGTTGCGGAAGCTTCCTCTCCTGTGATGACCAAATATGAAGGACATGCATCTAACATGAGATGTGCATCTAGAAAGTAAGTATGTAGAGACGCATGGATATACAAAGGTTCGAAGGTGGAGTAATCCTTCTACATCCTCTCTGCCTCTTCTCAAGAGGGAACATTTGTTAAGCTAGTTGATTTACATAGCCCTATCTATTACAACCCTCACTTAACAAGTAAGTAGCAAGCCTTCACACAGCTGCTTGCCTACTCTCCTATCTGACCCACACAGGATCCTATTCTACCCACCCAGGGTCCTCACTTTCTTCTTCAGAAAGTGGAAAGCTTAGCAGGACTCACTCCTCGCACTAAGCACTCCAAGACAATCCTTAAAAGGTTTGTGTTCCTTCTTCTTCAACTGGATGCAGCAAGCTTAGACCTCTTTTGCAGGTTGAACTGTTGAAGCTTGCTGCAGGACTGATTGACTGAGTATGCAACTCAGGGGTGTGGGGTATTTGAGCTTCTCTTTTCTCTCTTCTTCTTTTGCTCCCCACTTTGCTCTCTTTTCTTTTTGTGTAGTCTTCCTCCTCTTTTTTGTGCCTTCTTTTTCTGAGCTTTTTCTTTGTTGAGCTCTTCTCTTTTCTTTTGCGCGCTCTCTCTCTTCGCATCTCTACTCAGTCTTCTTATTTATAAATTAGGAAATCTTCCCGTTGAAGGTAGGTAGATTTCCATCATTGATAGCGCCATAGTTTTTCTGTCACACGCCAGCTTTTCACTTTCCACGTGTCTTCTTCTGGTTGGCTCCTCTTCTCTTCTCTCTACCGGTAACCTTCTTGTATCTACTGGTAACTTTTGACTTTCTTCTCATGCCTGCTTTGTAGCTTCCTCCTCGCGCTCACTCTGGTGCTTCCTTCTTTGGCTTGCTCCGTCAGATGGCTTGAGGCTTATGTAGCATGTTGCCCTGCAGTATGCTTCGGCATGGTCTCTCAGGTAGCTTCCTGTCTAGTGGCTTGCTGCTTTTCTACTTCAGCAAGTTCTCTTCCAATAGCTTCCTGCAGTTATTAGTATCCTAATTAGTTCACTGGATTCCTTTCCACCATTCTCTTCAGTATCCTTCCTTTGACACTTTCTCTGATCTTTATCTTTCTGCAGTAACTCTGTTGCAGTAACCTATCCCAAGATTGGTTATGCTTTAGAGTTACTTTCTTAAGGTTTTGTCTCATCAAAATCTACTTGAATGTTTCCAACAGATAGTGGCTGCTCAAGACACATGACTGATAACAAGCTTTCACTGAGGAACTTCCAGCAATGCAAATGACCAAATGTGGTGTTTGAAGATAATTCAAAAGGCCATTCTTTGGGTACAAGAAATATAGTCAGAGGAAGTATACAAATCAATGATTTGTCATATATGAAGGGGCTGAAATACAACCTCTAGAGCATTAGTCAATTCTGTGATAAAGGACACAATGTGGAGTTCACACAAAAAACCTATGTCTTACAAAGGATGTTGCAACTAAAGAGGTAAAACTGACATCAACCAAAAAAGGAAATGTCTATATTAGGAATTACTTAGGTTTTGATGAGACACACATTTTAGAAGCTTGCCAGGCTAGGATCAACCTTATACTTAGTGTTAAAATGTCAAAGTATCTTTTAGTAAGGTCTCTCCAGCTAGCAAGAAGGGTCACTGCAAAGAACAAAAGTTGTTGCATGCTACCCTAAAGGTCACTACCATGCGTATCTCGACAAAAAAAAGTTACATCAACCTCGTACTAACAAAGATCGCCTTGAATTCACAAACTCACTATATTACCAGTAGAAACAATCAAGATTCGAACCAATCAGATGAAGACAACAAAGCAAGACACAAGAACAAGTCTGCTGCGGCGCATTAAATGTCTTGTACTATCAAGATCAGCAGACCTGTAAGTGAGAATCTATGAATTAAATGAAAGCAACCTGCTACACTTCAACGGGTAGAATTTCTACCTATAAATAGAATATCTATGTGCAAAAACTGTTGTCGTAGCTGTCTAAGACAACAGTTCAAAACTGTTGTCTATGTACGAAAACCATTGTCATAGCTGTCTGAGACAACAGTTATTAACTGTTGTCTATGTGAGAATATTTTTTTGACCCTATGACAACACCACCTACAACAAGAGTTGATTTAGGCTACGACAAGGGTTTTTAACCCTTGTCTATGTGCATTTTTCTTATAGTGAAAAAGACGAGGATTATGAAGCAGCGAAGGTTGTAGTAGGAGAAGTTGGACTTCAGGAAATGATACTGAAGCAGTGGAGGTTGCAACTGGCAAAGCTGGACCTCCTATTGCACTAAGCATGTTCGACGGAGAAGAATGCTGTAAAAGGTGTTGAACAAGAACATATGTAGGAGTCTGCTGAAAATGTTGCAGTAGAAGTAGAAGGCCACGAAGAAACAGGTTGCAACGGCTCTTCTGAAGAGACAGAAGAAGGCCAGAGCCAAAAGAGAAGCTGCAACTAGAATGATAAGGAAGGCAATCCTCAAGCGAATTCTCCAAACACCCTTGGAGAAATTGACGAAGAAATACAGAAGGGGTTCCCTGTTTGGAAGAACAAGCGCTTCCAAGAAAGCTGGGTGATGGAAGATTGGAAACAGTGGATGGAGATGGAGGTGTGTCCTACTCTGGGCTTGTACAAGAAACATGTATTACCTACTTATATCAAATTTTCCTTCCAAGGACAAGTAGCAGAGGATTGCAGAGTTCAAAGCCTATCTAGACGAGATGAGGAAGAAGGCGGAGAAGAAGCAGGCTAAGGAGCAAACAATCCTTGCAATCACCGACAAAGCAACTGAGAAGGCCTTTACAGCAGTTGCAGAGGTAAACAAGTCAAAAGGCAAAGGGCAAGTCCAGGTGTGTGCAATAATAGAGATGGAGGAAGAATTGAAGTTCCAGGCCGCCTTGGAGTTGAGCCGAAAAGACAGGAGAATGACAAGCCCACCCAGGTCACTACAACATGGTAAAGAATCTTCGGGAGCAAAAGGGAATTCTCCTGGCTCTAAATCAGTGATGTCTGACTATCTAAAATAATCGACCTATGACATATCAGTGAAAAAAATCAGCTGGTCGATTATGAAGACTCACCTGTTCACCAAGATGATACAACAGCAGAGAATGAGCCATCAGATATTATCTACTCTGTGCTTGTGGATCTTCCTGGTGACAATGCAGCAATGACCGATAAAGCATTGACGAATGAAGTTGCCAAGGCCGGACTCCTAGTACTAGCAGAGGCTGCAGTCATCAAAGACGATTTGAAGATCAAGATTGGTGTGACCAAGAGCGTAATCAGATGAAGACACGTGAAATATGCTTCCTTCAACGAGTGCATTCCACCTATATAAAGAGAAAAAATGAAGTTGAAGAACAACTGACTGAAGAATTTTATCTTGCTAAGAGCTCTCACTTTCATATTCTGGAGCTTGCAGGAAGAATCAGACTTATAAATAAATAGCATTCTTCCAGTTCACTCAACCTAGGAGCAAGTCATCAACAACGATTACATCCATTGAAAACTTAGCTTTTGTTTAGTTGAATAATGTCTTCTATTATTTAACCATTATAGCTGTGTGCTTAGGTTGTTTTAGGAGTCCACAGTCAAGATGAAAATACCTCGATGTGTGTCTTAGTCCTTGCGTAGGATAATACCTTGTGTAGATCCCTGTTTGATTACTAAACCCTGGGAAGGGAGTAAAAATCATTGTAGGTTCTATCCTTAGGTGAAGCATGTTTAGACTGAGTCTTGTAAATCATTTGTCCTAGTGGATTTCCTCCTTATATAAGAGAAGAGAAGACATAGAAGGCTTACACCACCTTCGAACCTCTATAAACCATTGTGCATTCTGCATTTATAGCTTTCATTTTCTTATATATCTTGTTGTATGTTGTTTGATTGAGTTTATTTTATATGTGCTTACATGTGTTGTAACCTTCTAATTTCCTAGTTAAAAGGTTACTTTATTTGCTGAAAATCTATCACCACCAATTATGTTGTACAAAAACTCTAAGTGTTTTGCTGCAAGCAAAACATATTATAAAGTGAGTTTGTTGCAAGTATCAATAACTTGGAACAGAAGTGTTTGATAGAGTTCAAAATCCGAAAATGGTAGAGGTTCATTTTCCACACACACACCCTCCCTCCCCCGAACCTCTGCACCACTTGGGAGTAACACAAACTATGTATGAAGAACTTAATGGAATTGAAAGAAATCAAGTATGAAAGTTGTTCCTAGACCAAGCATCAAGGTGTCATTGGAACCAAATGGGTCTTTAAGAACAAGCTGGATGAATCAGGTCTTGTAGTCAGAAACAAAACTAGACTAGTAGCAAAGGGGTACTGTCAAGAAGAATGCACTGATTTTGATGACACATGCATTTTCCCTTGTTGCAAGACTTTAAGCAATCAGAATCTTTCTAGCATATGCAGCTCACAAGAACTTCAATTTATATCAAATGGATGTCAAGAGTGCTATGTGAAACAAACAAGTCATTGCAATATATATTGATGATATCATCTTTGCTTCAACAAACAAGTAGCTATGTGAAAAGCTTTCCAGCCTTATGTAGAAAAAGTTTGAGATGAACATAATAGGAGAATTAAGTTTCTTCCTTGGGTTACAAGTCAAGTAGATGGAAACTGGAATCTTCATCAACCAAGCCAAGTACACCAAGGAGTTAATCAAAAAGTGTGGATTGGAAGGTGGAACTTTATCAAGTGTACTTAGGGCTACATCCATCGGCTTAGACAAAGATGAATCTGGAAAAGAAATTGATGTCATAAAGTACAGAAGAATCATATGATCTCTCATCTACCTCACTGCAAGTAGACTAAGCATCATGTTTGTTGTACAAATATATACAAGATTTCAATCTTGTCCCAAGGAGTCTCATCTTGATGCAACAAACAGTATCAAATATCTCAAGGGTGCCAAGATGTAGGTCTATGGTATTCAAAAGGATATTCTGATTCAAACTTTGCTGGTTGTAAAGTGGATAGAAAGAGCACCAGTGGAACTTTCCAGTTCTTGAACAACGGGCTAGTATCTTGGTTCTGTAGAAAACAAACATCTATAGCCACTTCCACTGCAGAACCAGAATATCACTACAAGAAAACTGCCCGACAGTGACGGAAAAATCTGTCACTAAAATCAGAATTTTTGTCACTAGCAGGTAGTAGTGACGGATTTGTGACGGAAACAGTCTGTCAAAATCAGTTTTGTCACTAAACTTTAGCGATGGATTTTAGTTCCGTCACTACAGGTGTGACGGAAAATTCCGTCACAACAACAAAAAATTTCGTCACTGATTTTTTTTGTCACTTGGCTAGTCAAGAAATTTATGACGGAAAATTCCGTCACTAACGTGTGACGGAAAGATTCCGTCACTAATTAGTGACGGAACCTTTCCGTCACACGTTAGTGACGGAATGCTTCCGTCACTAATTAGCGACGGAATCTTTCCGTCACTAATTACCGACGGAATCTTTCCGTCGCTAATTATTTTATGACAGAATAAATCCGTCACTAGTTTATATGCATCAAATTAATATATATTATTTTGTTTGCTCTCAATTTTTTTTTTTTTTTTGTAAACCTGTGATAATATTATTCTTCCAATAATTTTATCAACAAAGCATAAATCGTTCATTCATAAAATTTCTTACAAACAAAGTCAAAATATACTTGAGTTAGATGAAGTTTTAAAGTCAAGTTATAAGTCCAAAATATAACATGGATGTCTACTCATCCCCCAAAGGAACATCATCATCTTCTGCAGTTTGATTCTCTAAGATGGCCGGTGGATCTAAGGTCGAAATCACTCCCATACTCCGTAGCTTCTCCTACATAAGCGTGACAGTAGAGTGTACTCGAGCCTCTATCTCAGCTTGTATGAATGCACCCTTCCAAAATCAACCCTTTCCAGAAACATTTCTAATAAAAACAAAGATCCAAGTCAAAAAAACATAATGGGATAGCGAAAATTTCATGTTTAAACACATACATGCTGTATATTCAAATCTGACCAAGCAATTATCTCATGAATAGACATACTTAGAATAACATCAGGGCACCATATTTATGTTCAGCAATAATGTAGGTCATCAACCAAGAGTCAAAGTATAATTTTAAACACTAAAATCATAACAATATCACATACGAAACAAATCTACTCACTGTTGTATAAAGATGCATAATTGACCCATGTATTTGGGTTCACAATGCTAATTCCAGAACTCTAATATCAAGCTCATGGAGAATTATCCTTCTTCCTAGTTCTACACCTTATAAGAGCAACACAAGATATGGACAAAAAGGCAAGTACAAAACCACTGAACATTTTACTTCTAACTTACACAGTTCATATGACAAGTCATAACCTGAAAACGAACTCAACAAACCAATTAATTTAAAAAAAATAAACAAAGCTATAAACAGAATAACAGGATACCAATATTTAGCATCAATTCTAATATCATAGTCCACTGCTTTTCCCTTTCTCCGCATCAATAACAGGATAATCTGTATCCACACCACACACACGAACAAGAAAATTGAAGATTAAAAAAATCCCCAAAATAATAAAATTAAAATTGAAGAATTCGCAAACCATAAAATAAAATAAAATAAAAAAAGAATACCACAATTCAATCAACAAGAACTTAACCAATGACAAGGATTCACTTATATCATCATACAACTCAAATTATCAATAATTTAACAAAAACCTAAACAATTCCCAATCTTCAGAGCATCGATCATTCATAAAAACACGTTTACTCACATGTAACACAATACTCTATTGATAATATGCATTCATATTGCTGAATTATTAAAAACAGAACAAGCCCATAAAATCCCACGGAACGCAAAACTAAAAATTTATAAAGTAGAGCACTTAAATACGAAGAAGAAGCGATAAAGAAGACGACCGATTAAAGCTCTCACCTTATCAACAGCAGCATGAACAAGAAGATGAAACATGAAAAGCAAGAACATTGCCTTCTTATTTGATTCTCCCATTTCACTGGATTGTTTAGCATTGAGAAAATCATTAGAACTTGCTCAAAATCAAGCCATACTCCCAATCCGACCTTGCCCCATACAATATACATCCCTTTCTTTTTCTTTTTTCCCTTATTTCTTGTTGCCCAAATTTCTCTTCAGATCCATCCCCAGCACCATATGTCTTATCTTCTTCCATGGCTACACTACTCTTCTTATTCTTCTTGATTTTCTTCAATTCTGCACGATGGTTTCATTCTTCGAAACCTTTTTGGCCCGAATGTGGTCTGAGGCAGAAAAAATAATCCAGCAAAAGAAACAAAAAGTATTACCACTTCATCTGCTTCGCCCTCTTCTTCATCGTCATCATCTTCGTCGTCCTCGTCGTCGTCGTCGTCGTCGCCTTCGTCATCTTCAACCTCTCCGTCTTCATCCTCATCATCCTCAACGTCAACGGACGGCACTGATGCCTGACCGCCGCCGTTGTTCAGCACTTTCTCCTCCTCCACGTCCTCCTCCTCTTCCTCCACGTCCTCCTCGTCCTCATCTCCGTCATCGTCGCCGTCAATTTCCTGCTCAAATATCTTCTCCTCCTCATAGACCGCCATGATTCTCAGAAGAAACTGCTTTCAATTTCCATTTTCTTTTTGGACAATTTTGTGAAGAAAAAAGTAGTGGAAAGAAAGAGGGGAAAGGAGGCGGCGGCTGTTGATGGGAGGAAATCTGTATTTGCAAATGGCAGGGAGGGTAATTGTATCTAGGGTAAATTTAACCCAATATTTTAACACAATGATATATAATAAAGTTTAAAAATATTACTAACAACTTTAGCTTGTCCAATTGGTGTGTGCATTCTTTGAAGGTCCTAGGTTCGAATCCAGGTATGCACAACATATTTGTTTTTATTATTAGTGACGGAAAAATCCGTTGCAAATTCGTGACGGATTTTTCCGTCATAAAGAATGAAAACAAATTTACAATGATTTTCATTTTTTTTCTTTTTTAGTCATTTTTTTTCTTTTTTAGGGACGGAAATTTCCGTCACTAATTAGTGACGGATTTTTCCGTCATAAAGAATAAAAATAAATTTATAATGATTTTCATTTTTTTTTCTTTTTTAGTGACGGAAATTTCCGTCACAAAGAATAAAAACAAATTTATAATGATTTTCATTTTTTTTCTTTTTTATTGACAGAAATTTCCGTCACGAATTAGTGACGGATGTAAATCTGTCACTAATTAGTGACGGATTTACATCCGTCACTAATTCGTGACGGAAATTTCTGTCACTAATATAATTCTGACAGAATTAATGACGGAATAATTACCGTCACTAATTTCTGTCACAAGTCTGTCACTATTCCGTAAGAAATATTTTTAATGCATTTTTGTCAATAATCCGTCACTATTCCGAAACAAATTTGTGACAGAATATTTCCGTCACTGAAATCCGTTGCTGTCGGGCTTTCTTGTAGTGTTGCTTCTGGAAGTTGTTGTGCACAAATTATTTAGATACAACAACAACTAAGAGATCATAGCATTGAGGAAAAACAAACTCTAATCATGTGTGATAATACAACTGCAATAGTCATAACTCATAATCCAGTCTTCCACTCAAGAACCAAGCATATTGACATAAGACATCACTTCATCAAAGATCATGTTGAGAAGAAAGTGTTACACCCTATAATATTACTTGGGTCTTAAAAGAGAAAACTGAACTTAGCTGAATAGAGCTACACTCGGATCGGTCCGAACTGGGATCCCGCATAACCCGAGCTTAGTAGGACGAGCTACGAGAAAGCAGACCCGAATGGACAACTCGAGCTGCACAGCTGAAGGCTTAAGCAAAGTATCACAACGACTTACTTATTTTTGAAATGTTCATATAAAGAGTCTGCTTCTATCCAGCTACCTATGCGAAACTTGTGATACTGTTTTTTGATACATTTGATGCTCAACTATCTTTGTGAATAATGTTATGTTACGTCTTACAAGAAGAGTTAGAAGAATTTTGTGCTTTCTAATCAGAACTATGTGTCGAGGTAGACCACAGAAGAACCTGTAACTGGGTGAACCAATGTTGAAAAAATCTAAGTCAAGGCAGTCGACATCTAAAAAATGGATTTCAAGGCATTCAAGGCCTGAAAGACCAATACCAAGACAACCTACGAGTGAACAACTAACATCTGAACAATCCGAAGTGGTCCCTATAAATATTCTGGTAATGATATTGAAAGGTCTAGTGGAGCGTTTAGGAAATAAACGAACGACTGCACCACATGTAATGCCTAGGAAGGATATGAATAGTATAATTAAATTGTTCCGATGTTTCGATCCATCGATTTTTAATGGAAGAGGAGAACCGACTAATGCAGAGCAATGGCTAAGGGACATAGATCATCTTTTTGCTCATATTTCTTGCACTGAGCAACAACAAATCTCTTGCACAGTTTTCCAATTTATTAAAAAAAGTGAGTCATTGGTGTGGGAATCCTATAATCAAACCCTGATCATGGAGAGGCGAAATGCAATGACATGGCTAGAATTTAATGATGAAGAACTACCTACTCCAATCATCTCGGGATAGGAGAGAGACGGAGTTTATGCATCTTCACCAAGGTTTAGGACTGTAGGTGAGTATGAACGAAACTTTAATCAGTTGAGTAGTTATGCGACATACTTGGTAGATACAGATTCAAAGAAAGCCAGACATTTTTGTAGAGGATTACATCTGGACATTGGTGCCATCTTGGCAGGGAAAGGAGAGATAAAATATGTCGAGGTAGTGGAAAGGGCTATGGAGGTGGCCTTGCGTATGCGATTGAAGTTTGTAAACCTTGAGAAACACAACGAAGAGTTGGGTAAAAGTACTATGTTAATTTTGGTCAAAAGCAGAATTGGAATTTAAACCAAACCAAACGACCAATGGTTGGTGGTACTTTTAATGCTCCCATTAATAGGGTGAGACCCTCTTATCCCAGATGTGGAAAGCTACACGTCGGACCTTACCTCGTTAGAACACCAAATTGCTTCGATGCAAAGAACTAGGCCATAGTGCACTAAACTGCCCAAAGTACCAAACTATTGCATCAATTTTAAGCAAATATTTGAGATAGGAAAAGCTCGAGCTTTTGCTCTCACCCGCAATGAAGCTGCAGAAGAACCTGAGACTATGACGACTAGTTCGTGATTTCCCTGCACTTGTCTTATTTGATACTGGGGCAACCCATTCATATATCTCCGTCATATTTTATGAACTATTTAGGCCTGGAGGCAATATGGTAGATGCTAAAACCTTAGATGTTAGGATACCATCAGGAAAGACGGTAAACACCTAACAATTGTGTTGAAATTTGAGAATAGTCTTTGAAATGAAATATTTTTTGCCGAATTTCATATGTTGGATATGAAGGATTTTAATGTAATCCTAGGAATGGATTGGCTTATGAAGGTTAATTGTTAGAAAAGTCACAACCTTTACCCAAATTATCATTTAACCAAACTTTTCACTATTAGTCTAAATAAAATAAACTTATATATTTAGTATGTTTTTTGACCAAATTAGTTTTCAAAAAGTTGCATTTTTAATTAATAAGTCGGAAAAACTCATATAAGATTGTCTCACGGATCCCTTCCGTGAGACGGATCTTTTTGACCCGCTTAGGCCCAGCCCAACACCCCAATTCCAGCCCATACAACACCCAACCCATTATTAATATAGCCAACAAAGCCTAGCCTAAAAATAAATGAAGAGAAAAGAGAACTCTCATATCTCTAGAGCCGTTGCATCGTCGCACCCCTAACATAGAAGAGAAAAGCTTCAGATGTAGGTAGTAACCACCAACACCTCTCTCTCCTTCTAACCCAACGCCATTCCTTCTCGACGCAACTCTTGAAATGGTTGTTACAACCAACGTACCAAGGAGAAGGAAGAATCAAGTTCGATGAACAATCTTCTTCCTCCAATTACCACTACTTCACTCGCAGATGGATTCTCTCCCTTCATGTTCTTCTTCTAACTCCTAATTTTAAACCGCAATTAATTGTTGTTCTTTTTACAATAATGATGTGTGGCTCAAGTAAAATCCTGCCCAATGAAGCGAATTGTGATGATTTATTTCGTACAGGAGGCGGAGAATCGCATACACGTTCGAAGTAAAAATTGTTGATAGGTGTCGTTTCTGCATCCACAGCGGTTGGAGTAATCATTTTGTTCATGTACTATGCTTATTGCTGCAAATACAGAGGCAAATTACATCTTTTAGGCATCGAAATTACTTTGAGATTGTTTGCAAAGCTAGAGTTGTGTATGTCTTGGCTGAACTTATTCTATTTTCTTGTTCGAACCATGATATCACAATTTGCATCTGGTGATGGTATTGTCTATACCTTTCCTCAACCTACACATGATAATGGATGTGTAAGAGAATTGAATTGGATGTTAGCTTATCAAATATAAACTAATCAAGAATTCTGACAAGAAAATCAGGTGATGATGGTGAGTGTTGAAGAATGACCACAATCATGGATTCTTTTTCTAGAAAAAACAAACTTTTTAAATCCGATTTTGAAAGTTCACTGTTTTGAAAATCAAATGTCGCAGTTTTACTGTGTCACCAATATCAGATTCATATCTATTTGTTGCCATACAATTTGATAACCTTTTGTTTTTGCCATTAACATGTAATATCTCAGTTATCAAATTGCAACATCCATCAATCTTTCAAGACTATTGCGCTTTTTTATTCGAAGAAATATAATTTGAAAGCCAGGATCTGTTATATAGTATTATTTGAGCAACCACTTACTTTTTTAGAAAGCAATGATATTATGTGGAATTGCAATTTGTCGTGAATTGATGTTATGCAAGAAAATGCAGATGAGTGTTTGCATTTCTTATTATGTAATACTTTATAGTGCATTCAGAGTTTTCATGGAATAGATCATTTCTACAAGAAATTATCACTCTAACTTATCTACACGTGTGATCGATGCATGGGCAAAGATTCTAAATACTGCACATCGCCTGGAAAGTCGGCGTAAATGCTTCTACTTTGGTACTAGAAACTCTCTAAGTCTTATGACTTTCTCAAATTTTTTTATAAGTTTGTCTTTTAAGCACATAAGTATGTCTTTTTAGCATATAAGTATTAATTCTGAACATGAGTATGTATTCTGACTTCTCTCATATTTTTGGTCCAAGTATGTCTTTTAAGCACGTAAGCCTTTTAAGCATATAAGTATTGATTTTGAACATAAGTATGTATTCTATATTTCTCTCATATTGTTGGTCCAAGTATGTCTTTTAAACACATAAGTATGTATTTTTAGCACATAAGTATTAATTCTGAACATGAGTATGTTTTCTAACTTTCTCTCATATTTTTGGTCCAAACATGCCTTTTAAGCACATAAGTATTGATTCTGAACATGAGTATGGATTCTATATTTCTCTCATATTTTTGGTCCAAGTATGTCTTTTAATCACATAAGTATGTCTTTTAAGCACATAAGTATTGATTCTCACTTTACTATTTTTTAATTTGTTTGCATAAGTTTTTTTTAGTCCAAGTATGCTTTTTGAGCACATAAATATGTTTTTTAAGCACATAAGTATTGTGTTAGATATATTTGTAGAGAATATGTCGAAGGAAGAATACTGAAGAGTATGGGTGAAAAGAATCTGGAATTAATAAGGATACTATTGACTAACAGGAAGCTACTGGAAGAAAGGACCTCGCCAAAGACGGATGCAGCGAGCCAGGAAGCTACTTGAGAAGACCATGTCGAAAGCATATATACTGCAAGGAGCAGCATGCTACAGAAGCCTCGAATCCACCTGAAGGAGCAAGCCAGAAGAAGGAAACTCCAGAGTGAAGCTAGAAGAGGAAGTTATAAAACAGGCATGGGCAGAAAGTTAAAGTTACTGGTAGACACAAGAAGTTACCGGTAGAGAGAAGAAGGAGAGGAGCCAACCGGAAGAAGACACGTGGAAAGCGAAAAGCTGTCGTGTGTCAGGAGTGTGACGTGTCAATGTCAGAAATCTGTCTACCTTCAACGGGCAGATTTCACCACCTATAAAGAGGAGGACTGAAGACTGAAATGTGTGTGAGTGAGAGAACACACCCAGTGTGAGAGAAGCACCAAGTGTGCAAGAAAGAAGAAGACGAGTCCATCAGAATATCCAAGCTCACAGAGAGAAGCACGAGAGAAGGGAGAAGAGCTCAAGGCTCACAAAAGAGAGAAGCGCAGTAAAAGGGGGAAGTTAAGAAGAGTAGAGAGTGTTCACAAAGAGTAATAGAAAAGAATAAGAGCTCGAACACTCCACACCCCCAGAAGACACACACCCAGTCTACCAGTCAGTAGCAAGCTTCAGCAGAAAGAGTCTGCAAACGAAGGCTAGGCTTGCTGCACCTAGTTAAAGAAGAAGGAGATAAACCTCTCTAAAAGGTTGTCTCGGAGTACTCAGTGCGAGGACTAATGTCCTGCTGAGTTTACCACTTTCGAGGAGAAAGTGAAGACCCTGGTGGGTAGAGGAGGATCCTATGTGGGTCTAGGGAAAGTAGGCAAGCATCTGTGTAAAGGCTTGCTGCTTATTCGTTAAGGGTGGGTTGTAATAGATAGGTCTATGTAAATCAACCAGCTTAACCAATGTTCCCTCCCGTGAGGAGGAAGAGATGACGTAGAAGGATTATTCCACCTTCGAACCTCTATACAGGCTTGTGTCTTTATCTGCTTACTGTCATGCATACACTCTCTCTAACAAGCTGCACATCTTCTACCAAGCATAGAAAAAGGCTTCTGCATCCACTCTGATCAGTAACCTCTCAAAAAGTTACTGACATTAGAAAAGGCCAATAAAGGTTGAAGAAAAATATGTGATGGTTTAGTAGGCTTATTCACCCCCCCCCCCCCCAAGCCTACTACCAGTTGCTTTCTGGGACCAACATATTGATTCTGAACATGAGCATGTATTCTGACTTTCTCTCATATTTTTAGTCCAAGTATGTCTTTTAAGCACATAAGTATACCTCTTAAGCACCTAAGTATTGATTCTGAACATGAGTATGAATTCTATATTTTCTCATATTTTTGGTCCAAGCATGTCTTTTAATCACATAAGTATTGATTCTCACTTTACTGTTTTTTTTTTGTTTGCATAAGTTTTTTTGGTCCAAGTATGCCTTTTGAGCACATAAATGTGCTTTTTAAGCACATAAGTATTGATTCTGAACATGGGCATATATTCTGACTTTCTCTCATATTTTTGGTCCAAGTATGCCTTTTAAGCACATAAGTATGCCTCTTAAACACTTAAGTATTGATTCTGAACATGAGTATGTATTATATATTTCTCTTATATTTTTGGTCTAAGTATATCTTTTAATCACATATGTATATCTTTTAAGCACACAAGTATTGATTCTCACTTTACTGTTTTTAATTTGTTTGCATTAGTTTTTTTTTTGGTCCAAGTATGCATTTTGAGCACATAAATATGCTTTTTAAGCACATAAGTATTGATTCTGAACATGAGCATGTATTCTGACTTTCTCTCATATTTTTGGTCAAAGTATGCCTTTTAAGTACATAAGTGTGTCTATTAAGCACATAAGTATTGATTCTGAATATGAGTATGTATTTGGTATTTTTCTCATATTTTTGGTCCAAGTATGTCTTTTAATCACATAAGTATGTCTTTTAAGCACATAAGTATTGATTCTCACTTTACTGTTTTTAATTTGTTTGCATAAGTTTTTTTGTGTCCAACTATGCATTTTGAGCACATAAATATGTTTTTTAAGCACCTAAGTATTGATTCTTAACATGAGCATGTATTCTGACTTTCTCTCATATTTTTGGTCCAAGTATGTCTTTTAAGCACATAAGTATGACTTTTGAAGCATATAAGTATTAATTCTTACTTTACTGTTTTTTATTTCTCTCATATTTTTTACTTTATCTTGATAAATAGGAAGCATCTGGATCCAGAAGCATACACTAAGTGAATTCTCCCTGAAGAAACCGGAACTTGTAGAGATTTGTGGAAAAAAGAAGAACAATGAAGTGGTCCCTATGAAGAAAATGGCTGAGATTTGTTGAGACAATGAATTCTTGACATTTTTTGTGTTTTCTTTGAATTCAAGTAATGTTGATCATGATTATTGTTGTGATTGCTTGGACAGTGGTTTTTTTGAAAACAAGTTAGTACTATAATTTGTGGTTTTGATATAACTAATGGTGCTTTATTTTTTATTATTTAACTTGTGCAAACTTGAAGCTTAATGACAGCTTCTATATTTATTTATTCAAAATAAATAAACTTGAAGCTTATTGTTATGCAAAATAGAAAGAAAGATTTCACTTGACACGTACGTTTTAACAGGCTTATTTGCAACTCATGAGACAGAAAGAACTCAAAGAACTGAAAAATGCAATTAATGAGAACCAAACAAATTAGGACACATTCGAATTACAATACATGAGAACACCATAAACCTTCCACTCAATTTACTCATTCACCAATTATACTCAATAACAACACTTGAAACAACACATTGGAAACAAGTAATTAACTACCAATCTGCAAGTTCAATCAAATATTTTTTCGATTCAACATTCAAATACAGCAGATAAGCACGAAAGATAAATACTTCAATTAGAATAACCAATAAAACCAACAAATTCAAACATGAAAATTAGGAGCTTTGCAATGATTAATCGGAAATTGCAAAGCCAGTCACACAATAGGGCCTATGGATGGATGAGTGGGTGGTGGACGTGGTTGCGGCAGCTGCTGCAGAGTCGTGAACAACATCGACGTCGGCTTCACTGACTGAGGCGGTGGCGGCATTTGGTCCAGTTGTTGCTGCTCCATGGCCGACACGCCACCATTGAACCCAGTAAAATCCAGCTTCCTCCCTAATCAGTTTCACGTTGTTCTCATTGCCCTTAGACATTTCATTCCTTTTGCTCAATCGAAGACATGATCCTCCCCGAAGCTCTATGTGCACCAATCACATTCTTGTACCTAACAGAGAGAAGGTTCCTTTCATCCACTGACAGCTCAACATCTAGTCTTGCAACTTGTTTCATACATTCAACCATTCATGAGAAACAAATTGAATATGCAAATATGAACGTTTCAAACTCACGTGTATATGAAATCTCAAAATACATTTTACATAATACTAAAACTGTTTATCTATCCATGTTTACATAATCAGGTAAATAATCATACACATTTAATGGGTAATATCATTGATGAATCCAACAACTAAAATTTGCTTATCTATTCATGATTACTCATTCATTACTTATTCAAGTAAATAATCAAACACATTGTATGCGTATTTTCAGATATCGATGATCAATCAAACAAACTTCCTTGACATGCACATTAGTACTCCCACCGTGGAAGGTGCCTCTAATTGCAGATGTGGCGGCGCTGCCGCCGACTGGCTTGGAGGGAAATCTCTTCCCTATCTTTGCTCCATTGAAAAACCAAAATCAAACCACAAAACGGAATCAAAAAAACAACTTTACCACCAAAGAAGAATCAAATAAACATCAATCGAATTTCACTCCTCTTCCACTCTATAAAGCCCCTAAAAAATCCGAAAATTTCACTTGAAAAACATTTGGTCTCCTCTTTTATCAAAGTTTTTGCAGAAATTGGAAAAGAATAATTCAGTATCTCACTTGAAAATTGTTTGGAGAGTGCGACGGCGGTTTGAAGGCGACGCAACGGTGATGCGGCAGCGGTGCGACAACGGTGCGGCAGTGTGACGGTGTGCGACTATTTTCTCTTCTTTTTGGTTGCCATAGTGTTATCTTTTGGTTTGGGTTTGGACTAGTTTGAATAATTGTTTGGGCTTAAACTCTATAATATCATGGACTGGGTTGTATGGGTTGAAATTGTAATGATTGGGTTGGGCCATAGGGGGTCAAATAGATCCGTCTCACGGAAGAAGATCCGTGAGACGGTCTCACAAGAGTCATACTCTTAATAAGTTTGGAGGTCATAGAGGGAGGGGGGACAGACAAAAAAAATACTAAAAAAGTTGGGTAAAAAGTTGTATATCGATATATATAATGAATTTTTTTTTTCACTATTTTAGTCGAAAAAAGTACTAAATATATATAAGGTTATGTTATTTTAACCAATATTGAAAAGTTTGGTTAAAATGACAACTGAGATAAAAAATTGTAATTTTTCTAATAGTTAACCCATATTCAATAGATATAAGCTACCAAATATAACACCTTATAAATACATCTACAGCGGTATGCACTACTTTAGTGCAAATTCTGCACTAAAGTAGTGCAGTAACAATATTTCATCTCCAGCAATCTGCACTACATTTTACACTGAAAAAGAATATTCTATAATATTTCTAATTATTAATTTATTTAATCATATTTTTCAATTTTATTATAATTGATCAACAAATTTAACAAACATATGGATTATTTAATACAGTTATTGTTCCTTATATTTTTAAATTTAATAAATAAAAAATCATATGATTCATTGAATGAAACTTAACGTAAAGTGATAACAAAAACAATAACTTTGTTTTTATTGAAATGGAAATGGATGTTACATAGTGATAATTTCTAATTTTCTGAATTAAAATATTTTCCCACAAATAATCAATTAGTGCATTTCGGTGTGCGAAATGAGCATCTGCATCTCTGATTTGTCTAAATCGACCGAGAGAATCCTTAATCCACTTTTAGTAATTTTAATTTATGTTCAGTAATTTTATGTTTAATTTTCATGTATTTTGATCCAATTTTAGTAATTTTCTTTAATTGTTGTTGTTTCGTCATGTTGTATTTAATTTTACTATTACTCTTCATGTTGAGAAATGACTACTCGTATTTATTTTAACTTTTTATATTATCATTCACATCGTTTAAATTACCACTCGTGTTATATTAAATTTTTATATTACCATTTGAAATGTATCATTTCTAATTAAACTAATATATTAAACTAATAACAAACCTAATTGTGATCCCACATATTATAGGCAATTTCAATTTGGTTACATTGATTATGAAATTAACCTCATTAAGGGGAAAATAAACTTGCAAAATAAGTCCAACACTTTTTCGTAAATTGCAAAATTAGTCCTAAACTACAAACAAAAATCGTGAGAGACAATGTACCACCAATCTACAAAAAGTCATACCAATCTGCAAAGTAGAGCCCTAAACCACCACCACCGGACAACCGCCTCTCCGCCACCACATTTCTTACCGTCGTAGATTATACTGAATTTTGGGTAGTGTAGTGATGATGAAACACACAACACAAAGTATGAATGCAATTCCCAGATCAACAATTCAATATGCATACAAGTAAAAAATAAATGATAACTTGCTAGAAAAGAGAGAAGATATTCTTAGTATTGTAAAAAGAGTGTCAAAAGTGCCTTTGATGTATACAATTTCTCTTATTTATACTATTATTTACAAGGAGGGGTATTTCTGCCATTTTCTCTTGGCCCCTTTCTTGTTGGTTAAGTCATCTTCACTATTCTTTTCCTAAGGTACCTCTTCTACTGCTTTAGGTACACCTCTCTTCCTCCAGAATCTTCCTTTTTCTGTTATGTGGAGATATATTTTCTCTTTGTCGTTTATAGCCATGTCAGCTACCCCTATAGCATGCTTGCCATCATTGCTTGGGAATTATTATCATCTACTTTGGGCGTACAGAATCCGTTCGGCTGCCTCTTACTGTGATATCATCACTTCTGCTTTGTAAGATCCTTGGAGCTTCTGCGACCACTTCTGGACGTGTGATATTTCCACCGCTGCTTTTCGGTATTTCTGCCAGTTCTGTAGTTTCATAGTCGTGCGAAGTCTTCTCATCTGTGGCTTATCCTGTCTTGTCCACTTCTGTCTCCAGGTCTGCACCAAGTCAGCTCTGCATTTTGCACAAAGACAGTTCTGCAAAATTGCTATTTCCTATATTTTGTTTTCACTAGAAGTGCGGTATCCAAGGATAATGACATGTGAGCCCTTTATAATTTCATCCTTCCCATATCAGCTACTCCCCCTGGTGCGGTCGAGCAGATCTGGTTTGGCAGAGCTAGTCGGCTGCAGCACTTCTTGTTTTTCTCTAGGGGAGAGAGCTAATTTTCCCCTTAGCTACTCCCCCTGGTGCGGTCGAGCAGATCTGGCTTGGCAGAGCTGGTCGGCTGCAGCACTTCTTGTATTTTCTCCTTTTGGTCAAAGTTCATAAGTTTGAAACCTGAGCTCTCCACACGTCGCTCCCTTCTTCTTTCGTGTTTCAGAAATTGTGACAGTAAGTGTCCTTTCAGATGGTGGCGTGTTTGATCTGGTCCCTACACGTGTTTGATGTGTTTGATCTGATCCCTACACGTCATATCTGATGTGTTTGATCTGGTCCCTACACGTGTCGGTCATCCAGCGGTGGGATGCCAAGCGTCGCGCTTCTTTTCAATGCAATATATTCAAAAAAAATTTGCCCTAATTCTTACTTTCTCTTTCTTCATTTTCCCCCTCTTCGTCTTCTCCGGCGATTTCTCCTCTTCTCCGGCGATTCTGGTGTGAAAGCCTACTAAAGATTCTTATTCCGGTGAACCTTCTTCCCCTTCTTCTTCCTTTGCATTCGTTTTTCCATGGCGAGAGGAGGTAATTTCTAACCTTTGGTTTTCTTGTTTGTTTCGTGATTTCAGTGGCTGTGAACTGGGTTTTTGTGTATTGTAGAACTTTGGATCTTATGGCTGTTTTTGTTGGGTATTTGGTTTGTTTTTTGAGATTTTCTGGTGATTTGTTAGATTAGCTTCTTTCCCTGCCAACCTTCTTCTTTCTCATGGCTTCCACCGATCGTGAAACCGATTCTTCTACCCCTGAAGCTCTCGAGGGTGATTCTCCTTCTGTTCTTCCCGCTCCCAGTGAGCAGACCTTGTCTTCTTCTTCTACTAGGGCTTCTTCTCCTCTCGAGGAAGAGGTTTCTGCTGCCAGTGTCGATCCTATAAGTTATAGTGCTTCTGACCCTAACTTTGATTTCGTTAGCCAGCGTTCCTCTTTTACTCCCGACCGCCTCGATACTCTTCGCCTGGCCTTCGACATTTCTCAGGACTTCTGTATATACTGCCCTGCTGGACATCATCGGCCTAACTTCCTTTCTGGCCGTAAGTTGGCGTTCTGGACAGCCCAGTTGAGGGCTAGGGTTCGCTTCCCCGTGAATCCCTACCTCTGTAAATTATCATTCTTTTATCAAGTTCCTATGAACCAGTTTACCCCTTCTGCCATTCATTTAATGTTGGGGTTCTTCATAATTCTGAAGGGCAATGGTGGGAACCCTACTGCAGAGCTTTTCTTTTCCAATTTTACCCTTAAATATAAACCACCCTTTTTCTATGTCACTGCTGACCCTCGAGGTCTGATTCATTTTCTGGGTAAGCCTCAGAGTCGAGATAAACATTGGAAAGAAGACTATTTCTTCATTTCTGGTGATGATACTTGGGATTTTCCAGCCGGCCCCTGGGTGTATACTAAGCCTCTGGTGAAGAAAGAATTTTACGTCAGCTGTCCTCCCTCCGATCGGGCAATAATTGCAGAACTGAATTCCTCTGTACATTCCATAGGTTCTTTCGATGTAGTTAGCTTAGTTGAACAGTCTTCTGTATTATCCTATTTTGGTCTTTGTTCTGGAGAGACCACTTGTCCCACTGAGTTTGGTATTTCTCTTCTTCTGCCATTCTTCTTTCTCTGCTTGTCTGTTTTTATTTGTTTTTTGCTTAAGTATTGAGTGATCTTGATCATGCAAAGCCTGCATGGAGGAGGACCATCCCCCGCAGAGAAGCCAATTCCCCTCCTCGGTCACATTCAGAAGTGGCTCTTACTTCTGAGCTCCAGACGGCTGCCCCTCCTCCAGTCGTTACCAGAAGTGACAGAGGGAAGCGTCCTCTGAGTTCTTCTGAGCCTTCCACAGAGGCCCGACGACCACGTCTGCAGTCTCCCGGCCGAGGTGGTCATGAGGGGAGAGAACGTTCTCGGTCGAGCTGAGTGAGAGCTTCTGCGAATGATGCTTTTACTCTTGAGCTCCCGAAATCTCTCTTGGAGCTCTCTGCAGAAGAGTCGCGTCAGTTTCTCCAGCTCTGCTTAACTCCTGCTGATACTTATACGTTGAGCAAGCTTTCTCTGGAGAATGAGTTGGCCATGAGTGCTCATCATGCCTTGAAGGTACTTTATGGTTCCCTCTCTCTTTATTCCTTGGGATCTTTTGCAGGCCTTTACTAACCTTTTTATCTTGATTTTTGCAGAGCTTCATCCACTTAAGCCGGCTGCAGGCTAAGGCAGCCTCCTCTGTGGACCCTGCTCCTGCGCTTTTGGAGAAAGACAACGAGATTTCTTCGTTGAAGTTTAAGTTGGCGGAGCAGGAGAAACTGATCAAGGAGCAGCGGAAGGAGGTGGAGTTCTGGAAGAAAAAGGCTGTTGAGGAGAAAAGTCACAGCAGAGAGTACGGGACTAGGAAGTTTTCGGAGGGAGTTGAAGCTTGCAAGAAGAACCTGCACATGACGGCAGCAGGGCAGAGCTTCCTTGAGGAAGTAATCACCGGGTTGAAAGAGGCTTATCTTAGGAGCACGAGTTCTCTGTGTGACTTCGGACCACATATAGGCCATTATTATGGCTTCGGGTTCGATGCAGCTCAGAAGCAAGCCCGGGATCAAGGCTTTTCTGGCGCTTTTGACTTTAATGGTCCTTTGGACGACCTACCGACCTCCCCTTATTTTGAGGGTGACCCTTTGGAGGATCCAGATTCTCCTTGGTGGCTGCCGGTTCTGCAAAAGGCCTATGTCAAACTCTGCTCTGCACCCAACGACGCCTTCACTCCAGTTGATCCAGCCTCCTGCAAGTTTCCTCTTCTGGCTGCTCCGCCTCCTGTTGAACCTCCAACTGTCGATTTGATAGTTCTTAGTGGGGATTCTACTGAGACACTTGCAGATGCTCCCTCTCAGCTGGCCCTTGAGGTCCAACCAGAGCTGGCTGGCGCAAAGACCCCCGCTGCTTCTGATCTTCCTGGCTCAGTTCCTCCTCCCGAAGAATCATCTACCTTATTTTCCTTACCATACTTTATGCTTTTTCAAAAACAATCATTTACTTTTTTGCGTATTTTGGGCTCTGTATGCTTAAGACAATTTCTTTATTTTTCCTGTTCTGTTTGCTTGTCTAACACTTATTGATGAGATGGTTTTAACATGTTAACCTTGCTATTTATATGCGCACATATTGATCCAATGTTTCATATATATGTATGGCCATTTCCATCCTACTTGTTATTGTATACTTGTGGCGTAATGCGTATAAAACTTGAAACAATTACTGATGTATATGAATGTGAGCAAGGCAAGAACGACAAATGTAATTAATTCAAGAATAGAAATACTTATGGGATGATTTTTTTCTTTTATACATCACTCCTCTCTTCCTTTCTTCTACATCTGTTTTTCTGTAATTGAGAACTTCCTTCATCTTTTCTTTCCCATCATCACCCTTGCCAACCACTCCATCATTTCTCCCTGAATGAAGAAAAAGGAGAAGTAGGCCACATTCGTTAGTATTAATGAAGTTTATTCAAATCTCTGATCAATTCAACCTTGACCCCGCCAGCCCTAGTCAGAGGCATGCCAGACCCAGAGATCTACCTCTGCCAGGGCGGCTGCTTTCTGGGGCGAATTTCTTTTCTGGCCCCACCAACCCTGATCAGAGATGTGCCAGACCCAGAGGTCTGCCTCTGCCAGGGTGGTTGCTTTTTAGGGCATTTTTCTTTTCTGGCCCACCAACCCTGATCAGAGATGTGCCAGACCTGGAGGTCTGCCTCTGTCAGGGTGGTTGCTTTCTTGGGCATTTTTCTTTTCTGGCCCCACCAACCCTAATTAGAGATGTGCCAGACCTGGAGGTCTGCCTCTGTCAGGGTGGTTGCTTTCTAGGGCATTTTTCTTCTCTGGCCCCACCAACCCTGATCAGAGATGTGCCAGACCCGGAGGTCTGCCTCTGTCAGGGTGGCTGCTTTCTAGGGCGTTTTTCTTTTCTGGCCCCACCAACCCTGATCAGAGATGTGCCAGACCCGGAGGTCTGCCTCTGTCAGGGTGGCTGCTTTCTAGGGCATTTTTCTTTTCTGGCCCCACCAACCCTGATCAGAGATGTGCTAGACCCGGAGGTCTGCCTCTGTCAGGGTGGTTGCTTTCTAGGGCGTTTTTCTTTTCTGGCCCCACCAACCCTGATCAGAGATGTGCAAGACCCGGAGGTCTGCCTCTGTCAGGGTGGTTGCTTTCTAGGGCATTTTTCTTTTCTGGCCCCACCAACCCTGATCAGAGATGTGCCAGACCCGGAGGTCTGCCTCTGTCAGGGTGGCTGCTTTCTAGGGCGTTTTTCTCGTAGAGTTTAAGAGGCATTTCTTACTTGTTTCCTTAGGCGTAGTATTTCTTGAGGTTGCAGATGTTCCAAGGTCTAGCCACCTCTTTTCCTTCTTCTGTTATCAGCCGATAGGCCCCTCCTTTCAATACCTCTGATATAATATAAGGGCCTTCCCAATTTAGCTCTAATTTTCCCTTAGGCTTCAAGGTATCAGCTCTTCTGAGAACTAAATCTCCTTTTTCCAGACGTCTCAACCGTACTTTCTTATCATATGCCGCCTTTATCCTGCTCTTGAATTTTTCAATCTTTAATAGTGCCATTTCCCTTTCCTCCTCTAATAGATCCAGGTTCTCTTTCATGAGTTCCTCGTTTTGTGCTTCGTCGAATGTCATCACCCTGTGAGTTTCCATTCCAACTTCTGCCGGGATTACAGCATTAGCCCCATACACAAGGTTAAAAGGAGTCATGTCAGTAGCCACTCTCGGTGACGTTCTGTAGGCCCATAGAACTGAATCTAGCTCTTCTGCCCAGCTTCCTTTGAGAGTTTCTACTCTTGTTTTTAGCCCGTTGATTATGGTTCTGTTAGTTACCTCCACCTGACCATTTGCTTGTGGATGTGCCACTGCCGCGAATCTCTGAGTGATTTTCATTTCTGTGCACCAAGCTTTTATCTTCTTTCAGCAGAACTGTGTGCCGTTGTCTGAAACTAAAATCCGAGGGACTCCGTATCGGCAACAGATCTGTTTCCATAAGAACTTTATGACATTTTGCTCATCGATTTTTCCCAAAGGTTCTGCCTCTACCCACTTCGTAAAGTAGTCAATGGCAACTATTAAAAATTTCTTCTGCCCTTTAGACAGCGGCAATGGTCCCACCAAATCTATCCCCCACTGAGCAAATGGACAAGGAGAATGCATCTTTCCCAATTCTTCTACCGGGCTGTGTATCAAGGGACCATGGATCTGGCAGCTGTGGCACTTCTGCACCAATTCTCTTGCGTCTGTGCTCATTGTGGGCCAGAAATACCCTGCTCGTAAAATCTTTCGTACCAATGTTCTTGATCCCACATGATCACTTCCGCACCCTTCGTGTGCTTCTCGCAGCACATACAGCCCCTCTTCTTTATTTAGACATCGCAGGTATGCCTGTGAGAAGGAACGTCGGTAGAGCTGCTCACCCATCATACAATATTTGAGTGTTTCCTTTGACCAAACTGGGTTTGTCAATGTAGCCATATTTTTCAATTCATTAATGATGGGGGTCCTCCAGTCATCCTGTTCTTCTACTTCGGCGATCTCTGCTTTTCCACATAGTTTTTCTGCTATTAATAAGGTGATTTTCCTCGGCTGCAAGAGTGGGTATGAGCTGGCGATCTTTGCCAAGTAATCTGCCTGGACGTTCTCTGCTCTTGGGATCTGCTTTAGTTCGAATTTTGTGAAGGATGGCTGAATTTTGGCGATCTCTTCCAAATACCCGAATAATGACTCCTTTTTCACTTCATACGACCCTCCGAATTGCTGGAACACAAGCTGCGAGTCAGTATGAGCTACTATGTTGCTTCCTCCGGCTTCCCTTACAATGTTCATGCCTCGAATCAAGGCTTCATACTCTGCTTCGTTATTGGATACAGAGTAATTTAACTTGATGGCGTATTGCATATTTTGCCCATCCGGGCACTCCACCAAAACCCCTACGCCGCAGCCATCTTTGGTTGCGGAACCATCCACAAAAATTTTCCAGACCTGTTCCTCTTCTGGCAGAGCTTGCGATTCTTGTAGGAAGTCTACCAGAGCTTGCGCTTTAATGGCCTTTCGTGGTTCGAACTCCACATCATATGCTCCAAGTTCCACTGCCCATTTGACCATCCTCCCTGAAGTGTCAGCTCTGCCCATAGTTTGGGCCAGTGGATAATTGGTGCGCGTGATGATTTTGTGCGAAAAGAAGTATGGACGTAGTTTTCTAGCAGTAATAATGACGGCTAAACCGGCCTTCTCAATTTCTGCATATAGGGTTTCTGGGCCTTGCAGCATGTGGCTTACATAATAGATCGGCATTTGTTGTTACCCCGTCTCCTTCAACAAAACCGTGCTTACTGCCACCTCCCCCACTGATATGTACATGTACAGTGTTTCCCCTTCCTCTGGCTTGGAGAGCTGGGGTAAGCTGGCTAGGTATTCCTTTAGTTCTTTAAAGGCTTGATTACATTCTTCGGTCCATTGGAACTTGCACCCCTTCCTTAAGATTTTAAAGAAGGGGTGACTCTTGTCTGCTGATTTGGAGACGAAACGACTCAGAGCTGTTATCCTTCCAAGCAATCTTTGTACTTCCTTTATACTCCGAGGGGGCACCATATCCATCACAGCTCTTACCTTTTCCGGATTGACTTTTATTCCTTCTTTAGTAACCATGAAACCCAGAAACTTACCAGACGTTACCCCGAAACTGCACTTCTCTGGATTTAGCTTCATTCCACTGCCTCGTATGATTGCAAATGCTTCCTCCAGATCTGCAATATGCTGTTCGGCTTCTCTGCTTTTTACCAACATATCATCCACATAAACCTCCATGTTTCTTCCTATCATTGGCCTGAACAGTTGGTCCACCATACGCTGATACGTGGCCCCGGCGTTCTTCAGCCCGAAGGGCATCCGTACATACCCATAAGTTCCGGCAGCTGTAATGAAGCAGACCTTCTTAACATCTGCAGGGTCTAGCTGAATTTGATGGTATCCCTGGTAAGCGTCCATCAGGGACAAACGTGCACATCCAGACATGGAATCAACCAGCTGGTCGATGCGGGGTAACGGGTAATGATCTTTGGGGCAGGCTTTATTCAAGTCTCGAAAATCGATACACATGCGCCATTTCTTGTTGGGTTTCGGCACCAGAACTGCATTGGACAGCCATTCGGGGAATTGGACCGGTACGATAAGTCCAGAGTCCAATAAGTTTTGGACCTCTGCTTGTATTATTTTGTCCTTCTCTGGCCCGAAGTTCTGGAGTCTTTGCTTAACAGGTCGAATGTCTGGGCAGATGTTTAGCCGATGTACCGCCACCTCTGGATGAATACCCCTCATATCTACGGCCTGAAAGGCAAATAAATCAGCATTCTTCCTAAGGCATTTAATCAGTTCTGCTTGCTCTGCCTCTGGAATCTTTGCACTGATCTTTGTACAAAACCCCTCTTTTTCAAGGTACAATTCTACTGACAAAAGTTCTCCTTCTACTGTCATCTTTCCATGCTCTCCTTCCTCTTTTTCCACCCTCTGCCGTTTCGTTCCAGCGTCCTTCTCTGCAGCTCTGCTCGCCACTGGTAAGGCCCACTTGTGTGCCACTCTTATAGATTCGACATAACATTTTCTCGAGTGGACCTGATTCGCCTTCAACTCCCCTACCCCTGCAGATGTGGGGAATTTGACCTTCATATAGTAGGTGGAGACCACTGCTTTCAACTCATTCAGAATCGGACGCCCGAATATGATGTTGTAAGCAGATGGTGCATCCACTATCAGGAAATCCATCATTAGCCTCCTCTGCCGTGGCCATTCTCCTACCAAAACGTGTAAAGTTACTGCTCCCAAAGGGTGGACTGCCCCTCCCGTGAAACCGTACAGAGCTGTGTTCACTGGGCGGATCTGGGTCTGGATATCCATTCTCTCAAAGCAATCTTTATATATAATATCCGCAGAGCTTCCCGTATCCACAAACACTCTAGCCATGTCGTACCCAGCTATTTCTGCTGTCACCACTAACGAATCATTATGGGGTTTCAACATCGGAGTTTCGTCAGCTGTGCCAAATACAATATCTGGAGAGGGTTGGACTTCGGCCACCTCCATATGCTGATCATGCCAGCCCTGCGCATATCTTAAGGCTGACTTCCTGGCCCTATTAGAGTCTTCTCCATGAGGACCGCCCGCAATCATATTAATAAAACCTTTCTTTGGTGGTGGCGGCAGGTCCCTTTCCTCCTCCTTTCTCTCCTTGTCTCGGGCGCTCTCTTTCTCTTCTGATCTTTCATTCCTCTTCCCATAATTTCCTGTATAATCCCTACCTTTATCCTCGAATCCTTTCAGTACTCCAGCCCTGACCAGACGTTCTATTTCATTCTTCAGATGTCTGCATTCATTTGTATCGTGACCATACTCGTTATGAAACAAGCAGAAGTATCGCCCCTTTGGTCTTGTTGGGGCCTGGGCTCTGTTCGGGGGAAATCTGAACGGAGCAGTTTTTTCAGAGAGCTGAAACACTCTTGCGAGTGGAGCTTTCAATGGGGTATACTTTGTGTAATCTCCTTTGCCAAGATCTTCTTCACACCTTCTGTCCTCAAACCGCAGCTCCCCATGTCTCCGAGCATTGGTGTCCTTGGGGGCTGGTTTTTCTGCTCTTTTGGCGCGGCTCACATCCTCTAAATTGATAAATTTATCTGCTCGAGCTAGGACCTCTTCAAAAGTATTAGCTGGTCTTTTTGCCAAGGACCGAAACAAATCTCCTTCACGCAGCCCCTGAACTACGGCGCTGATCTTTACCTCTGCCGTGGCAGAAGGGACTTCCAAGGCAGCTGTGCTGAAACGTTTAATGAATGCCCTGAGGGACTCCTCGGACCCTTGCTTCAAAGTGAACAGGGACTGGGAGGTTCTCCTTTGGCGTCTGGCACTAGCAAATTGATGGAGGAATGCAGAACTGAAATCATGGAAGGAATGGATGCTATCCTCTGCTAATTGCCCGAACCACCTCTGCGCGGCTTGTGTGAGGGTGGTTAGAAACACTCGGCATTTAACCCCATCTGTGTATTGATGAAGGAGGGCAACATTTTTGAAACGCAGGAGGTGGTCGTATGGGTCCGTGGTCCCATCGTATTCAAAGGTTAGGGGCTTGAAGCTTGTTGGCAGCTCGTCCATCCGTACAGCCATCGTGAAGGGACTTCCACCGGGCACTTGAATCTGGCTCGTAGCACCCATCCTCTGCCGCAACAACTGTATTTCCCTTTGCATTTCTTCCATCTGTCTTTGTACCTCACGATCTTGTGTGCGCTGTATGGAGGTGTCTGCAGACGACGCTTCGATTGATGGGTATTTCCATTGTGGCGGATGACTGTCCGCACTTTGTTCCAGAGCTGTCTCTGGCCGTCGTGACTGTACGCCCTGGGTAGAGATCTTTGCTCCCCTTATCTCCGTGGCCTCATGCTTCTCTTCTCAGCCCCCTTCTCTATCTTTTTCGGCAGCTGCTTTTTCCAGGGCTTTTTGTACAGCGGTTTGGACGAAACTGTCCAACTGCTCCGGGGTGAAAGTCCACAGACCCGGGACAACTGGCTCCCTTATCTCTTCCGATCTTTCTCTTGCTCTCGACGTCTCTGGCCTCGCTACCTCTTGGAAGTCTCCCTCCAAATCTCGAATTATTCGGTTCACCATTACTTCTGTTGACCCGAGTCGATTTCTCCAACTCTCCCAAAGAACAGATGTGCAAAAATGGAAGAAAAGGTACAACACAACAAAATATAACAGGAAGAATCAAACAGGACAAGAAGGAAACTCACTTCTCTCCCTTGGTTTCCCACAGACGGCGCCAATGTAGTGATGATGAAACACATAACACAAAGTATGAATGCAATTCCCAGATCAACAATTCAATATGCATACAAGTAAAAAATAAATGATAACTTGCTAGAAAAGAGAGAAGATATTCTTAGTATTGTAAAAAGAGTGTCAAAAGTGCCTTTGATGTATACAATTTCTCTTATTTATACTATTATTTACAAGGAGGGGTATTTCTGCCATTTTCTCTTGGCCCCTTTCTTGTTGGTTAAGTCATCTTCACTATTCTTTTCCTAAGGTACCTCTTCTACTGCTTTAGGTACACCTCTCTTCCTCCAGAATCTTCCTTTTTCTGTTATGTGGAGAGATGTTTTCTCTTTGTCTTTTATAGCCATGTCAGCTACCCCTATAGCGTGCTTGCCATCATTGCTTGGGAATTATTATCCTCTACTTTGGGCGTACAGAATCCGTTCGGCTGCCTCTTACTGTGATATCATCACTTCTGCTTTGTAAGATCCTTGGAGCTTCTACGACCACTTCTGGACGTGTGATATTTCCACCGCTGCTTTTCGGCATTTCTGCCAGTTCTGTAGTTTCATAGTCGTGCGAAGTCTTCTCATCTGTGGCTTATCCTGTCTTGTCCACTTTTGTCTCCAGGTCTGCACCAAGTCAGCTCTGCATTTTGCAAAAAGACAGTTCTGCAAAATTGCTATTTCCTATATCTTGTTTTCACTAGAAGTGCGGTATCCAAGGATAATGACACGTGAGCCCTTTATAATTTCATCCTTCCCATATCAGGTAGAAAATATTAATAAGGATAATTGGTAATAATTATATAAAAGTGTTAAACGATTGACACCTAATATGGAACAAAATTAAGAATTCAAACCAGTATTTATTACTCCCTCCGTCCCCTCTTATTTTGCCTACTTTGACCGGCACGGTTCCTAAGAAAAAACTGTTTGACTTTGATGTGATGTGTTATTTTAATATTTTTGAGTGGCAATTTTGTAATTAATGTGTGTTTTTTGAGTGCAAAAGTTGTAAAATGAAAGAAATGGAGGGGTAAGGAAGTAAATTTTTCTTTGCCATTTTTGGGTTGGCAAAATAAGTTAGGACAAGCAAAAGTGAAAAGTAGGCAAAATAAGGTGGGACGGAGGGAGTATCAATTAAACAAAAGAAGTAACTAAAAAATATGTATATATTATAAAATCAACACTTACAAAATTTTAAGTATTCTTAATTAGGTGCGACCGTAAGATATGAGATATGTGGGTGATATGTATAGTCTACAACCATTTGATTCATTTTTATCTATATAATTTTATTAGGAAGTATTATTTTTTCAGAATATATATTTACAAAAATTCGGGAATAATATTACAAAGGTTTTCCTTAAAAATATAAATCATATTTTAATGTTCACAAAAACTCGTCGTTGTGAGATAGATCATTTTCATCCATTAATCAAATCATATTTCTATTAATTTCATGTGAAATATGAAGTATGAATTGTGAATTAAATTATTTATCTGACAGTCTCAGATAAGATTCACTCTTTAATGTTTGGGATTAGATTTACAACTACATTCCCAAATAGCTTTACAATTCATTTTGAAACCTTCAGAAATAAAGGGACCAATTTTATAACCAAGTGAAACCAAATTAAAATGACCTCACCAAATACTACATTTCTCTAATTTTTCCCAAATATTTGAGAAATATTAAATAAGGTTGATTACAAATAACTATCCAATCTATATGCATTTTTACATTGAACTATCAAAACCTTTTTCGGTAGGAATTAATCATCTCACCTTATTGTGAGTTGCAAACTACCATTTAAGACCATTGGAACACTATTTTCCGACCAAATCAGATCACATGAAGGTACACCCTATAATTTTAAGGGTATTTCTATCATTTTAGGTTTAATTTTTGGGAACATAAATAAGATTTCCAATTTTAAACCCTAAACTTCGTATTCTTACTCAATTTGGTTGAGTATAGACGGGTTTGGACAATAGAAAGAGGCTATCATGGATGACTTTTGCTTTTGTGGCCGAACAACTAAAAGAAACAAACCATGGATATTTTTATTATAGAAGAGATTTTGGGCTTGTGAAAAGTATATGATATGTTCTACAATACATAATTTCTATTTCAAAATCCCTAATTTCAATTGAAAATCCTTAATTTAGTTTCAAAATTCCCAATTTATTTTTTAAATCCCTATTAGCACATGTTAGAAATTACAAAATCTGCAATTTATTTTCAAACTCTCTAATTTTTATTAGTAAACAACATTGGTTATTTTAACATAACACTCCTCGTACAACCAAATAAATTTTACTACATCCATCCCGGTCTAATTTGTCTACTTTGACCGGGCACAAAGCTTAAGAAAATGCAGTTGACTTTGATTGGATGTATTAACTTTATGCTTTTTGTACTTTAATTAGAATTTAAAAGGTGAATTGAGATGACAATTTTGTAAAATGACAGAAATGTGGGGTAAGGAGGGAATTTTTCTTTTGCCATTTATGGGTTGGCAAATTAGAATGGGACAAACAAAAATGGCAAGTAGGCAAATTAGGCCAGGACGGACTTAATTTTTTTTATTTTTTTCCCTAATAATCAGAGAATGATAGCAGTACCCTAATAAGTTGAGAATGTTTCTCATATGTGATTCGATATGGCCGAAAATGGCTTACCAGTAGACTTAGATGATTATTTACAACTCACATAAAGATGAAAATGTTAATAGTGATAAAAAAAGTTAGAAAGTTAAATGCAAAATCACGTATAGATTAGAGGATTATATGTAATTAACCCATTAAATAATCAAGGAAAAGCATCTTAAAGCAAGAGAATTAAAATGAGAAAATGTAAAATAATTAGGTGAAAATATAAATCATTCAGTTTCCCAAAGAACCACTGGCTTCCAAATTGCATTATCATAGCTAATAGCAAACCCATCGTTATTAGCCCTCCAATAAACAGCTCGGCTCATATCCCGATCCGGCTCATACGCATGGAACGCCGCAAACCTCAAGCCGAATAGAGCCGATGCATAATAAACGACGTCGTTATCGTCTACCTTGATCCGATAGCTCTGGCTGGGGCCCAGTTGAGCCGAACCCTTTAGTGAGCCGCCGGCTTTGATCTGAATGCTGATTGGAGGAGATGTTCTGCCACTCACCACGCTGGTGATGTTTATCACCGGCGACGCGCCGGCTAACAAAGCTGCTATGGCTAAGATAACATGGAAAAACAAGGGTTTTGAGCCCATCTGCGTTTTTTTTTTCCTTGACCGTTTTGTGTTAAAATGTGGTGTAATTTTATGTTCATATATATTTGATGGAATTTTATAGTGTAGGAAATAGTTAAGGTGCAATGAATTTGGGTTTGCTTATTTAAAAAGGTATATTAATTGGAGATTTACGTAATCCCGTCCTTATTGAATTTGCAATCAAATCTCAAAATATTACACTGAAACTATATATATATATATATATATATATATATATATATATCACTATCTATATCTATATATATATTTATCTTTATATATAAAAACACAAACATTTCTTCAAATAGTAATATAAACTTTTCCCGCCAAAAACATTTTACCAAATGTGGAAATGATTTTTATTTATTAAATAAATAATAAACAATAAATCATGTTTATATGATATATATATATATATATATATATATAAAAGGAAGTGATATGACAAAGAAAAAAATTTCACATTCAATTCCAATTGATATATTTATGATATAAATTAAAGAATTTATATATGTAAATTTACATCATATAATAGCATATAAATAATATCATAATGAATAGATATATCATTAGTTATAATATCATATAAATTATATATATATATATAACATTAATATGCATAAATAATACTACCTCCGTCCCGATCTAATTTGCCTACTTTGACTGGACACGGAGCTTAAGAAAATGTAGTTGACTTTGATTGAATGTGTTAACTTTATGCTTTTTACACTTTAATTAGAATTTAAAAGGGGAATTGAGATGACAATTTTGTAAAATGGCAGAAATGTAGGGGTAAAGAGAGAATTTTTCTTTTGTCATTTATGGGTTGACAAATTAGAATGAGACAAACAAAAATGACAAGTACGCAAATTAGGCCGGGACGGAGGGAGTATATGTTATATATACTTCATACCACTATAAATGATATATATATATATATATTATGATGTAATTAAAGTCAACGTTTAAAAATATCTAAACACAATTTCCATTTTTATTGTAACTTTTTATATTAAATAAACTATTAAAACCAAATCAAATAGGACAAACTGATTGTATATGGCCTTATATCAAGGAATAATATTATTTTGGCAAATATTTAACACTATGGCTATTATTTAGTTTACATGCATGTACGTACGTGAGCTAATTACTTTTGTTTTTATTCAATATTCCATGTTTAGAATGATAATTTTGATAAGTCAAATTATTGATAGCTAGATTCCAATAATTATGCGGAAGACATATACATATATACATAAAGTCAATAATTAGATAATTTCAAGAGTAAGTCTCTTGTGCATCAGGTGCATGGATCTAAGATCCATGCAACCGGGTCGGATCCGGGTTACCCGACCCGCTGCTCTATTTTTTTTTTTTTTCGCGCTAACTTTTTTAAAAATTGGTCATGACTTTTAGTTATGTTAAGGATACCTTTATGTAATGTGTAAGAATACCTTTACGTTATGTTAAAGATACCTTTACGTCCAGATTTCATATATTTACATTATGTTAGACATACCTTTAGGTTATGTTAAGAATACCTTTAGGTAATGTTTAGGATACCTTTAGGTTATGTTAAGGATACCTTTATGCCCAAATTTCATATATTTACTTTACGTCAGGCATACCTTTAGGTTATGTTAAGGATACCTTTATGTTATGTTAGAAATACCTTATTCATAACATAGTTGTGTTACACATTTTGTACACAAAAGTATCTCTAACATAACATAAAAGTATTCTTAACATAACCTAAAGGTATCCTTAATATAACGTAAAGGTATGTGACCAGGATTTCAAAGGAACCTGGAATCACGATTTCAAAGGTATCCTTAACATCACCTAAAGGTATTCTTAACATAACCTAAAGGTATGCTTAATATAGCCAAAAGGTATTCTTAACATAACTAAAGGTATCCTTAACATAACCTAAAGGTATGCTTAACATAACTAAAAGGTATTCTTAACATAACGTGGCATGTAACCTGGAATCAGGATTTCAAAGGTATCCTTAACATAACTGAAAGGTATCCTTACCATAACTTAAAGGTATCCTTAACATAATTGAAAGGTATCCTTACCATAACTTAAATGTATCCTTAACATAACTGAAAGGTATCCTTAACGAGCGTATTCGAGCGCATCCGCCCAGGCGCGTGGGAGCGAGTGAGAGCGCGTGGGACGCGCGTACACGCGCGGATCGGGTCGGGTGCATGGATCTAGGATCCGTGCACCTGATGCATAAAAGTTTTTGTGTAATTTCAAATATGAAAATTAAAAGATTTGGTAATAAAATACTATATAGAAAGATATTAAAGGATTCCATTGAATTGGATAATTGTATATGTAATAATTAATAAACTGAATATCATATCCAATTAATTTTGATATTAATTATATATATATATATACATATTGATTTGTTCCTGCTCCGATCTTCTTCTTCTCCGATGCAAATTGGAATTCTCCGATCAGAAATACGTGCAAAACAAAGAACACCGGGGATTTTTCCCCGTGAAGAGACTCCGACGCTCAAGTCAGTGATCCGGAAAAGCTAGTAGTTATTCTCTTCTAATGATCTTATGTATTTTTTTTCGTCTGTGTTCAAGAATAAGAAAATAAAGGTTATAAATACTCCCTGAAGGATGTGACAATTAGATCTTTCCTAAAAAAGTGAAAAGTGGGCGAGATATCCGCGATTGTGGCGGTTATTCAAATTTAAACTAGTTCGCTTCGTAGACTCGGGATCCGTTCGTCTTCTTATCCCGGAAGTCTAGTTAGTTCGTATCTGTTTCCCTGTGAATTGTGAACTCTCCTGTTCGCATCCATGTTCTGCTCGCTTCTCCGTTCTGTTCGCATCGGTTGGCATTCGAATCGGTTCACTTTCCCAAATAGTTCGAATGTGATCAGTTCGACCACATCAGTACTCCCCCCTTCAGAGTGCGTGTATACACGTACTAATGTAGTTCGTATTGCTGCTAAATGTGATGCTTTCTCTAGAAGCAATGCGTCCCACCAATCATTCCCACGCGACGCATGCTAGTCAATTCCCTCATCCCGAGGCGCCTTTTCACCTCCATCGTTAGATCAAATCGTATCCAACGACTGAAAATTCGCAACTTTTCGTTTTCCTCCCCAAAACTTAAGAGTTGCCCAAATTTTTCCCCCCAAGAAACGAAGAGTCGTCTTCTCCCTATATATACCATCTTCTCTTCTCAAGAAAAATCTTCTGCAAAATTACTGTATATTCTCACATAAACAAGAACTCTTCTTCTGCAATTTCTAGGACTTCTCAAACAAACCAGGTACATTTTCCCTTCCTTCTCCTTTTTCATTGCAATGGCGTCTTCCGATTCTCTAATCCTTCTGAGAGACGAGAGCGAATCAGAGGAAGTGTTTGAGGAATTCCCTCTACACCCTGTTTCTGAATCTCCAACTCCCCAAACCTTCTTCTTCTGGCCGTCAAAACCCTTCCAATCCTCCTAAACGATCTCACAAAAAAACTGTAGATAATGTTTTTTCTGCAACCAAAACAACCCATACCCACACTATTCTTTTGAGTTCGCTCATGGTGGGGGGCTATACTGTTGTGATTCCCAGCCCCGATGATCGTCCACATCGAGCCCCGGCTGGTTGTCAGACATGGTTTTTGATACATGTCACCTTAGGTTTAGTTCCCCCTATCCACCCTTTTTTTCGAGAGGTTGGTTTGGCTTTTGGTGTGTGTCCAAACCAATTGAACCCGAACTCCATAAGTTACATCGTATCTTTTTATATGGTGTGCAAGTGGATGGGCGTCGAACCAACCTCTGATCGATTCTGATCTTGTTTTGTTCTTAAACACACTAATCCCTACAGCTTCTATTTAAGTCCCGGTAGCGGTGGGAAACGAGCTCAATTTTTATCGTCAGGAGATGATAAGATCAGCTCCTGGGAGAAATATTACTTTTTTTGTTCGTGCGCCAGCGAACCAACCTTTCCGATCTATTCCTTGGGCTGAGACTTCAAACCGGGCTGATCCTGCTCCTCATAGGGATTTTGAGATCACGGCCTTGGATAGGCTTTTCTGTTGGGGGTTATTTGATATAGTTCAAATGAGTTCTTGTGAGTCGTTATTGTCTTTCTGGAGATTTTATCCGAACAGTCGAGTTCCCCACAAATTCAATCTAGGTTGCTTGAACTTCTATCACTTTCTCTTATTATCTCTACTTCAATTTGCCGAACTGTATCATATTTATAACTTGAATTGTTGTATTGCAGACAAGACGATGAACAAGTTCTTCAGATTCGACGAAGCGACCCCTGAGGCAGAGAAAACTGTTTTTTCTCCTTCTGAAAGAGCAATAAATGTTAAACAAGAGGCGACCTTCCGCCAGGAAGAGGAGAGACGCCTGGGCAAACTAGCCTCCAAAGCCCCCAGCTCGACAGAGGAAGGTAGTACTTCTGTTGCATCCCCCCAGCTGCCGTGGGTGCTTGTCCTTCTTCTTCGCTGCCTGCTGCCCACGCTTCTGATGCTGTTGACCCGACAGAAGAGGTCAACGAGGAGGTAGCTGAAGTTACAACTTCCTTACGCAGGAAAAAAAAAGGGCCCTCCAATTCGCAAAAAACTCCCAAGAAGCAGAGAACTGATGGAGGAACCCAGGCTAGCTCGGATGTTCAGGAGGGAGCAATCGTTCGGAGTGATAGAGCCATGGAGAGGGAGGAAGATGCTGAATAAAAAGAGCTGAGAGCGAACTTGACTTAGGCGGCGAACTTGACCAAATATTTCGAGAGTGTGGGCAAAAGGGCCATCCACCGACGGGATCGACTGAGGGATGTGGTGGAGGAAAAGAAGACTTGGAGAGCGATCTAACTATCAATGCCTGTACAGTCGAAAATCTGTCTGCTCAGTTGGAGGAGCAGGAAGTGGAGCTGGCACTTGCTCGTTCGGAGGTGGCCAAGAGGGAAGAGTTGCTGCTGGCCAAGGAGAAGTTCGCCATGGAAAAGCAGTCTGCTTATTTAAATGCGGAGGCTGGAATCAGGAGGCTGAAGGAAGAACTTGAGCAGGAGAAGAGCACCCGAGCCGAGTTCAGTAAAGCTATGTGGAACGAGGGCTTTTATCACTTTGCTCGGAGCCTGGAAATGGAGTTAACAACGGAGAGCTTTCGAGAGAGACTCCTATTCCGTCTCTGGAATTCCGTCCTCTTCCTTTCGAAAGCAGCTCCGATGGCTGAGGCTTACTTTAAAGAAGGGGTCAGACTTTGCCAAGAAGAAGTGGGGCAGACCTTCCAGTTCGATGTGAATTCACTGGGTAAGAAACTACAACAAACATTTCTCATTCCTCCTGGCTGGCACGGGGATCCAAACGAAGATGTTGATGCCCACTGGTGGACAGGTTGTTTAGATGAAGCGCTCAAAGAAGTTCTTCCCGACAAAAACCTCGATAATCCTGGTCCCAGTTCGCCTCCTTCGACACCCGTGGAACTAGATTCTAGTCCGACTGTGGACTTGCCGGAGAACATGTTTGATCCCCTGCTTCCGACTTCGATCCACCATCCCACATCTGAGTCAACTCCATCTCCTGATCGCCTCTAATCAATTTCCTTGTACTTTTTTCTTTGTGCAAACAATTTTTTAGATAAGTCTGTTCTCATTTTCTTTTCCTTGTACCTTTTATGAGTAGCTTAACTTAATCACAACCTCTTCATTTTGAAAGGATATATCGCTTCATTCAATCACACACTTCACTTCGCTGAATACTTCGCTTAGCAAATCGAGGTATTCTGAGCAAGTACTTTATTTTGCCGAATAATGATATGCTGAAGGAACTCTTTATTCTTTTCAATTTGCTTAATCGTAGAGTTCCAAGGGAACTCTTCAGTTTACTTAATCATTAAGTTCCGTGGGAATTCTTCAGTTTGCTCAATCATTAAGTTCCGAGGGAACTTCTTCAATTTGCTTAATCGTTAAGTTCCGAGGGAACTCCTTCAATTTGCTTAATCGTTAAGTTCCGAGGGAACTCCTTCAATTTGCTTAATCGTTAAGTTACGAGGGAACTCCTTCAATTTGCTTAATCGTTAAGTTCCGAGGGAACTCCTTCAATCTGCTTAATCATTTAGTTCCGAGGGAACTCTTAAGCTCGCTTAATCATGTAGTTCGGACAGACACACGAATGATTATATGTAAATCAGCGAAATAAAAAGACTCAGGGATTTAACATGGTTCGGTCAATTCGACGTACATCCACGGAGTGCAAAAGATCTTTTATTTCATTAAGGCAACAGGAATTTTAAAAAAGGAGTAAAAAACAACATACTAACATGCGATACTTCAAGTATAAAATTTCTTCAAATGATTGATGTGTCATGGTTTGGCCAACACCTTTCCTTTGTCATCAGTGAATTCGTAAGATCCACCAGGCAAAACTTTTGAAACAGTATATAACCCTTCCCAAATGGCATCCAATTTCCCGATCTCCAACAGGGCATCAGATTGTCTTAAAACCATATCACCTATTTGGAATTCTCTCTTCCACATTTTCCTATTGAAGGCCGCTTGAATACGTCCGCTTCCATTCCGAATGCCAGATTGAAAGGAGTTTTTTCTCCAGTGGTCGATCTGGCTGAAGTTCTATATGCCCATAAAACCGATGGAAGTTCGTCCACCCAGTTTGACTTCTCAAATTCGAGCCGTTTCTTGAGTCCATCCAATATGATTTGATTAACCACTTCAACTTGTCCATTTGCCTTAGGGTGGGCCACTGGGGTAAATACTTGTAAAATTTTCATTTCTTTACACCACTCTGTGATCTTTTTGTCTCTAAATTGAGCTCCATTGTCTGACACCAAAATCCTTGGCAAACCAAACCTGCAACAAATACTTTTCCATATAAAGTGGATCATATCGAGCTCGGCGATCTTAACCAAAGGTTCCGCTTCGACCCACTTAGTGAAGTAATCCACGGCCACCACCAAGAACTGCTTATTTCCTCTGGTTTTAACAAGTGGGCCAACTATGTCAATTCCCCATCTAGCAAAAGGGCAAGGCGAACATACAGTAAGCATATCTGTCGCCGGAGTATGAATTCTCCACCCATGTCTCTGACAGGAGTTGCATTTCCGAACTATCTCTTCAGCATCATTCTTCATTGTAGGCCAATAGAAACCAGCTCGTGCAACCTTTCGAGCGAGCGCCCGTGCTCCTGCGTGCTCGACACATCCTCCTTCATATGCTTCTTTTAGAACCTTGATTCCTTCTTCCTGAGACAAGCATCTTGCATCTGTAGGTAGAAAGGTTTTTCTGTACAACACTCCATCAAGAATGTAATAGAATCGAGCTTGTTTTTCCAATTTCTCGAGATCTTTTGTATGTCCTTCTCTCACTCTAGTGGCGGATCCAGGATTTGGACGATGGGGGTTCGAACAAATAAATAAATATATAACAAAGAAACATTATACGTAAAAGTTGTTCGACTAAAATATGCAAATACATGTTACAAACCATTCAACTAAAAATTATAATTACAAACTACAATTTTATCCTTCGAGTCTTCATTTTTTGAAAGCGATCCACCACATTATCATCAGAAATTTGTAAGAACACATCATTCTCAATGAAAGTGACCAAACAATCATTCAATAATTGATCACCCATAAGTAGTTGAACCACCCAATTCCATTTTGGTATCTTGAGTTTTTGGTGAATTAAATGATTGAGATAATAAAGACTCACTAGGAGGTGAATCATTTTCTATTGGTGAAGAACAAGAAGTTGCTTGAAATTTCGCTTTCTTGAACATAAATTGTCGAAGATCGGGTTGTTTCTCCATTCCTTTTGTTTTGTTCTTCATTCCTAATTAAATTAATAATAAATCATAAGAATACAATACATGAAATATATAACTTCAATTTTATAAGAAATTAACAACTATAATATCAATACACATCATGAACTCATTGAAATCACAACACAATATCATAAAATCAATACATTTCATACACATTTATGAAAATGCATAGACCCTAATTTATAAACAAATAAAATTACATTAACCAACTAATAGTAGTAATCAAATGAATATGAATATGATATTGAAACCTTAATAAGTATAATTATATATAATATAAAAGAGAAAGAAAAAAAAATTACCTGAGAGATTGGGGCAGCAGGTTCGCAGGTGGGAATAGGGGAAAGGAAGAGAGGCAGTGGGTTGAGGTTTATTTGAAAGTGGGAAAGGTTAGATATATTTGTAATGGCAATAGTGTAATTATATAATTTAGTTAGGGATATAAAAGTAAATATATAATAAAAAAAAAATTCATGGGGGTGCACTTGCACCCTCTTGATCCTCTGTAGGTCCGCCACTGTCTCACTCCTCCTAAAAAGTTCAAGAAAGGAACTCTCCAGTCGTGCTCTGTCATGTTGACATTCATTACTTCATTTTCCTTTCCTACTCCCATAACAGTAATACTTCTCCGCGAACAGTCTTGTAACGAACTCCCAATCTTTGCCAGATAGTCTGCTTTCTGATTTTCATTCCGAGGTATCTGTTCGATTTGAAGTTTTTCAAATCATTTTTCCATCTCTCTTATCTTTTGCACATAACAAATCATGTGATCTTCCTTAGCTTCACATTGGTTTCGAAGCTGTTGGGTCACCAGTTGTGAATCCGATTTGACTATCAAATCTCGAGCTCCAGCCTGTTTAGCTATTCTAAATCCCTGCAAAAAAGCTTCATATTCTGCTTCATTGTTAGATGCCTTAAATTGAAATTTTATGGCAAATTCTAACTCATCTTTCTCTGGGCTAATCAACAATATCCCAGCTCCTGCTCCTTGACGGGATGACGATCCATCCACAAACACTTCCCATTCTCTCTTGTCTTGTACCTTGGTTGTCTCCTGCCAATGCTTGGCCTTTTATAGCTGTTCGCGGTTCATATTTTAAATCGAACTGTCCCAACTCAATAGCCCACTTTACTAACCTTCCTGAAGCATCCGGCTTCCCCAACACTACACTTAAAGGATGGTTAGTTCGTACTGTTATGGCATACCCCAAAAAATATGGTCTTAACCTTCTCGCCGTAGTGACTAAGGCGTAAGCGACCTTTTCTACTTCGGTATAGCGGATTTCGGCTCCATGGAGAACTTTACTAACAAAATATACAGGGAACTGATCCTTATCTTCTTCACGAATAAGGACCGAACTGACTGATTCTTCCCCGACTGCTAGATACATTGTAACACCCGAATAAAATCAAGCTACGTAAAAAATTCAATTAGAATTTTGTATGATTAAAATAAGATGTACAGAATAACAATGAATATTTTTTAATTAATGGTGATACAAGTTAAATATAAATTACGAAAGTATAGCACCCTAATTTAAGTTTTAAATAGGTTTGAATTGAAAATTTTATTCTTACTTAATTAGTAAGAACTCGTGTATAGATATACGTAAGTCTATAAGTAAGGTTATATAATTTAATAAAATGTATTAAGTGTATGAATGTAGAAACTTATTATTTTAATATATAAACATGAGAATAAAGGAAGCAAATTGACAGCAAGTTAGCAATTATGTTTGGATTGATATAGTAAACATAAATAGTAAAAGTGGAAGCATGAGGTGTATGATATATATACACTTGTCACTCCTCTTAATCTCTCTCTACCTTCTTTCTCTTCAAAAAACAGACACCTCATACTACCAAAAATGGGTTACTCACCAACCTTATTTCCTCTTTCACCAAAGAAGATGCATTTAGAGAACGCAATAGAAAAAAATGGACAACTCTTTCATCCCTCCTCTCTCTCTTTCTCGCTATGCCTTCTGTTGCCACCGTTGGGAACGGCCGTGAACGGCACAGCTCACTCTTCCTCTAGCTTCCTTTCTCCCCTGTTTTTCTTCTACTCCGTTGCCACACCCATCTCTCTTCCCCTCTCCTCTGTATCTCTCTAGCCAGATGTAGCTCACCGGTGCGTTGTCACCGCCGCTGCTCCCAACCGTGGCTATGTGTGTGTGCGGACATGAGTGTGTGGCGCCACCGTGTTGGGCGGCGCCATACTGAGGCCGAGTTGTACGTGTTTTTTTTGTGATGGTTAATGCCGCCGGCAACGAGCTCGTCGCCGGAAGTGGTGGCAGAACGGAGAAGTTGTGACGGGTGCAAGGGATAAGGCTAGGTCTGCCTTGGGAATACGGACGAGGCACGTGATTAAGAAGATATAGGACGTAGACATTTTATGAGCATCGATTCTGAAGGTGGGGTAAAATCCTATCTAATAAATATGCTTTTAATTATGTAATTTACTACATGAAATTGTTGCATTATACAACGTGTTGCACGAAATTGATTTCATGTTGATCGTTAATGTTTGATGATTGTTTATCTAGAAAAATATGTATTTTCGAGGAGTTATGTTTTCCAAGAATACAAATGCAATTGATTTCATATGATGAAAAGTTGGGATAATACCTGTACAGGAAGGGTTTCTTTAGAAACCAATACAGGTCAAAAGATTTATTTGTTTATTTATACTTGTCATGAATTATATGACTCAACGTGAACGTGATTAACGTGTACTATGTGTTATGTGAGAACCATTATGTGGAACACTTAACTGCGCATGCGCATTCTACGCCAAGTATATCGGGTATTCTTCGGAAACCCCACATGAAGGGTGTAAAAACCCAATGGAGTTGGCTTGGGGCTCCGATAGGCTTTTCTTCGGAAACCTATCCAGAGGTTTACATGGGACTACTCGGGAGTCCACAATGTGTAATATGTATATGTATAGTATATGATTATAGTATTATGTGTCCCTATCACAGTACAGGTCGACCCACTGAGTGTTCTTTTGGCACTCACCCCTATGTGTAAAAATATTTTCAGCTTAAAATTCGTATTTCATAACAATGTTTTATGGGATAATATTTCCCATTTATTCCTGATTTTATTTATTGAAAGGGGCAATTTCTAATGAAAATTAACGCCCAAGTGAGATTTTATTGTTTAAAGAAACGGGGCGTTACATACACAATCATCGTACTTCCTTCAACAGACTGTTTCAACAAAGGGAGTGAGAGGAGAAATGCCTTCAAATCCTCGAATGCTTTTTGACAATCCGTATCCCAACTGAACTAACCATTCTTTCTTAAGATTCTGAAGAAAGGTAAACCTCTATCTGCCAACCTTGATATAAACCTGCTCAAAGCAATGATATGACCAATTAGTGTTTGTACCTCTTTTATAGTTGGAGGAGGCGACATTCCTTGTATAGCTTGGACTTTGTTGGGGTTGACTTCTATCCTTCTATCCGTAACCATATACCCCAAGAACTTTCTTGCTTTTACTCCAAATGAACACTTGGCTGGATTTAACCGCATCCCATGCTTTCGGATTGTTGCCATCATTTCCCTCAAGTCATCCGCATGTGTGTTCGCCTGTATGCTCTTCAATCATCAACATATGCTTCCATGTTACGACCGAATTGGTGTTTAAACACCTCATCCACCATTCTCTGATAAGTAGCTCCTGCAATTTTCAATCCAAATGGCATAACTGTATAGCAATATGTACCTGAAGAAGTAATAAAAGCCACATTGAGTTTGTCTTCCAGATGTAGCATAATCTGATGATATCCTTGCGCTGCATCCATTATATTGATGAGTTCGCATCCTGCAGTTGAATCCACTAACTTATCGATCCGTGGAAGAGGATAGTGATCCTTGGGGCAAGCTTTGTTCAAATCCCGGAAATCGATGCACATCCGCCACTTATTCCCTGGTTTCGGGACCAGCACTACATTGGCCAGCCATCGAGGATACTGGATCTCTTCAATATGCCCAATTTCCAGCAACTTCTCGACTTCTCTCTTGATGATTTCATTTTGTTGATCCCCAAAATGTCTCAGTTTCTGTTTAATTGGTCGAACATCAGGCTTGATATTTAACTTGTGAACTGCCACTTCTGGGTTTATGCCTTTCATATCCTCAGGCTTCCATTCAAACAAATCCACATTATCTTGAAGAGCTGCCACTATTCCTCTTCTAACCTGTTCCGACAATTGACTCCCAAGCCGAACCGAATGTCCTGGTAGCCCCGGGATTAATTCAACACTCATCAGTTCGCCCTCTTCAAACTCTGCAGTTTTCACTTCATCACCCTTCTTTAAACTCTTATCCCTTCCTCGATCAACGTCATCCCTCTGTTCGCTATGGCGTTTCCGAGACTCGGACTGTCGAACTGCCGCTACATAACAACGTTGGGCAGTTTGCTGGTCACCATGAACCACTCCCACTCCTACTATACGTCCCTCCTCATTTTCAATAGGGAATTTCATCATTAAATGTGCAGGCGAAATGACTGCAGCATATGAGCTCAGAGAAGGACGACCTAGATTCACATTATATTGAGAGGGTGCATCCACTATGAGGAAAGTCATTGTCTTATTTTGTCTCAATTCTCCATCTCCTAGCACCATGGGAAGCTGGACCTTGCCATATACTGTAACAGATTCTCCTGCAAAACCATAAAGTGAAGTTTCTACAGATTTTACCTCCATTGTCGATCTCATCTTCTTGAAGCACTCCATGAACATAATATCCACCGAACTTCCAGTATCAACGAACACTCGTTCAACATTAAAGCCTCCTATCTCAGCAATGATCACCATAGCATCGAACTGGGGGCTTTGAATAGCGACGCGATCTCGAACTCCGAACTCGATCGCCACATCCTCGAAAATTGAATGGACCGTATTATGTTCTTGACTAACAGAATTAAGTCTCACTTTCCGAGCTCTGTTGGAATCTCCATCTGTTGGTCCACCCATGATCATATGAATAGTGGGTCTTTTTTCCCGTTCGGGTCTAGCTCGTGGTGGGAGAGGTGGAGGTGGAGGTAATTCTTGTTGCTCTTGCCTTCTTTCTCATCTCGGCTCCTCTCGATCATTCCTCTGCTCACGATTCGGTTGAGTCCGACGGACAAACCGAGCTAATTTATTTTCCCTAATCAATCTTTCCAGCTCATCTCGTAGATGTAAGCATTCATCAGTCCCATGCCCATACTCATTATGAAATCGACACAATTTACCGTTGCCAAAGGTGGGTGGCTTCTTCGGATTAAGGCTCCAAGTTGACGGCCATTTTAGTTGGGGCAGGTTCCATATTTCCATTAGCACCTGTCCGGGTGGCATAGTCATGGGAGTGTACTGCTCATATCTTCGTACTGTCCTATTATCTCGCAAAGAGGGTGGTGTAAATCTCATTCGGTGTTCTCCTCCTTCTCTTTTCCTTGTCACATCATGCTCCTGCGGTCTACTCATTCGATTCGAGCTCTCACCTTTTTTCATCCGAACTACTTCCTCCAAGTTAATGTACTTGGTAGATCTTTGCAATAGATCATCGAAATTTTGGGTGTTTTCTTAACCAACGAAGTATGAAGGTCGCCCTCTTTCAGACCTTGAATGAAAACACTAACGACCAAATCATCTGAAGCTTCAGGAGCTTCTAGAGTAGCGGCTGTAAATCTTTTGACGTAATTCTGTAACGTTTCATCTCCTTTCTATTTCACGCCAAACAAAGTCTGAGTAGATCGCCTCTGTCTCCTCGAACTAGCAAACTGATGTAGGAACAACTCCGACAACTGCTCAAAATTGTGAATCATCCCATCAGTCAACTGGCTGAACCATGTCTGGCAGCCTTGGTAAGAGTAGTTGCGAACACCCTACACTTAATACCGTCTGAATACCGATGTAGTAGAGCAGTATTCTCGAATCTACATAAATGATCCCATGGGTCTGTGTTACCATCATAATCAAAATTAACCGGCCGAAAGGAAGCTGGTAATTTATCCTCCATAACTTCCTCAGAGAAAGGATTTCCCCTCGAACTTCTAGGAATCCGTCGAACAGTCCTCTGGACTTCTCGCAACTCCTTTCTTAGATCATCCACCTTCTCGGACAGTTCTACATGTCCTCGCTTCTGGCCGCGAGGATGATCAGACTGACTTTCCTGCTCATCCATTCGAGATTTGTCATCTTCCTGCTCCTTTCTGGCATGAACATCAGTGTTACCTTGTTGTGACTCGACCCTTTGTTTGCCTAAAGCTTTCTGAACAGCCACTTCTATCAGATTTGAAAGTTTCTCCAGCGTCAAAGTGACAGTGCCGGGAGGATTCACCGGTGCAGAACTCTGGTCCTCATCCTGCCGTACAGACTGTGCTCCTTCTTCTAACCTCCTTCGAGATCCCCTGGTATTCACCATTTTCACAATTTCTCAATGTCTTAAGAACTCAAAGTTGTGAAGAATTCCCACAAATGGTGCCAATTGATTTGTTCCTGCTCCGATCTTCTTCTTCTCCGATGCAAATTGGAATTCTCCAATTAGAAATACCTGTAAAACAAAGAACACCGGGGATTTTTCCCTGTGAAGAGACTTCGACGCTCAAGTCAGTGATCCGGAAAAGCTAGTAGTTATTCTTTTCTAATGATCTTATGTATTTTTTTTCGTCTGTGTTCAAGAATAAGAAAATAAAGGTTATAAATACTCCCTAAAGGACGTGACAGTTAAATCTTTCCTAAAAAAGTGGAAAGTGGGCGAGATATCCGCGATCGTGGCGGTTATTCAAATTTAAACTAGTTCGCTTCGTACATTCGGGATCAGTTCGTCTTCTTATCCCGGAAGTCTAATTAGTTCGTATCCGTTTTCCTGTGAATTGTGAACTCTCCTATTCGCATCCATGTTCTGCTCGCTTCTCCGTTCTGTTCGCATCGGTTGGCATTCGAACCGGTTCACTTTTCCAAATAGTTCGAATGTGATCAGTTCGACCACATCATATATATATATAAACAAGAACATTAAGGAAAGAATATTGACAAATTGACAAATTTGTCAAATATAAATTTATCCAATATAAATTTACGCATAAAATCCTCAATCATAATTATGGAAAGAATATTAACATGGTAATCTACATTTATATTTAAGGATATCATCTCATTATGGTAGTTGGTATTAATGGTAATCATTTATTTTGATTAAAAAATTTTAATATTGTTTTATATAGATAAGATTTATTTAATTAATATATGGAAATATCATAGAATATGGAACTCATCTTTGAATCACCTAATCAACTGATGTGCATAATACATGTTAATAATGAGTTAGTCTCCTATGCAACTGGTGCACATACAATTCGGGTTAGGTCCGCGTCGACCCAGATCCGTGCACTTTTATTATTTATTTTTTCGAATTTTAATTTTTCGCTTCAGGTTGTTACTTTATGTTATATGCATGTGACATTTATGTTATATAAGTGTGACCTTTATGTATAAATGTAATGACCTTTTTATACTCTAACTTAGAAAAAAATGAAGAATTTTAGCAAAATTTGTACATATTTACGTTTATGTAATATTAGCTGCACATATATACATCCTTAAAATGCACTAAATTTTGAAAATTTTAATTTCTTTTCAAAGTTATGGATTATAAGGGTCATAATATTTGTACATAAAGGTCACAAGAATTGTACATAAAAGTTACAACAATACAACATAAAGGTCTTAATCTGAAGCGAAAAAACCTGAAAATCTTCATTTTTTCCTAAGTTACTGAACATAAAGGTCATAACATTTATATATAAAGGTCACACTTATATAACGTAAAGGTCACATCCTTACAATATAAAGGTAACGGCCTGAAGCGAAAAAAAAAAGGAAAATACAAGTGTGTGGATCCGGGTCGGATCGCCCCAATTGCACAAATCCAGATCCATGCACCTGATGCACAGCAACATCTGCCGTTAATAATATTGAAATATGAATATTTTCTATTAATAAAATAAGATATTGTAATAACATAATAATTTTTAGCAATTACTAAGGAAAATTGTCTACCTAACTTCACTACACTGTGTAAGAAAACAATGTGATTTCGGTATTTTCTTTATATATATATATATATATATATATATATTTGAAACCACCTTTTTCTATTTTTAAAAATTAAGATTAAAAATTAAAATAAATGATAATAAATAATATTAACGTACATGATAATTACTTTATTAGAGTATTCAATTTGCATGCTTTATAATTAAATCAATTGATATGGTAAATATGATCATTTCATGGGAGGAAAATAATGAACATGATTTATTTGCAATCAATATATTTCAATATATTTGGAAACAAAAAAATCTATAAATTAGGAAACAACATTATTTATGTCACACTTAATTCCATATTTATTAAACTATTTCACACTATAAATTTGAGAGAATAAACTTAAAATTCACTCACACTTTCTCTTCACAATTTCTCAAATTCAATATTCTGTTCACATGGATTCATGGCTGTCTGTTTTTTTTTTTTTTTTTTTTAAGGTTTGGTCATGAATTTTGTTTAAATACTTTGAGATTTGAAATGTTAAATGTGTGATTTATTTTATTGAATTTTTGAATATGAATTATTCTTAACTGCAATGTAGTTTTATTTTCGCTCAGCTTTAGTTCCTTTATGCAGAATTCAATGAAGAAATTAGACTAAGAATTGTCAAATTTGAATATAATAAAGTTGTAAAGATCTTGAAGATTGAAGAATTAGCACTATAAGGTGGATTTTAATTTTTTTTAGATTTTAGAAAATGAATCATATATATATATATATATTTTTTTACATTTTTATCATGTAAATATCTTATAGAGATAACAAAGATAATGCAATTAAATAGTTGAATTAATTCTTCTCATACATATAAAAATTAAGCAATGTAATTGATTGGTTTTCATGTTGCAATTTTTTATATAAACACTATTCCTTCTTTTTCTACTAACATATGCTTGATTAGTAAAATTCATATCCATCTTATTTGTATTTAAGTCAACATCCTGTAATATTTTAAACATAATTCTGCTGAGTTTAAAGATAAGAATACGTCTAAAATAACAATCAGCTACATATTTAATATTCAATTTTGACCAAAAACAATCTATCAAGCACTATTTATATGTAAAATTTGTTGAGTTAGGAGTTGAATTTTAAATTGAATATTAGACTATTATAATTCATCACCCGACTCAATAAATCTCTCTCTCTCTCTCTAAATATAAAACAAAAGACATTGTCAAAAATCGATTGATAATAGTTTTTACGTCAAAAGGCCTCATCCTAGATATGAAAAAATAAATATCAAAAGACTTATTTAATGTCTATTATTATTTGAAAACAAATCCGATTTACATGGTTAATGAATGTAAGAAATTGTTTACCAAAAATCATGTCTAATAACATGTATTTATATTTAACAATGAAGGCATGATTACCCAAAAGTGTGGTGATTGATTGGATATGATTAATTCATAGTTTTTTTTATAATAATTGTATTTAAAAAATAATTAACATGTATTAATTCAAATTGTAAGAATATAGTTGTTACCAGATTGTGGGAATTGATTAGATGATATATATGAGCCATATTTTTATACATGCTACTTTATTCAAAAAAGTTCCAATAATAATATATATATTGAAAATACGATTTTGTTATTAATAGATTAATGAATTAGTTGAGATAATATATATTTAAATATATGACAAAACTGTGTAACTGTTTGGAATTATATTGACATTCAATTCATTAATCAATCATGATTTTTTTTTTTTGGTTCTTAAATTGTGGAGTTTGTACTTTATTTGATCAATTGTTTTCTATTTATTAAGAAAGTTAACCGCACATTGCCAATTTATGTTAAGATTTTCAGAACGGATTGTTACAACAAATATCTTTAAATTTGTCATATATATAGTGTATTATAATATCCATTTGTTTCTCACTTTACATACGTTTTCGTATTGATGGATATCAAAAGAGATAGTAAAATTGGAAATGTGCATTTATATTTACCAGAAATCATGCAATTAGAATTACTAAACAAAGCAATAAATTTATGTCATACAAATTATATATTATAATCATGAAAACAAATCATACATTATTAGTGTGGGAGATTTAACTTACAATCAAATCACTCTCTTTGATCGATCCAATGATGAATTTATAAATTTTCTTGGGAGGCATGTTATTTCTTTTCATTGTATTTCAATTTGTTGGTCCTAAGTGGTAGTAGGCTTAGAGGGGGGGGGTGAATAAGCCTACTCAATTTTTCAGAAAATCTTACTACAAAGGTCGCTGCTTGAGCAGTTACCTTTAAGTTTGAAACAAGAGAGTGTTATGCACAGCGGAAATTCTTTTTCAAAACGACACTTGTTTTCTGAAAACCGTAAGATGATATGTAGAGATAGATTCAGATATGCAACAATATAAGCAAGATAATCAACAGTAAAGAACACAACAATTTATAGAGGTTCGAGGGTGGAGTAATCCCTCTACGTCCTCTCTTCTCCTACACAAGGAGGGACCTTCGTTAGGTAAAAATGGTTGATTTACACAAGCCTCACTTAGACAACCTAAACCTAACGAGAACTACTGCCAGTCTCTCCCACACAGGGTTACTGCACAGTGACCAAATCTCTAGCCCACACAGGACTCTTACTCTTCTACCAAGAGCGAAACCTCTAGCTGACACATGACTCTTGCTCTTCTACCAATAGTGAAAAATACTTTATCAGGCACACCCTCTAATCAAGCAACTCCACACACAGTCTAATAAAGAGAATAAAACTCTAGTAACACACGCAACAAGCTTAAAGCAGTTGAGCTCTTTAAGCTGAGAGTAGCTTGCTGCGTAGACATGACTTGAAACTTCTTCTTGTGTTTATAAAAGATCTTCAGTGTATATCTTGAGCGTTTGATTGCAAGAGTTTCAGGTGCAGTTCAAGTCTCAGTCCTCTTGTATTTATGGGCGATTTGAATTTTTGTCCGTTAGAGAGATCATTCAATTTGCTGCTTCTTTGGAGTGATGTGACATTTCTTGATCTGACCGTGTACTGCTTTTTAAGGTTGTCACTCAGAAGCTGCAATCGCCGTCCCAGTCTGACACATCTTCTGACTTTCCTTTTGTCTTTTGATACGTGGCACTTCTTGGTTGGTTGCAACTGCGGCTTGTGCCTACCGTAAACTTTTGTGCACGTTTTTTAAGATAACCGCTACTTCTCATGTAGCTGTAGCTTACTGATGCTTCAGTCTCCTCTCCATTCATCTCAGTATCCTTGGTGAATTTGCAACCAGCATCCTATCCGAAGCAGCCTGCTGTATTATTTTTGTCTTCGCAATTTTGGTGCAGCAAGGTCTTCAATTTCTAGTCTTCGATCTTCAAGCCTCCTGATCCTAATCTATAGAATATTACAACAAAATCTAATACACAGAATCCTAGGCTCCTAATCTATTACATGTTTTGTCATTCATCAAAATCTTACACAATGTTCCTTACAATTTCCCCCTTTTTGATGATGACAAAACCTTTTGTTAAGAGGATTCAAAAACTATAAGTTCAGCAAATAACCAGATAGTCAAAATACATAATTTCAGATCAAGAGATAAACACAAGTTCACGAGCAGTGAGCTTTATAGGATCAAAAGAGGTGTATATTCATGGTAAGTTTAAACGAGATCAAGGCATAAAATAAATAAAAAATAAACGGAAGAGTATGCATAAATAAAGAGTAATGAGGTTTACTGCGGCTTGAACCAGGAAGCTCTCTTTCTTTCTTTTCTTGGTTCTTTCCACCAGTTGAGGAGAGACTCTTGATAGGTTGGCTCCATCTTCTGTTTCATCTCAGGCGTCTCATCATATCTTAGCCAAAAATCTTCATAGAAGGGAATGGTTTCTCCTTTGCTTAATCTGCTCTTTAGCCTTATCTGTTTTGGAAGAACTCCTCTACTAGCAAGGTCTCTGAAGCATTTGAGTCCTTCGCGATTATTTTTCCCTTTGATAATTATGGACTCCTTGCATAGCTGATTGTAGTACTTCATATATTCTGCCTGTTTGAAGATATTGATTTGCTGAAAGGATGGACACCGATTGATAGGCAGATCAATCTTAGGGAGCTCCCATTCTCGAAAATTAGGATCTCTGCAGTTTGGACTCCCATCTAAGAAAATACGAAGTGACTCTGGTACATTCCCTTCTTCTGCAGCAAGAGCTTCTAGGTCAGGTTGTTTCTGAGGAGGGAAGAGTTTGGATAAGGTCTTGTTTGCAAATCTTTCAAAGTGAGCATCTGATGCTTTAACAAGTTCTTCCTCAACTCTTCTCTTTTTCTCTTCTCTTTCTTCTACTCCTTTTCGAAGACCAGGATGGATATCTGAGATAGAATCAGATTTTCTTTTGATAGTTCTGCTATCCTGTTGTCCGCCAGAGCTTCCTCCATCGCCTCCTGAGTCCCTTCTGGGCAATATTGCTAGGTCTTTGCAAGAGGAGCGAGGAACTTGCTGCATTCTTTGCTCAATCCTCTTAGCTGCCTCTTCCCCCATTTTGTTATCATCAAAGCTTGATCCAACCGCAAACTGGAGCATTGAATGCATGCTAGCCATCATCTCAGTAAGATCATCCAAGGTTTGCTTCTGTTCATGCTGAATGTTGGAAACTTCTTTGAGGGAAGCGGACATAAATTGCTGCTCTAGCTCAATTGTAACTGATTTGTTTGCTTGGGAATTGAGCTTGTCATTCATGCTCTTGAGTGTGTCAATAAGAGTGGTAGAGGATGTTAGAGAAGAGATAGACTGCTGTAACCTGGCCAAAGTTGCATTCAGAGTATCCTGTTTGAAGGCGGCCTTGAATCTATCCTTTCTTGCTTCAACTCTCATCTGCCTGCTTGTCTTGCTTAAGGATGCCCCAAGTTCTCCTATTGCTTTGAGAACATTATCAAGGGATTTTTGTTCTTCAGTCTGCACGGAAGAAGAAGGATTTAGAGGCTTGGATTTTTCGGCTCCAGATTCACCCTGTTCACTGGGTGACCCTTCATCGCTGTTAGAATTTGACATGAAACTCTCAGTATCTGCACTATAATGATCTGAATCATCATCATCTGCCACAATAGTGGGCTCTTTGGGGTTAGTCTCTTCAGCAGCAAACTTTTTCTCAGTACTTTGTTCCTCTGGGTTCATCTCAACAGTAGGCTCTCTGTTAGCAGCCTGTTCAGTTGTGGCATCCTCTGCAACCATCTCTCCATGGTTCGCAGGATCCTCAGAGATTACATCCTGTATGAGAGTAGGTGTAATTTCCTCAGTCGTTTTGTCACCGTCCATTGGTGTTCTATCGGCAGAGAGTTTTGGCACAGATTCTCCTTCTTCAAGAGTTGCTGCTCTTAAAGTTTCTGCAAGAGCTGCAGCAACTGCAAGTGTATCCAGCTTTGCACCCTCTGGAGTAGCTGGTAGCTCCATTATTGGTGTGTCAGCCTGTTCTAGGGTGATAGGAGTATCTCCTATGATATGAACTTCTCCAGCAATTTCTGATCTTGTTTCCTCTTCATCTGGCAAAACCACTATGTCAACCAGCTGATTGTAGGCTCCATTGGATTTGTCTTTGGATGCTGATGGTGATGGAGTCTTCTGAATTATTGGTGGAGCATTCAAAAGATGTTCTATGGGTGCTGCTCTAGTTGAAGACCCTTCACCCGATTGTATGATTACAACTTTATGCTTCCTCCCCTTGTCCAATAAACTAGCATCCATGACCTGTTTTAGCATCCTTTCTTCTGCTTCATCAGCTCCAAAGGCTTCTGCTTGTTTCTCAGCAAAACCTATGTCATCACCAGCGATCACTTGTTCAGATGCTCCAATTAGAATGATATCATCCCTGTAGAAATCAGGTTGCTCAATGGGCTTCTTTCCCTTCAGAGTTCTTGGGGATGGTGGAGGCAATTCAAGAGGTACTGCCTGTTTTTTCATTTCGGCACGAGCAGCCAGTCTCAACTCTGCTTCATAGTTTTCCTTGAACTCACTCCATTTCTTCCTTCGTAGTCCTACTATTAAGCTTGAGTCCAACACTTTCTCTTCTTCAATGTCAGACACCTCTGCCCAATTCAATGCACAATCTTCCTCTGTATGTAGCTCTTGCCATTGAACCAAGACTATACTGGGAAGGTGTCGATAATTCCACCAAGTTGTGAATCTTTCCCACTGTTTCCTGATTCTCCCTTCATCTTTGCAATATCAAGAACTATATCGGGTTCAGAGTCCTCTGAACTCTCTCCTTCCTCCATCTGTATTTGTTCGGTCACCTTCTGTATAACTCTTTCTACTTGCTCAGTAGTCTGAATCTCTGATTCAGCATCATCATATTTCCTTGGTGGAGCAGGGAGCATCAATACAGGTGATGGAAAGATTTCATCATCAGAAATTCTCAGCTTCCTCCTCACCATCTGTTTTGCCCTTGCCCTAGTACTCCTTGCCTTCTTCTCTTGTTTGGGCAGAGAGACAGCGGCTGGCAAGCTTTCCTCCTCAGATGAGCTTTCCTGTCTGTCCTTTCTTTTAGGCTCTTTTTCTTTCACAGTTGCAGTCTTTCTGGTCACCGGAGAGCCCTTAGTTTCCTTCTTGACAACGATTCTGCCGTATCCTATGAACTTGCCCTTTTGGATGGGCTTACCCTTAGACAGGTCGAGACCAGCAGACCCAAGAATGGTGTTGATTATTAGTCCATAGGTTGGCTTACCCACCTTCTTCTCCACTTCTTCCTTGAGTCTGGTAAAGACATATTCCGCCCAGTTTATCTTCTCAGCTTCCATTAAGGCCATCATCATTCTGTATCTGAGATTTGTACATTTATCAAAAGAACCAGATCGGTTGTCAATGATATGACAACAGATATCATGGAGCATCTGATATTCCACTTGGAAGAGTTTTTTGTTACAACTTTTGTTCAATGTCAGCAAGTCCTCTGATCCTGTGAATTTCTGTCAGTATTCTTCCACCATCTCCTCCCCGTAGGTGGCTAACTCACTGCCATCCATCCCTTCAGTGGGTAGTTGGAAGATTCTGCCGAGAAGGCTAGCGGTAATCTCAATCGTTTTCTTTCCCATCTTGGAAATGATCTTCGTTTTGTCTGTGGATATTTCTGCATTGTTGTAGAACAGGCAGATCATGTCCTCACAGTAGGGTTCCTTGTAGTGTGAGCATAAACCCAAGACTCTGGATTGGTGAAGATTGTTCAGGATCATTTGCATCAGTTCAATGGAGCGACCTTCATCTCTAATGGCTTTCACTATGATTTTCTCATCGATGAGACGACCATCAATAACTTACATGACTTTGGGTGCCATTTCGAGAGGTAGTAGAGTAGTTGAGTTTTCTACAAAGAGTAGAGAAAATCACAGGGACAATTGCTAGGTTTCTATTTTGTAGAAGGTTAGAGAGTTTAGAAGATATGAAAAACGTAAAAGATTTTATCAAGTGTAAAGTTTCTGTTTTATAGGAGAACTTGTTGTATTTTGATCAACAGTGTGGATCTTCTCGAATTTGAAAGGTCTTTTATCCCGCGGTTGAGGGTCCTTGCATTTAATGCGCTGATTTGCTTTTATCTTTTCAAAGATGTTGAGGACTTGTCTGCAAATATCACTGCTCTTATTGGGTAACCTGCCCTGATTTGATGCGCCACGTCTCGGGATTGACAGTTCTCACTAAAGTGCGCTTCGTGAGTTCTTTTGTGATGATTAAGTTACCAGGTAGCTTTTGTTGGTGTATCTTTCAGTAGGCTTTATCAGCTTCCTTCACCAGGGACCTTTGACAGGATCCCATTCAGTGTCCCTTCTGAAAGTGATTTTTGTGTTTCCCCCTGAGCTGTAGAACACTTCAACAGATGTATTAGTAGGTTTAGCTTAATTTAATAATGCCCAATTCGTTTCTTAGAAAGGAAAATCTTGATTCACATAGAGGTTTTATGAATATGTCAGCTAATTGTTGATCAATATGGATCTTTTCTAGAGAGATATCTCTCTTTTCGACATGATCTCTGATGAAGTGATGCCTAACATCAATATGTTTAATTCTTGAGTGAAAAACAGGATTGTGTGTAATTGCTATTGCGCTTGAATTGTCACACATGATTGGAGTATACTTTTCAACAATATCGTAATCTCGAAGTTGTTGTTGAATCCATAGGATTTGCGCACAGCAGCTTCCTGCAGCAACATATTCAGCTTCGGCTGTGGATGTGGCTATTGATGTTTGCTTCCTGCAAAACCAAGATACTAGGCGATTTCCTAACATCTGACAAGTTCCACTAGTGTTTTTTCTGTCAATTTTACAACCTGCAAAATCAGAGCCAATATAACCAATTAATTTGATATCACATTCTTTAGGATACCACAAGCCTACTTCTTGGGTTCCTTTGAGATATCTGATTGTCCTCTTTACTGCTATGAGGTGAGATTCTTTGGGTGCAGCCTAATATCTTACACACATTCCCACTGCAAACATAATATCTGGTCTGCTCGCAGTAAGATAAAGTAGTGACCCAATTAGTCTTCTGTATCTTGTGATATCGACTGCCTTTCCATCTTCGTCTTTATCTAGACTCTTTGAAGTTTGCATTGGAATGCTTACTGTGCTGGCATTCTCCATTCCAAATCTCTTGATCAGCTCCTTGGTATACTTCATTTGATTTATGAAGGTTCGTTGATCAAGCTGCTTAACTTGCAATCCGAGGAAGAAACTTAATCTCTCATCATGCTCATTTCAAACTTGGATTGCATCAGGTTGAAGAACTTTCTACATAATTCTTTGTTGATAGATCCAAAGATGATGTCATCCACATAGATCTGAACCAGCAGATGCTATCTCCATCCTGAATTCTGAATAGGGTTTTATCCACTTTACCTTCTTGAATCCATTGTCCAGCAGATATTTTGATAGGGTGTCATACCATGCTCTTGGCGCCTGCTTTAATCCATAGAGAGAGCTTTCCTCAATTTATACACCATCTTATCAGCATCTTCTTCAAACCTAGGTGGTTGTTCAACATAGACTTCTTCTACCAGCATCCCATTCAAGAAGGCACTCTTCACATCCATTGGATATACAATGAGATTCTTATATACTGCATATGCTAGGAAGATTCTGATTGCTTCAAGTCAGGCTACTGGGGCAAAAGTTTCATCAAAATTTGTGCCCTCTTCTTGGCAGTATCCTTTTGCTACTAGTCTTGCTTTGTTCCTTACAACTTGTCCTTCTTTATCTAGCTTGTTCTTGAACACCCACTTGGTTTCGATGACGCCTTGATGTGTAGGTCTGGGGACCAGATACCAGACTTGATTTCTTTCAAATCCATTTAGCTCTTCTTGCATGGCTTGAACCCAGTTGGTATCTTGTAGAGCTTCCTCCAAATGTTTTGGTTCTATTTGAGATATAAAGCAAGCGAACATAGCTTCATGTGGATTTTCTCGTCTCGTTCTTACTCCAGATGTGTAGTCTCCGATAATTAGGTCTCTGGGGTGATCTTTCAGCCATTTTCTTCTTGCTTCATCGACTTGCTGGAGTTTTCCCTTAATTGGGTTCTGGTTTAGATCGGTAGTTTGATCATCTTCAGGTTCCTGATTAAATTCAGGTTCCTGTCTCTGAGTTAGTACCTGCATGTCAGGAACATACGTGGTCTGGGATGGTGGGATTCCATCCACATTTTGAAGGTTTGGTAACTTCACATCAATATATTCAACATGATTGTTGTTGATGTGAGTTCTGTCCAATTCTTCTTGGAGTTCTTTAATATCAGCCTTACTACAGTGTGATTTATCAAAAATCATATGTACAGATTCCTCCACAACAAGTGTTCTCTTGTTGAAGACTCTAAAGGCTTTACTCACTGATGAGTAACCAAGGAATATTCCTTCATCAGATTTGACATCAAAGGCTTTAAGGTACTCCTTTCCATTGTTGAGCACGAAGCACCTGCATCCAAAGATGTGAAAATAGTCAACACAGGTGAGTAGCCATACCACAGCTCGTAGGGTGATTTGCTAAGATCCTTGTTTATCAGGCATCTGTTCTGAGTGTAGCATGCTGTGTTGGTCGCTTCTGCCCAAAATCTCTTTGGTAGCTCAGCTTCTGCCAGCATTGTTCTTGCAGCTTCCTTCAAAGTTCTATTTCTTCTTTCACCAACCCCGTTTTGTTGAGGCGTCCTGGCTGCTTAATATTTGTGCCTGATTCCATTGTTTGAACAGTAGTCTTCTATGAATTTGTTTGTAAACTCAGTTCTCCTGTCTGTTCTGATCCTTACTATGCTCCGACGCTTTTCTGTTTGCAGTCTTCTCAGGAATTCTGGTAGTCGTTGTTGAGTGTCAGATTTCTTTGCGAGGAAGATTGTCCAGGTGAACCTTGAATAATTATTTACTACTACTAAGGTGTATTTCTTTCCAGATATACTGATTGGATCAATTGGTCCAAACAAATTCATATGTAGCATATCTAATACCCTTTCAGTGGAGCGAAGAGTTTTGTTTTGAAGGAGCTCTTTACTTGTTTTCCCTTTTGACATGCTCCACATACAAGCTTCCTTTCTGTAGACAATATCTGGTAGTCCTCTGACTAGTCCCTTTCTGGCCAGCTTGTTCATCGTTTTGAAGTTTAGGTGGCTCAGTCTCTTGTGCTACAGCCAGCTTGCTTGAGAGTTGTCTTTGGCAACAAAACATGTAGTAGTGGTTGCTGAGTCTCATTCAGCAATGTAGATGTTTTGTTTCCTAGCTCCTGTGAGCTTGACCTCATGAGTTATGTTGTCCTTGATCAGACATTTGTTGTGATTGAATCTACATTGTGCCCTTTATCACAGAATTGGCTTATGCTCAGGAGATTGTACTTCAAGCCTTCTACATAAGATTCTTCTTTGATGCAGATCTTCCCTTGATTAAGTCCCCAGTGCCTTTTGTGCTTCCTTTGGAGTTACCTCCAAATATGACTTTAGGTCCTTTGGAAGCTTTAAAATTGACAAGGCTCTTCTAGTTTCCTGTCATGTGTCTTGAGCATCCACTATCAATATACCATATTTCTCTGCTGTTCTTAGTCACATGTTCCTGCACTTACAAGAGAGATCACTTCTTTTTAGGTACCCATAAAAGTACTGGTCCTTTGTTGTTAGTTTCTATTCTCCTTTTAGGAATCCATACTTGCTTTACAACATTCTTTCGGTTGTAAATCTTGATGGTTCCTGGATTGCCCCAAGTATGCTTAGGATACTGCATAAAAATTTGTTATTTCCTCATATCCTTTCTAGAAGTGAAGGTTCCATACATTTTTTGTACATATGACAATTGAGTTCTTTTAAACTTCCCAGATTGTTGTCTATAGTTCCTATTTTTAGCATACCTAGGTCGCTGAAAACAGCTTCTGACAGGTTCAGATTTATCATTAGTTCTAAAATATTTTGTGTCTTTCTCTATAGATCTTTCTACATTTATGCTTGCGCTTCCCCCTAAGTTAAATAATTCATTTTGATGAGGAATGGTTGCAAGCACAAACGTAGGTGTCTTTGAGGTACTAGCAACCGAGGTAAAGTTCTTTTCACAGTAACCTATACCAGAATAATCTCTTAGACTTCTCTGAATTCTTAGCATAACATCTAAGTCTTTGGAGGATTTGTTGAAAGTATTAATTGTTTCAATAAGAACCTTCTTTTATTTTTCTAGCTTATTAACCTGTACTTTGAGCTCATAGAGTTCAGCTTTGTGATTACTGCATGCCTGAAATTTTGATTTTTCTATTACTAACTCTCTTTCTAGTGTAGCATGCTTGTTCCTGAGTTATATGTTTTCTAATTTTAACTCCTCATGAGTCGAAGTGATTTGTTCAATGTCACTCATGATTTGTTTAAAAGCACATATCATATTCATCATTTCATCTATTTGAACAGGGGAGTTTAAATATATTACCTCATCTTCAGAGTCGTCGCTTTTGGCCATGAGGCAGATCAGAGCTTCATCATCGAATAATGAGTCCTCCGAGTCACTGTCGGTAGTTGATTCATCCTTCTTAGGTGTCTTGTTAGGTGTAGCTGCCTGAGAAGATTCTACCTCACCAAGTAGCGACCTTAGCTTCTGACGTTCTTGCCTTTTTCTGACGTTTCTTGTCTCATTTCCCGCTCATCTTCTGGATATTTATGGACTTCTGGGTATGGACATTCTCTGGCATAGTGACTTGGCTTTCTGCAGTTGTAGTAGAGGTCAGTGGCCTTGGATTTTGCATGGGGTTGTTGCCCACTGGTGCCAGTTTCACTTTGCTTCCTCCTGAAGCCATCGGTTCTTGAGTTCCTTTTCATGAACTTTGAAATCTTTTCAGAAGTAGTGTCATGTCTTCTTCTGCAGTGACCTCCAGATCAGTTGTTTGATCTTTAGACTTCCTCACTTCTTGAGGTTGTCTTGCAGTCAACGTAGTGACCTTTGAGTTGCTTCCTTCAGTTTCCATTTTCCTTCTGTTGATGTCGAACTCAAAGGCTTTGAGGTCTGAGAAGAGATCGAATGTTCTCATAGACTTCAAGTCCATAGACACTCTCATGGTTGTTGTCTTGTTGTCCCATTAGACGGGAATGCTCTCAGTACCTTCATATTTTTCTCCTTTTGAGTGTAGACTTTGTCCAGGGACTCGAGCTCGTTTATGATGGTTGTGAACCTTAGATCCATTTGCTCTAGGGTTTCTCCAGGTATCATCTCGAACAGCTCAAACTTTTGTGTTGCCATTGAGACTTTGTTTTCTTTTGTGAGCTCAGTGCCTTCGCAGATTTGCTCAAGCTTTTCCCAAATCTCTTTGGTAGTTCTGTAAGTTTTTACCTTGCTGAAGGTTCCTTTGTCCAGAGTAAGGAATAATGTATTTTTTACATTATCAAGGTTTGCTCTTCTTCTTTCATCAGCAGTTCATTCTTCTCTTGGTTTGTCCATGTGGAATGGCTCCTGCATCTCTTTACCTATCGGTTGCTTTATCTGCGGCTCTAGCAAATAGTGGATTGACTTTAGTAATCCTTGGTGGTCCTTCGGTGATAACGTACCACATTTCATCATGCATGGCTGATAAATGTGCCTGCATGCGAATCTTCCAATCATCATATTCATTAATGGAGAACATATGTACTTTTTGAGAATCCATGATAATAATGCTTTTAAAACCAAGGGTTTTCAGAAAAGGAGATCTAGGATTGATTTGTTAGATCGGACATTTAATCCAACCTGCTCTGATACCACTTATTGGTCCCAAGTGGTAGTAGGCTTAGAGGGGGAGGGGTGAATAAGCCTACTCAATTTTTCAGAAAATCTTACTACAAAGGTCGCTGCTTGAGCAGTTACCTTTAAGTTTGAAACAAGAGAGTGTTATGCACAGCGGAATTTTTTTTTCAAAACGACACTTGTTTTCTGAAAACCGTAAGATGATACGTAGAGATAGTTTCACATATGCAACAATATAAGCAAGATAATCAACAGTAAAGAACACAACAATTTATAAAGGTTCGAAAGTGGAGTAATCCCTCTATGTCCTCTCTTCTCCTACACAAGGAGGGACCTTCGTTAGGTAAAAAATGGTTGATTTACACAAGTCTCACTTAGACAACCTAAACCTAACGATAACTACTGTCAGTCTCTCCCATACAGGGTTACTGCACAGTGACCAAATTTCTAGCCCACACAGAACTCTTAATCTTCTACCATGAGCGAAACCTCTAGCCCACACAGGACTCTTGCTCTTCTACCAAGAGTGAAAAATACTTGATCAGGCATACCCTTTGATCAAGCAACTCCACACACAGTCTAATAAAGAGAATAAAACTCTAGTAACACAGGCAGCAAGCTTAAAACAGTTGAGCTCTTTAAGCTGAGAGTAGCTTGCTGCGTAGACTGGACCTGAAACTTCTTCTTGTGTTTGTAAAAGATCTTCAGTGTATATCTTAAGCGTTTGATTGCAAGAGTATCAGGTGTAGTTCAAGTCCCAGTCCTCTTGTATTTATAGGCGATTTGAATTTTTATCCGTTAGAGAGATCATCCAATTTGCTGCTACTTTGGAGTGATGTGACATTTATTGATCTGATCGTGTACTGCTTTTTTAGGCTGTCACTCAAAAGCTGCAATCATCGTCCCAATCTGACACATCTTCTGACTTTCCTTTTTACCTTTTGATACGTGACACTTCTTGGTTGGTTGCCACTGCGGCTTGTGCCTACCGTAAACTTTTGTACATGTTTTTTAAGATAACCACTACTTCTCAGGTAGCTGTAGCTTCCTGATGATTCAGTCTCCTCTCCATTCCTCTCAACATCCTTGGTTAATTTGCAACCAGCATCCTATCCGAAGCAGCCTGCTGTATTATTTTTGTCTTCGCAATTTTGGTGCAGCAAGGTCTTCAATTTCTAGTCTTCGATCTTCAAGCCTCCTGATCCTAATCTATAGAATATTATAACAAAATCTAATACACAGAATCCTAGGCTCCTAATCTATTACATGTTTTGTCATTCATCAAAATCTTACGCAATGTTCCTTACACAATTTAAAATGTTTATTAGTTTATTGATTATGCAAAAACTATAAGAAAATAAATTGTGTAAATGATGTTTCAAATTGTATAGATTTTATTAATATATATATATATATATTTTTTGTAAAACAATGTTGTTTTAACATGTTGATGAGTATGTTTGGCCAAAGCTTTATATATCACTTATCCTATTAGATAATATCCATATATAATAGTTATATACTTCAGGATTGTTACATTATGCAAAATCTCATTGTTGTAATTTAATTTTTATGTTGTTTATGATATAAATGTGTTCAAAGTTTGCATAATATATACACACTAATTTGATTGAACTTTAAGGTGATGTGATATTAAAAAATTTGCAATTTCGACCATATTCGTAGGTACTATAAGAAATGAGTTTCGAAGTGGAAAAATATTGATCTGAATTATATATCAATCAATTTTCTTCACACATGAGGTAATTTTATTATCATGTAATGTTGCATCAGTATTCTGAATTGATGAAAAATAATTTTTATATAAAATCAATTATATAATTTTTTAATATATTCATAATCAATATATATATATATATGATATAATTTTTAATTAGGGTAAATTTAATAAGAGTGTCTTTGCAAATTGTTGGGGTTTATTGTAGAATTATGGTGATTGAGTATATAGGTAAATTTTCGTATTCATCATACAAACGATTTTTAAAGAAGTTAGATGAGGAATGTAATACTTATTTTCATGGACTTCGAAATATGATGACTTAATATAAAAAAAATTATGATTTTATTTGGTGTTAAAAAAAACTAAATTATGTAATTAACTATATATAAAAGTACTCTTCGAGCAGTAATGCAATTTTTACTGTTTGCAATAGAAAATGTATCGAGTAATTGTTTACACAAGTTTTGAATTAATGAGGCACAACTGGTAAGTATATGTTAGATAGTTTATTTTGTAGGAAAATTATTTTTATGTTTTCTTAATAATATACTTTTCATGTTTATACATGACATGAGATAAAGTTGTTCACCTCGGAGATTGAAAGCTTAGTTGAAAGAAAGTTTTATACAAAATGGATTTAAAGAAAATTGTAATGAGCAATTTGAACAAAGTATCTCATATAATTGCTAAGTTGACAATTGATATTAGAGTTACTCTCCTGTGCACCAGTTGCACGGATCTGTGATCCGTGCAACTGGGCCACGCTCGGGCTGGGCTGGCCCTCCCAGCCCGTGCCTCTTTACTTATTTTTGCGTGTTTTGGTCGTTACCCTCACGTTATGTTAGGGTTACCTTCGCGTTATGTTTGGGTTACCTTCGCGTTATGTTAATGTGACCCCATATCCAGATTTCATATCATTAGTTTAAAACCACTGAACTAAAATGTTAATCATACCCTCATGTTATGTTAGGGTTACCCTCATGTTATGTTAGGGTTACCTTCATGTTATGTTAGTGTTACCCTCGTGAGGGTAACACGGGTAACAGTAACATAAAATGAGGGTAACCCTAACATAACATGAGGGTATGACTGCCTGAGCGAATCTTGGTGGGTTTGAGCACACCCACCAGGCGCATGAGAGCGCGTTCGGGCGCGTGAAAATGCGCGTCAGAGCAGCGTAGGGCAGGTCGACCCAGGTGTATGAATCCTAGATCCATGTACCAGTTGCATAAAATATTTTACCTTGATATTATTATTTCTTTTTGTGTTAGTATTTTTGGATGGTCAATAATTTGATGTATTAACAAAATTGAAACATGCAGAATTTGAAAAGTATGAAAACAAGCAGAATTTTGTCCTAGTTTTTTTTTTTCCTTTTAAGCATTATTTAATTTGCTAATCAATAATCTTGATCAATGTTCCCTATAAAAAATATATTTTATTTTGTTCTTCTAAATATTAGGTGTTTACCACTTATAAGCTGCCTAAGAAAGGTGATGATATTGTGAAAGTGTTTGAGAAAAAATCAAATGAATAGGAGGTTGAACGATGAGTTTTCGATTTCTAGCAATATAAAGAAACTGAAGATTGTTGTTAAGAATGAAAGAATTGAGAATCCAATGAAACTGCATTTCTAGATATCAATTCCTACTATTCTTTTTTCTACTTCATGGATATTTGATGTTTTTTTATAGCTTATTTTTCGTTTGTTTTTTAACTTAAAGATCGTTATATGCGATAAGTTCAAAAAAGGATCATCACCCCAAGTGTATCAATTTTTTTAAAAGTTACTTGATTTTGTTAATCACCCTTACTTTTAACTATATACTACCTCCGTCCCGGTCTAATTTGTCTACTTTGACCGGGCACGAAGCTTAAGAAAATGCAGTTGACTTTGATTGAATGTGTTAACTTTATGCTTTTTGCACTTTAATTAGAATTGAAAAGGGGAATTGAGATGACAATTTTGTAAAATGACAGAAATGTAGGGGTAAGGAGAGAATTTTTCTTTTGTCATTTATGGGTTGACAAATTAGAATGAGACAAACAAAAATGACAAGTAGGAAAATTAGGCCGAGACGGAGGGAGTATAATATAATTCTAAATTTTAAATTAAGTTTAGACATTATAATTATAATATTTTTTTATCGACAATATACAAAGTTAAACTTCATTAATTATATACTATATATAATATCTAAATCAATAATTTTATTGTATTTAATTTGTATCTTATTTCTTTTTCAAATTCTAAATATTTATAATTGCATTTTAAAAATAAACTTGATTCCGTGCATCACATAGGTACAAAACTAGGATATATAATAACAATTACCTCTAACAATAAAAATCCCAAAAGTTTTCCGCCCATTTTTACATCCTAATATTAATAAGAGATAACATCATTTTTAGTCCTGTAAGTTAGGCCTTTTCCATTTTCGAACCATCAAGTATAGCGAATCCAATTGCAGTACCATAACTTAATTTTTTTTTTCTGATTTAAGTCCTTTTTTCGCCGGAATCCGACGTGGCAGGCTGAGATTGCCTACGTGGCACCAAACCCTAATCCCAATTTTTTCCAGTAATACCTCAGCTGCCACATCAGCAAAAAAATAATAAAAATTCAAAAAAACAGGTAAAATGAAATTCCAGAATTTAAAATGCAAATTTAAAAAACTAACAACTAAACTAAATTGTAAATCAAAAACGGGGGAAACCCAAATCGAAGAGGAGAGGAAACAAAATCTCATTTCAAAATCCCTAATCTGAAACCCAAATCGATAGCCCTAACCCTAAATCAAGCAAAAATCGAGGCATTATCTCCGACTCCGATTCTCACTCTTCGGTCACCGAGGCATTTTGCGTAGAGGATATGAAGCAGAGGGCGCTAGATAAATGACATTTACCCCCCCCCCCCCCAAGATATGGTAAGTTTTGTTTGTATTTGCCCCTTCATTCTTGTCATTTATGGTGTATTTTGGTCTTTATCTTGGTTGGTAGGGTCGACTTCGATTGTTTAATATATGTATGAGACTGTATTGAGTGAAATGGTCCCCATTTTGTATACTACCAGTCAAGGGTATGTGGTTTTTTATGTGGTCAAGATTCCTTCCCATTTTTTATGCCTTTTCTGTCTGGGTTCACCACTATTTAGGGTTTTTTTATGTGGTTAGGGTTATATAAGCATTGTACTTCATATTGACTGCATCTGCCACTATATTTCACTTCACAGGTCCAAAAAAGAAGCAAATTACACTTCGGCTCTATGTTAGTGGGAAGATTGTAGAGGGTGATGATCCTACCTATGTTGGAGGAAACCTCTATGTCTTTGACTACTTTGACATAAAGGATGCAAGTCTTAGTTTCTTTCTTAATGTGGCTGAAAAGGATGGGAAACATGGTCCCTTAGGAGTGTATAGTTTAGGTCCCAGTGGTTTTCAAGTAGTGAAAGATGATGCTGAGTTGGTTAGTTTATTTGAAGAATATTTGTGCATTAGTGAAATTAGGTTTTATGTTGGGAGTGCAAATAATGAGGGCAGTCAGGGAAGTGGTAGCAGATATGCTTCATGAAGCTTTCTTTAAGTTCTTGTAGGACTTACTTGAGCCTGGAAGTTTTCTTCTTTGCTGCTCAAGGAGTCTGAAGGTTGCTTCATGTAGCTTTCTGCCAAAATACCTGCAGAATGAATATTCTTTTATAGGTACCCATAGGAGTAAGGCTCTCCTGATCAGCATCATCATTGAACTGGTCTCTTATAGCATCACCCAAAAAAGGTGCTTGCTCAACCTCTTTGTCTTTTACTTTATCAGGTGACTCTGTTACATCGAGTAATCCTGCAGCAGACAGTACTGCAACTTCTGCCAGTACCGGGAGACCTGCCTCCACAACTTTCTCCGTCGTTGTGTCATCGGGGACTTCAGCATCGGGAAGACCTACCAGTACAGACCTAATGATGTCTGATGGCTCCTTATCTTGTGTAGCATCTTCCTGATACTTTGGTGAATCCTCGTAGTCCACCTGCTCATCCTCCTCGCTGATCTGCTATAGCATCACAATTGGAGATAGACTACTCATCACTGTATCGAAGGTTGGAGAACTCCCAGATTTATCATGGAATCGTCAAGTTGCAGTGATTTGACGGGGGTCTCAGTTCTCCTTCCTTCATGGCTGAGTTCTAATGATTCGTGTAGCTGCGGCGCATCACTATCATCTACCGACTTAAGTGTTGCATCCTTTGGAATCGTCTCACCCATAGACGAATTTGCCTCTACAACGACGGTCAGGGCATTCTCTATTGTTTCATCATCCTTTTCAAGATTGGATTGCTTGCGCTCCTTTCTCACCATGATTGTGGAAAAGTAAGTTTTGGTTGCAGCAATCCTTCCATGTGCGTCTGCAGGGGGGATAGTCAAGCAGCATCTTGACATCCCGAGTTCCAGCCCACAACATGAGAGGTTCTTTCATCACAGTCCAATCCTCCCAGTTCTGCAGTATCCAGCTCTCCTGCATTCGCATCTTGTTCCAGAGAGGGAGGTTTTTCATATTCTGATCATCAAAGATCTTGAAGGGTAATTTGAAGAGGTCTTTCACCAGCTTCTCTCTAATCTTCTTTGCCTCCTCCTTCTTTTGCTGTAAGGAGACGATCGCAATTCTCTCACTCTTGCCCGGCTTTTCCTTCAGCAGCCTCTGGATCAGCCTCTTGCACATCCTCTTCCAGGGTCCATCCTTCTTCCGAAGAATTATCTTCTTTATTTTTTTTTGCTGAAGTAGATGAAGTTCAGCTACTCCTGCTACAATCTTCCGGGGCATCTGCTGAACCTACAACACCTTTGCCGATGGGTTCCTCTATCTTCTCACCATCATCTACAACTATGATGGGAGTATCTTTTCCTCTTTCATTCCCTGTTGCTTCCATCTCCTCCATTGGGCTGGCAGCTTGTATTGAATCAACACCCTCCATCTCTATGGTCTGATCTTCTTCCTTGGATGCAGTAGATGCGTTGTTGTAGTCTATGGGTGCAGCAAGACTAACTGCTCTGGCAGGCTTTGAAGCTCTCAGCTTGCCTCGACTCTTCTTGGGTGTCCTTGTTGCAACCAGCATCATTTCCTCTTCAGCTGCCACATTTGCTGTCTCAACAGCAACACCAACATCAACAGCAGCAGCAGCAGCATCAACAACTGCAGCAGATTCACCTGCTCCAGCAGCAATAGATTTACTTACTGCACTTCCTTCTACTAGATCCATCCTACTTGCTGCAGCCTCCTCTCCCGTTGCAACCTTCTTGAGCTCCACCTTCTACAAAGGCTTGGCGACCTTCTTCTTCTTCTTCTTGGCGGTCGCCTTTTCTGGAGCTCTCTCCTTTCTCGATCCTCCCTCTGCAACATCTTCCTCCTTTTTCTTTGCTTTCTTTGCAGAGGGGGTGTTGGCTGGTTTTTCCTTGGGCTGCACCTTCTTCCTCGTTTTGCGTTCATCAAGGAACTTACCAGCAGCAATGGGAACTGGATCTTGCAGTGGGATGTCCAAATAGTTCAGAATCATGCAGATGGAAATCCCATAGCTTCTCCGAGGAGTGGCCTTTGAAGCTTCTTCCCAAATCCTCCGAAGAATGAACCTGCTCCAGTTGATAGATTCACCGGCCATGATCGCTAACATCATCCTAAACCAAAGGTCGATGCACTTGTCATAGCACCCCAATCTATCATAAATGATATAGGCGCAGATGTCATGTAGCAACGGTACTCTGGCTTGAAGGCCTTCTTCAGAGTGCTCTTCCTAACTTCATCGTTCACTTCACCGGTGAAGAGTTCCCATATCTTTTTGGAGATGTCCTCTCCAAACTGCGTCAAAGCCTTCACTCTCATACCTTCAGCACTGATATGAAAGGCTTTACCAATGGTTTCCATGGAAACCTCATACTTTTTTCCCTTCACGGAGAAGATAATGCCTCTACCTGATTCACTCGTTCGGACAGTGGAGTAGAAGTTCTTCACAGATGCTTCGGAGTAGCCGCATCCATGGCCTGTACAAAGCCTGCAATCTTTGTGTCTTGCAGCTTCTTGAAGATCCTTTCAATGCATTCCACATCAAACTTCGGGTTCTGCTTCAACCCTTCCAGATTAATAAGCCTTCAACAACAATGGTGTTCTTCACAGGGAGGGCCATTGAGACATGATGTTCAAAAGTTGTAGGGTTTGAGAGGTTTTTGCAGAGAGAGAGAGAATAAGTTTGAGTGTTTGAGTAAGAATGATCTTTGCAAAATGAGGAAGATCGGTTTTGTTAGAAACTTCACAGAATTTGAAACGATCAAGGGCTAAAATCATTCTATTCTGCTGAAGTGTCGTTCATCCACCGATCCATTCAAAAATGTGGAGTGGCATTTTCGTAAATAAGGGGTAAGTTGAATAGTTGCTTACGTGCGCGCCTACAATTACTGACATAAAAGTGTTTTCATATTAAATGCAAAAGCGCATATTTGCAGGTGTTAATCATGACTGTTATTTTATCCGAGGTTTCAGTATTAAACACCAAAAATGGATTCCTCTGAGCACTAAGTGTTTAATGCGTTGTTTCAGGTATTAATGTGCAGACATGTGTTGCATGCATGTAAATGTTGTAACCTGAGCTGAACCTCATTGTTGTATGTAGCATAGTTCCCCCTTAGTATGTGCGCCTCCTTCTGTAACTACATCCTTGCATCTTGGTGTTCACTGTAAGTAGTATACCCTTTACTCCAACGTCTATTCTTGGTGTAACTTGTCCATGAACATGTTACTGCAAGCTCTCTCTCTGTATCCTTCCTTAACTTACAGCATTCGCTTCGCTGTAACCTCTTCCATGCATCCTTCATTGCAGCTTTTTGATCCCTAGGTCATTCTTTAGAGTTGAAAACCTTGCTTCATTAAGAGGTTTGGTGAAGATATCAGCGTAGATCTGTGTGAATCTTTTCAAGAACAACATCCTTCTTTTCAACATGATCTCTGATGAAGTGATTTCTGATGTCAATATGCTTGGTTCTTGAGTGGAAAACAGGATTATGAGTTATTGCTATAGCACTTGTGTTATAACACATGATTAGAGTTTCTTTTTCTTCAATGTCATAGTCTCTAAGTTGTTGGTGTATCCATAGGATTTGAGCACAGCAGCTTCCTGCAGCAACATACTCAGCTTCTACAGTGGATGTAGCAATGGAGGTTTGCTTTCTGCAGAACCAAGAGACAAGTCTATTGCCTAAGAATTGGCAAGTTCCACTTGTGTTTTTCCTATCCACTCTGCAATCTGCAAATTCAGAATCTGAGTATCCTTTCAAGCTGAATCCTAGTCCTTCTTTAGGATATCATAGGCCAACATCTTCAGTCCCTTTAAGATATTTGATAATCCTTTTAGTTGCAGCGAGATGGGATTTTTTGGGGCATGATTGAAATCTTGCACAAATTCCCACTGCAAACATGATGTCTGGCCTACTAGCTGTAAAATATAGGAGTGATTTAATGATCCTTCTGTACTTTATAACATCAACATCCTTCACAGCTTCATCTTTATCCAGGCTCATAGATATGCTCATGGGTATGCCTACAACAGCTCCTCCTTCCGTTCCAAACTTCTTGATCAACTCTTTTGTGTACTTAGCTTGATTGATAAAAATTCCAGCATCCATTTGTTTTACTTGCAGTCCCAAGAAGAAGCTTAGCTCTCCCATCATGCTCATCTCAAATTTCTTTTGCATAAGGCAGGAGAACTTCTCACAAATTTTTTTGTTTGTTGATCCAAAAATAATATCAACATAAATTTAAACTAGCAAGATGCTATCACCATCCTTGATTCTGAAGAGAGTCTTGTCTACTGTCCCTTTTATGAACTTATTCTCAAGAAGGTAAAGGGACAGTGTATCATACCATGATCTTGGTGCTTGTTTGAATTCATACAGTGTCTTCTGCAACCTATAACTTTTCTTGCAGAATCATCTTCGAATCCCGGAGGCTGTTCAACATATACCTCTTCCACAAGAAGTCCATTTAGGAAAGTACTTTTCATATTCATTTGGTATACACTGAAATTCATATGAGCAGCATATGCGAGAAAGATTCACATAGCCTCAAGGTGTGCAACCGGGGCAAATGTCTTATCAAAATCAATTCATTTTTCTTGACAATACCCCTTAGCAACCAGCTTAGCCTTGTTTCTCACAACTAATCCAGATTCATCCAGCTTGTTCTTGAATACCCACTTTGTTCCGATGACCCCTTGATGTGATGGTCTGGGTACAAGCTTCCACACTTGATTTCTTTCGAATCCGTTTAGTTCTTCATGTATTGCTTGAATCCAGTTGCTGTCTTCAAGTGCTTCATCTATGATTTTAGGTTTAATTTGTGAAATGAAGCATGCAAACAGTACTTCATGAGGAATTGTTCTTCTTGTTCATACACCAATTTTTGGATCACCAATGATGAGATCTTTTGGGTGATTCCTTAGCCATGTTTTATCTGGATCTGTATACTCCTGTCTTTCCTCAACATCTCCAGGTTGCAGTGATGTAAAGTCTCCTTCTTCGAGGGGTTTTGTATCCTGTTCTTCTATATATTGTTCCTCTGTATGTTGTATTGCAACATCTTGGTTTGCTGTAACCTGTCTTGCAGTATCTGAAGTTGATGCATCCAAGTTCCTTTCTTTGTCAAACCTTTCAGAGAGTATGGGAAGATGAGAACTCTCAATGTAGGTAACTTGGATTTTAGGCATAATTCCTTGAGATTCCTTCTTCAGATCTTCTAGTTCAGCTGCATTACAATGTGGTTCATCGAAGACCACATGTACAAACTCTTCCACTATGAGAGTTCTTTTGTTAAAGACTCGAAAAGATTTGCTCATGGAAGAGTATCCAAGGAATACAATTTCATCAGCCTTAGTATCAAATGCTTTAATGTGTTCTTTCCCATTATTCAAGACATAGCATCTGCATCCGAAGATGTGCAAGTATGCTACACTTGGAGGATATCCATACCAAATCTCATAGGGAGTCTTGTCTTCATCTTTGTTGATTAAGCACCGATTTTGTGTGTAGCATGCAATGTTAGTAGCTTCAGCCCAAAATCTTTTAGGAATGACAGCTTCTGCAAGCATTGTCCTTGAAGCTTCCTTAAGGCTTCTGTTCTTTCTTTCAGCTACACTGTTTTGCTGAGGGTTCTTGCAGCTGAATATTCATGTTGAATCCCCTTCTCTACGAAGTATTTTTTGATAAATTTATTAGTAAATTCAGTGCCTCTGTCAGTCCTGATCTTTACTATGTTTGAGTTCTTCTCATTCTGAATCCTTTTCATGAACTCCAGGAGCTTTGAATGCGTCTCTGACTTCTTAGCTAGAAAGATTATCCAGGAAATCCTTGAGTAATCATCAATGATTACAAGGGAGTATTTCTTCCCGCTCAGACTTGTAGGATCAATGGGGCAAAAGAGATCCATGTGCAGCAGATCCAAGATTTTGAATGATGATCATTGCATCTTTTCCTTGAAGGATACCTTGTAGATTCTTGTATGCAATGTTGGGTAATCCTCTCACAAGTCCTTTCCTGACCAGCTTGTTGATCGTTTTGAAGTTCAGAAATCCTCTTGTGTCATAACCAGCTTTCTTCTGGTGGGTCTTTCGCAATTAAGCATGTTGGCATTCTTGGAGAGTTCCAATCCACAAGATATACATTTAATTTTCTTGTTCCTGCAAGCTTAACTTCTTTGCTTGTTGCATCTTTGATTAGGCACTGGTCTTGGAAAAACTCCACCATATGCCCTTTGTCACATAATTGACTAATGCTCAGCAAGTTATACTTCAATCCTTTCACATATGACATATCATTAATTTGTACATCTCCTCTAATTAATCTTCCAGTACCCAAGGTGTTTCCTTTTGAGTTATCCCCAAACACCACTCTTGGTCCTTTGAATTCTTTGAAGTTGCTCAGAGAAGATTTGTCGCTAGTCATGTGTCTCGAGCAGTCTCCGCCGCTTCCTGGTGACTGTACCTGCAAAATGATCATTCAGGTTTATGAACTCATACACGTACAAGTCCTAGAGAGTTAGATTTAGGATCTTTTTTCACTGTGTTAGGTTCGATCTTGCTTCTAACTTTAGGGAATATGGATGTGTTTATAAAATCTCAGTCTCTTTGTCGGACTTCACTTCCTCACTTCTTGTTGTTGTGATTCAACCTTGTTGTTTGCTGCATCGTAGTTTTGTCAGTGCCAGCTTCATTCTGCTATAGGCTGCAGCTTTTAGTACTCTTTGTTTCTATGGTTACAGCATCACACTCAGGAATATCTTCTTCAACCGTCAGCACTTCCATCTTTTCATTGAGAAAAAGAACTTCTCCCTTGATGAATTTCGGATCTCCAATTGATTTTATTTTTTTGTGGGGTTCATCAGTTTTGTTGTATCCTATCCCAAGTCTTGTTTCCAGTGTCTTTTGTTAACTTATGTAATCTCTTGATTTTTCTGAGGCTCGGCTGAACAGGTTTATAGTGGATTTAAGATTGATCACTTCAATCTCAAGTTCCCTTACTCTGTTTTTGAGTTTAGCACACTCCTTGCTCTTGTTCTTACTTGTTTCTTCCACATTTTCCTTCTCATACTTCCATTCTGCAAGATTCTTGCTTTCTTGCTTAAGCAACTCATTCTCTTTCCTCAGAGTCTTATTTTCTTAGTTGATTTTCTCAAAGTCGCCAAGGAGCTATCTTACAAAGTTATCCATCCTAATATCATCAGACTTAGAAGAGACAGGTTTAAAGAGTATCTATTCTTCTGCATCCTCCTCAGTCTACGCCATCAGGCAAATCATTGTTTCGTCCTCTGGGGTGGATTCATTTGAGTCTGATTCAAATGAGGATTCCTCTGAACTTTAGTGGATGTGCTTGCTCCTTTAGCCTTCTCAATTTCTACTAGCAACGCTCTCAATTTTTGTCTTTCCATCTTCGTTCTTTATTTTCTCATTGCTCTAACCTCAGGTGGATATTTGTGGACAACAGGGTGAGGGCAGTTTCATGCATAGTGTCTAGGTTTTCTACAATTGTAGCACAAGTCTGTTGACTCTGCTATATCCTGATATTGTTGTCCTTGCTGTTGTGGCACCTTCGAGGAAAGTTTCCCCATGACTTGTTCCCTTTACTCATAAACTTTGAGAATTTCTTTAGAAGTAATGTCATGTCATCTTCTGCAACTGCAACAAATTTGTTGTAACTGCTGGCTTGGTTACAATAGTGTTCTCTTTTGAGCTTCTTGTAGCAAGGGCAGTGACTTTGCTGCTGGTCTTTCTCTTGTTCCTTTTTCCTTCTGTTGATATCAAATTCAAATGTCTTGAGATCTGAGAAACGATCGAATATACTCATTGATTTCAAATCCATGGAGACACGCATAGTAGTGGTTTTGTTGTCCCACTCTGCTGGCAGCGCCCTAAGAACTTTCATGTTCTTTTGTTTTTATGAGTAGCTTTTTGCCAGGGACTCGAACTCATTCACTATTCCTATAAATCTCAGGTCGAGTTGCTCTAAGGTTTCATTTGCCTTCATTTCAAACAATTCAAACTTCTGAGTAGCAGTAGAGATCTTGTTATCTTTGGTTATCTCAGTTCCTTCGCAAATCTGCTCCAGTTTATCCCATATTTCTTTGGTTGTTCTGCACGTTTTCACCTTACTGAAGGTTCCTTTGTCCAAGGTAAGAAATAAAGCGTTCTTTGCGATGTTATCCAGGTTGGATCTTTTCCTATCCTCCGCAGTCCATTCTTATCTTGGCTTCTCTATATATGGTTGCATCTTAGGTGGCTCCATTTCAGCAACTATGCCTTCATCATCATTCTTATCTTTTTCAGCGGGCTCTTCTCTCCTCTCTCTGGCAAATACCGGGTTTGCCTTAGTAATGGTGGGAGGTCCTTCCATGATCACGTACCACATTTCGTCATGCATGGGTGATAGATGTGCTTGAATTCTTATTTTACAGTCATTATTGTAGATAGTCAAATTTTGTCAGCCTATCAAATGATGCCACATGTAAATAGTGTATTAGAAATCAATTTTCTATTTGTATTTAGGAATTTAAATTAAATTAATTCCTAAAAGAATAGATAAATAATTGATATTTTAATATGTATTCCTGACCAATCAAATTGTGACATGTGTTCAAATCTAGTTGCTTGGGAATCAAGATTAAATCCTGCAAATATGGTGGTGATATACCAAATTTGGTAATAAAATCACATCTTTTGATTAAGGAAAATATATTTTCAAATCATGGATGATCAATCAGATTGCATCTCCCTAAACCGTATATGGAAATGTTTCATATCATACACCTATAAATATGGGTCTGTTTTCATAAGTTCAACACACAAAAACAATTCAATAATTCAAGAGCTCAAGATTCAAGGAAGACAAGAGTTCAAGATTTCAAGACTCAAGAATTTCTCTCTCCGAGGTTCGAGGAGTTCTTCGTAGAAAGTCACCAAAAACGGCGTTCGATCAGAGATCAAGGTGCTAAACCCCTCTCATCAACGTTGTCAAGTCAAAATTCAAGACATTCTTTACACATTCAAGGCGTTCTTCACGGAGAATTCCAAAATCATTGTTGAAGATCCAGTCAAATATTCAACTTCAAGATCCGTATCAATTTGAAGAGAAGAATCATAGGAATACATAGAGATTTGTACCCACTTTGTTTTAATTCAAATATATTTAATTTGCATCACTTTATTTTGTGTTTTGATATTGCAGACACGAAATTTTATTGCTACAAATTTTTGGCACGCCCGGTGGGACGATCTCTTCCTTTCATCTCTTCTCTTCACCAACTTTCAAAGTATCAATGTCTTCAGTACAAGCCACGATGACCCTTGAAGAGCAAATCGCAAATCTGGCCAAAGCTTTCGAAGAACTCACGAAACATGTCCAAGCACGAGATGCGCTACTTACAAAGTTGATGGACAATGTTGATTCAAAATGTGTGATGAGCAAACAAATCAAGATTCACGATAAAGTTGAGGAGGCAAACAACTCAACGAGAATATTTTCAACTCAAGCGAAGAAGTCACAACATGAAGAGTTGCAAGTCTCGTCGAATGGAGTGATTTCTGCCGATCAACTGAAGGACTTCATCATGGGAACTATCAACAACGTTAATGGAAGCTCCAAGTTGTCTTCAATGTATACCAAGCCATACACAACAAGAATTGACAATTTGATGATGCCTGAAGGATATCAACCTCCAAAGTTTCAACAATTTGATGGCAAAGGCAATTCAAGACAACATGTTGCTCACTTCATCGAAACATGCAATGATGCTGGGACCTATGGCGATCACTTGGTGAGACAGTTCGTTCGTTCTTTGAATGGAAGTGCATTTGAATGGTACACCGACTTGGAACCAAACTCAATTGACAGTTGGGAGCAGTTGGAGCATGAATTACTCAACCGTTTCTATAGCACTCGACGAACAGTCAATATGCTCGAGCTCACAAACTCACGTCAACATGATGAAGAGTCGGTCATTGACTACATCAATCGTTGGAGAAACTTGAGCCTCAATTGTAAAGATCGATTATCTGAAACTTCAGCTATTGAGATATATACTAAAGGCATGCATTGGAGTATTTGTTACATCCTTCAAGCAATTCAGCCGAAGACCTTCGAAGAATTAGCCACTAAAGCTCATGACTTGGAGCTTAGCTTAGCTGCAAATGAAGTCAAAGGACCACAAATGCAAGAAGAAGAAGAAGAAGAAGAAGAAGAAGATGGGGGCAAAAAAGAGCTCCTTGATAAGAGTGTAAACTGTCTGCAATGCTCCTAGATATGAGCAAAAACTATCTAAAGTTTCTCAAATCAAATGTCAAAACTCATTGACACGAGTATAAAAGGTCTAAAAATCAAGTCATGTGAAACTCCTTGATATGAGTATAAACTATCTAGCAAATTCAAATTCAAAATAACTCCTTGATATGAGTATAAACTATCCATCAAATCCAAATTCAAATTGAAGAACTCCTTGATATGAGTATAAACTATCTCTCAAATCCAAATCCAAATGAAAGAACTCCTTGATATGAGTATAAACTATCTCTCAAATCCAAATTCAAATGAAATAACTCCTTGATATGAGTATAAACTATCCATCAAATCCAAATTCAAATGAAAGAACTCCTTGATATGAGTATAAACTATCTCTCAAATCCAAATTCAAATGAAAGAACTCCTTGATATGAGTAAAAACTATCTATCAAATTCAAATTGTCAAAATTGAAGAACTCCTTGACAAGAGTATAAAATATCTGTCAAATTCAAGTTCAATATCAAATTGAATAAGCTGCATGATATGGTCATTCACATGCTTCAAAAAAAAAAAATCGAGACTCGTCCACTCCAAGACATGTCGTCGTGAACAAGTCTCGAGGGGGCATTTGTAGATAGTCAAATTTTGTCAGCCTATCAAATGATGCCACATGTAAATAGTGTATTAGAAATCAATTTTCTATTTGTATTTAGGAATTTAAATTAAATTAATTCCTAAAAGAATAGATAAATAATTGATATTTTAATATGTATTCCTGACCAATCAAATTGTGACATGTGTTCAAATTTAGTTGCTTGGGAATCAAGATTAAATCCTGCAAATATGGAGGTGATATACCAAATTTGGTAATAAAATCACATCTTTTGATTAAGGAAAATATATTTTCAAATCATGGATGATCAATCAGATTGCATCTCCCTAAACCGTATATGGAAATGTTTCATATCATACACCTATAAATATGGGTCTGTTTTCATAAGTTCAACACACAAAAACAATTCAATAATTCAAGAGCTCAAGATTTAAGGAAGACAAGAGTTCAAGATTTCAAGACTCAAGAATTTCTCTCTCCGAGGTTCGAGGAGTTCTTCGTAGAAAGTCACCAAAAACGGCGTTCGATCAGAGATCAAGGTGCTAAACCCCTCTCATCAACGTTGTCAAGTCAAAATTCAAGACATTCTTTACACATTCAAGGCGTTCTTCACGGAGAATTCCAAAATCATTGTTGAAGATCCAGTCAAATATTCAACTTCAAGATCCGTATCAATTTGAAGAGAAGAATCATAGGAATACATAGAGATTTGTACCCACTTTGTTTTAATTCAAATATATTTAATTTGCATCACTTTATTTTGTGTTTTGATATTGCAGACACGAAATTTTATTGCTACAATTATAACCCTCAATAGTAAACATATGTAACTTTGCATGCATAGAATCCATGATGAAAGAAAGTAATAAAGCACTTAGACACAAAAACATCGATGTGGTCAAAGGTGGATCTGGGTAGGCAACCAGATGAGATGGTTTTTAACCCAACCCGCTCTGATACCACTTATTGGTCCTAAGTGGTAGTAGGCTTAGAGGGGGGATGAATAAGCCTACTCAAATTTTCAAACTTTTCTTCTCGAAGAATACATTGTCATTTCGTTAAAAGAACTTACTGCCTTGGAGGTAGCTGCTTGACCAGTTACCTTAAGCTTTTAAAACAAAAAGAGTTTTATGCACAACGGAAATACTTTTCAAGCAACACTTCTTTTCTGAAAACTGATGCAAAGCTTAAAGATGATACATAGATGATAAGAGCAGATAGGCAAAGAAAATAACAAGATCAACTAAAAGCAATGCAGTAAAGAACACAACAATTTATAGAGGTTCAAGGGTGGAGTAATCCCTCTACGTCCTCTCTTCTCCTTCTCAAGGAGGTACTTTGTTAGGTTAAAAAGGTTGATTTACACAAGCCTCGCTTAGACAACCTAGACCTAACAAGAACTATCAGTCTTTCCCACACAGGGTTACTGCACAGTGACCAAACTCCTCTACCCACACAGAGCTTTTGTTCTTCTACAAAGAACGTATATACTTGATCAGGAACAGCCTCTAATCAAGCAACTCCTTAACAGTCTAAAAGAAAGATTTCTTTGACAACACAGACAACAACCTTAAGAATGATGAGCTCTTAAAAGCTCAAAGTAGCTTGCTGTTAGACTGGACGTGAAACTTCTAATGATTTGAGAATATTTCATTGGATAGCTTGAGTGCTTTGTTTTTTAGAGTTTCAGGTACGTTTCAAGTGCCGGTCTCCATATATTTATAAGCGATTTTGATTTTTTATCCCTTTGAGAGTGAGCCTTCCTTGCAGCTTTCGTAGAGTAACGTGGCATCTTTTGATTTGTCCGTACATTGGTTGTTGATGGTGTACTTGACCGTTACTGCAATCGTCTTACCTAGTCAGTCATTTTTTCAGACTCCCTTTTTACTTTTGATATATGGCGTCTCTTGATTTGTTGAAAGTGCGGCTTGTGCCTAACGTAAACCTCGTACACGGCTTTCAAGATAACTGCTACAAAATCAGGTTGCTGATGCTTACTGATGCCTCAGTCAACTTCAGCCTACTTTTTATCCATCTAGTAGTAAGCAAATTTAGTATGCTTAGGAAGTGTCTGGCCAGTATCCTTTTTCAGCAGCCTGCTGCTTGCATGTATCTTTTTCAATTTTTAATGCAGCAGGGTCTTCATCCTTTATCCTTTGATCTTTAAGCCTCCTGATCCTATACTATGAGAAATTTACAAAGGAAACTAAATACATAGGATCTTAGGCCCTAGTCTATTATATGCTTTGTCATTCATCAAAATCTATACAATATTCCTTACAATTTTCCCCCTTTTTGATGATAACAAAACTTCCTTTAAGAAGATCAAAGATCTACAAGAAGTTATATAGGTTTAATCATTCATAACAGAGCAAGAGAGATCAATAGATAAAACGAGCAGTGAGATTTAAGATAAGATCACAAGTGGTGAGATTTTAAAGGTATGGGTGCAGTGTTCATTGATAGGATAAACTCTAACGAAATTAGAGCAAGGATGGAATCAAACATTTTTCCAACAAGAAATATAAGAAAGTAGAAAGTAGAGAGATAGGGAAAGTTCACTTTGGAGGTAGCTTCAACCAGTAGGCTCTTGGTCTTATTTCATTCTTTGATCCCTTCCACCAGTTTGAGAGAGATTTCTAATAGGTTCATTCCATTATCCTCTTCATCTTAGGAGTTTTATCATACCTCAACCAAAAGTCTTCACAGAAAGGAATAATTTCTCCTCTGTCCATTTTCCCTTTCAACTTCATCTGAATAGGGAGTACACCTTTACTGGCAAGATTTTTATAGCATTGGAGTCCATCACGATTAGTTTTCCTTTGATGATGGTGGAAGCCTTGCATAGAATGGTGTAATACTTCATATATTGCGCTCGCTTGAAGTCTTTGATTTGTTGAAATTCTAGATTTCTGGTAGTAGGAAGGTTGATGTTTGGAAGTTGCCATTCTTTGAAGTTGGAGCTCCGAATATCTGGGCTTCCATTCAAGAAGTCAATAAGAGATTTTGGTGCCTTGGCTTCATCTTTAGCAATAGCTTTAACGTCAGGTTGTTTCAAAGGAGGGAAAAATTTGTTCATGCTTTCCTTTGCTAGCTTCTCATAGGTGGCATCTGATTCTAACAAAATCTCTTCGACTCTTCTCTTTTTCTTCTCCCTTTCTTCTATTCCTCTCCTAAGGCCAGGGTGGACACCTAAAATAGCATTAGATTTCCTTTTGATTGAGCTACTTTCTTGATGTCTTCTGGAGCTTCCTCTATCGCCTCCCGAATCCTTCCTTGGTAAAATAGCAAGCTGCCTGTAAGTGGAAGGTTCCTGCTGCTTTTCTTGCTTGATCTTCTTAGGTGCATCTTCCCCCTTTTTGTTATCATCAAACTCCTGTTCGACCGCAAACCTCATCATCGAATGCACACTTGATAAAAGGTCACTATGATCCTTTAAAATGTGTTTTTGGTCAAACTGAGTTTCTTCAATTTTGTTGAGGGAAGAAGATACGGTTTCTGTTCCAGCTCAATCTCTGCATTGTTATAGAACTGCCTAACTAGGTCCTCGCAGTAGGGTTCTTTGTAGAGTGAACAGAGACCCCACACTATGGACTGGTGAAGATTGTTCGGTATCATCTGCATAAGATCGATGGAGTGACCTTCATCTCTGATGGCTTTCAGAAATATTTTTTCACTGATGATGCTACCATCGATGACTTGTGTGTTTTTGGGTGCCATTTTTCAGAGGTGGTAAGGGAGGTGATTTTTCTGCAAAAGTAGAAGGGAGCACAAAACTTGATTGCTAGGTTACTTGTTTGCAGAAGGTTAGAAAATATGAGAGCGTAAAAGATTTGATCAGGAGTAAACTTCCTATTTATAGGAAGACTTCCTGTGTTTTGATCAACGATGCAGATCTTCCTAGAATTCGAATGGTTTCTTATCCCGCGGTTGAGGATCCTTACATTTAATGCATTGATTCACTTTTTGTCTTTTCAAAGATCTTGAGGGGCTTATTTGAAAATATCGCCGCCTTTTATTGGGTAACCTGTCCTGATTTGATGCGCCACGTCTTGGGATTGACAATTTCTTTTGATCGTACGCTTCGTGGGTTCCTTTGTGATGATTAATCTTTTCCACGTGGCATGTGCTGACATGTCTCTCAGTAATCTTAGTTGTCTTCATCAGGAACCTTTTGTCAGGGACCACCTCTAGCATCATTTTCCGATTTTCTTTAAGCTTCTTATTTCTAAGCTTTCTTAGCTTCCCCCTAAGTTGTAGAATACTTTCACAGATGTTTATCAAAAAGAGTTAGCTTACTTTGATAATACCTAATTCGTTTCTTAGGAAAGAAAATCTTGATTCACTGAGTGGTTTTGTGAATATGTCAGCGAGCTGTTGATCAGTTTGGATTTTCTCTGGAGAAATATATTTCTTCTCCAAATGATCTCTGATGAAGTGATGTCTGATGTCGATATGTTTGGTTCTTGAGTGGAAAACTGGATTGTGTGTGATTGTAATTACACTTGTGTTATCATTCATGATCAGAGTATTCTTTTCGGCAATGTCGTAGTCTTGAAGCTGTTGCTGAATCCATAAAATTTGCGCACAGCAACTTCCTGCAGCAACATATTCAACTTCGCCAGTGGATGTGGCTATTGAAGTTTGCTTCCTGCAGAACCAGAATACTAGACGATTTCCCAACATTTGACAAGTTCCGCTGGTGCTTTTCCTGTCAATTTTGCAACCTGCAAAATCAGAGTCAGTATATCTAATTAATTTGATATCTCCTTCTTTAGGATACCACAAGACTACTTCTTGGTTTCCCTTTAGATATCTAATTATCCTCTTAGCTATTGTGAGGTGGGATTCTTTAAGAGCAACTTGATATCTTGCGCACATTCCTACTGCAAACACGATGTCAGGTCTGCTTGCTGTAAGGTAGAGCAGTGACCCGATTAATCTTCTGTATTTTGTGATGTCAATAACTTTTCCTCCTTCGTCCTTATCTAGGCTTCCTGAGGTTGGCATTGGAATGCTTACTGTACTTGCATTTTCCATTCTAAATTTCTTGATCAACTCTTTGGTATATTTCATCTGATTTATGAAGGTTCCTTATTAAGCTGTCTGACTTGCAATCCAAGGAAGAAGCTTAATTCTCCCATCATACTCATCTCAAACTTGGATTGCATTAGATTGGAAAACTTTCTGCATAGCTCTTTGTTGGTTGATCCAAATATGATGTTATCCACATAGATCTGAACAAGCAGGATGTTTGTCTCCATCCTGGATTCTAAATAAGGTTTTATACTTTGCCTTCTTGAATCCATTATCCAGTAGGTATTTTGACAAGGTGTCATACCATGCTATTGGCGCCTGCTTCAGCCCATAAAGAGCTTTTCTTAGTCTATATACCATTTTATCAGCATCTCATTCAAGAAGGCGCTCTTCACATCCATTTGATACACCGTGAGATTATTGTATGCTACATAAGGTAGAAAGATTCTGATTTCTTCTAATCTGGCTACAGGAACAAAAGTTTCATCAAAATCAATGCCCTCTTCCTGGCAGTATCCTTTTGCCACTAGTCTAGCCTTGCTCCTTACAACTTGTCCTTCTTCATCTAACTTGTTTTTGAACACGCACTTGGTTCCAATGACTCCTTGATGACTGGGTCTAGGAACCAGGTACCAAACTTGGTTTCTCTCAAATCCATTCAACTCTTCTTGCATGGCTTGAACCCAGTTGGTATCTTGTAAAGCTTCTTCTGGATGTTTTGGCTCTATATGTGATATAAAGCAAACAATCATGGCCTCGTGTGGATTTGCTCTTCTCGTTCTTACTCCAGAAGTGTAATCTCCAACAATCAGGTCTCTAGGTGATCTTTTAGCCATCTTCTTCTAGCTTCATCAGTTTACTGTGGTTCCCCCTCTATCAGATCTTGGTCTAGATCGGTAATCTGATCATTTTGAGGTTCCTGAGAGTTTTCAGGTTCTGGTATCTGAGTAGGTACCTACATGTTATGACCATGTATATTTTGGGATGGTAGCATTCCATCCGTATTTTGAAGATTTGGTAACTGTACATCAATATACTCAATATGACTGTTGTTGATGTGAGTTTTGTTCAACTCTTCTTGAACTTCCTCAATATCAGCCTTGCTGCAATGTGATTTATCAAAGATCACATGCACAGATTCTTCTACAACAAGTGTTCTCTTGTTGAAGATTCTGAAGGCTTTACTTACCGATGAGTAACCCAAGAATATCCCTTCATCAGATTTGGCATCGAAAGTTTTGTGATATTCCTTTCAATTGTTACAAAGCACCTGCATCCAAAGATGTGAAAATAATCAACGTAGAGAGAGTAACCATACCACAGTTCGTAGGGTGTCTTGTTTAGATCCTTGTTTATCAAGCGTCTATTCTGTGTGTAGCATGCTTTGTTGGTTGCTTCTGCCCAAAACCTCTTTGACAGCTGAGCTTCAGCTAACATTGTTCTTGTAGCTTCATTCAGAGTCCTATTTCGTCTTTCAACAACTCCATTTTGCTGAGGTGTTCTGGCTGCTGAGTATTCGTGCTTGATTCCATTGTTTGAACAATAGTCTTCTATGAATTTGTTAGTAAATTCAGTTCCCCTATCTGTTCTAATCTTTACTATGCTCAGACACTTCTCTGTTTGCAGCCTTCTCAAGAACTGTGGTAGACGTTGCTGAGTATCAGATTTCTTTGCAAGGAAGATCGTCCAAGTGAACCTTGAGTAGTCATCTACTACTACTAAGGTATATTTCTTCCCAGATATGCTAATTGGGTCTATTGGTCCAAAGAGATCCATGTGAAGCATATCCAGTATGCTTTCTGTAGAGCGAAGAGTTTTGTTTTTGAAGGAGCTCTTTACTTGTTTTCCTTTCTGACATGCTCCACAAATGGCTTCCTTTTTTATAAACCATGTCTGGTATTCCTCTGACTAGTCCTTTTCTGGCCAGCTTATTGATGGTCTTGAAGTTCAGATGACTCAACCTCTTGTGTCATAGCCAGCTAACTTTAGAAGACCCTTTTGAAATGAAGCATATAGCAGTAGTTGCTGAGTCCCATTCAGCAATATAGATGTTACCTTACCTGATTCCAGTGAGCTTGACTTCCTGAGTCCTGTTGTTCTTGATGAGGCACCTTGTTGAGATTAAACTCCACACAGTAGCCCTTGTCACAAAATTAACTTATGCTCAGGAGATTGCATTTCAAGCCTTCTACATAAGATATTTCCTTGATCCAGATTTTTCCTTTGATTAGGTCACCAGTGCCCTTTGTGCTTCCACTGGAATTGTCTCCAAATATGACCTTGGGTCCATTGGAAGCTTTATAGTTGACAAGGCTCTTCTAATTTCCTGTCATGTGTCTTGAGCAGCCATTGTCAATATACCATATTTCTTTGCTGCTCCCAAACAATAATTCATGTACTCACAAGAGAAATCACTTTCTTTTAGGTACCCATACAAGTATGGGTCCTTGCTGGTTAGTTTCTATTCTCCTTTTTGGAACCCATACTTGTTTTACAACAAATTTTCTGTTGTAATCCTTGTTAGTTCCTGATCTTCTAATAGTACCCTTAGAATGTAATATGTGTGTCTGGTGTGTTTGTGTCATCTTTGTTTGCTTCTTAGGAACATGAATTTCTGACAAGTATGAAGATTGAGTTCCTTTAAATTTTCTAGGTTGTTGTTTAGGGTTCTTGCTTTTAGCATACTTATATTGCTCGAGCCAGCTTTTGACAGATTTAGACTTATAGATGGTTTCAAGAGGTCTCTTACCCTTTTCTTCAAGGCTTCCTACATTTCTACTTGCAGTTTCCCCTAAATTAAATAATTCATTTTGATGAGGAACAGTTGCAGGCACAAATGTAAGTACCCCTGAAGTACTAGCAGTTGAGGTGGCATCTTCTCCACAGTAACCTATGCAATGAAACCTTTTTAGACTTCTTTGGATATTTAGCATAGCATGTAAGTCTTTAGAGGACTTGTTAAAGGTACTGACTGTTTCAGTGAGGACCTCCTTCTCTTTTACTAGCTTAGTTACTTGTAATTCGAGCTCACTGATTTCATTTTTGAGGTTACTGCATGCTTGACTCTTAGATTTTTCTAGTGCTAATAGTCTTTCTAATAAAGCATGCTCTCTTTTAAGCTCTATATACTCTACTTTTAACTCCTCATGAGTTGAAGTGATTTGCTCAAAGTCATTCATTATTTGTTTGAATGCACAAATCATGTTCAGCCTTTCATAAATTTGAACAGGAGAGTTGAGATATATTACCTCGTCTTCAGAGTCGTCGCTTATCGCCATGAGGCAGATTAGAGATTCATCGTCAGAAGATGAGTTCTCCGAATCACTATCGGTAGTTGACTCTTCTTTCGTGGATGTCTTCTCGGGTGTAGCTCCCTGAGAGGATTCTGCCTCACCGATTAGCGCCCTTAACTTCTGGCGTTCTTGTCTTCTTCTTTCTTGTCTCACCTTCCGTTCATCTTCTGGATATCGATGGACTTCCCTGGCATAGTGACCTAGCTTCCTGCAGTTATAGCAAAGGGCAGTAGCTTTGGAGTTTGATTGGGGTGACTGCCCACTGGTTCCAGTTTCAGTTGGCTTCCTCCTGAAGCCATATGTTCGCAAGTTCCTTGTAACACCCCGTTTTCAAGAAAACCTGCACTGTATATTTCACAAAATTTCTTTTACCTTTAAATTGAAAATGATTCCATGTGAACTATTATGTTACTTAAAGTCATGATTTAAGTATTATGTTGTGTTCGATGATTTTTAAGTATTTTGTGATCTAATGTTTCTTTCGAGATTTTAAAGTATTTTGCAGGATTGCTTACAGAGGAAACCGAGCTTGATCTCAACTCACTTGACAATCATGGATAAAAATAAAAAGATAAGATATAGATAAGTTTAAATGAGGAAAAATGATATTAGATTTTTATGCAAAGATTTTCGTTTATGTCGTAAATGCTTTTATTTTATTAAATTTTAATCATGATCTTCATATATGATTCTAAGTGATAAAATAATTTACATAAAATGTACTTAGTAAATACTTATGTATAAATTATGTTAATGTAGTATTATTATTATTATATTTAATGTTATTAATGTTAATCTTATATATTTATATATATATATACGTGTGTAATATATATATGTATGTTATACATTGATTAATTACCTAAAGCATATATATGTATAATTAATTTCTTTGTGTATATTATAGATAAGATTTGGATGAAATTTTGGAGTGAAAAGTCAATTTATTAGCCTTTCTTACACTTACATGTGTAAGTTATATATATATATATATATATATATATATATATATATATGAAAGAAGATGAACTCTCAAAATATCTCATCTCCACTTTGCAAAGAAACGGGAAGAAATTCGTTTAGCAATTTCATCTTCAAATCAAGAGGGTAAAAAATTCTAATTGCTTTCAAATTTTATCCCCAAATTGAGATATAGAAGTATATGTATGTATATGTGTATGTGTGTTTTTTTGGTTGTGTGGCTGTGGAGAAGTGGGGAAGAAAACAGGGGAAAGAAGGAGGAAGAAGAGGGAGATGAGGAAGTGGAGGGGCGCCGCCGCGTCGGGCGACGCCAGCAAAGGGAAGTCGAGGAGGGAGTGGGCAGCGCCGCTCACGGTGCTGCCGTGCAAAGGCAGCCGCTGTGTGCGTGGCTGCGTGCGTGGCCGAACAGGGGGGAGAAGAGAGAAGGGCGCCGCCCGGTGCGGTGGCGCCGTGCAGGCCGTGCGTAGGTAGGGAGGGCAGCACCGCCACCGGCGGCGCTGCTGTGTAGGTGTGTGTGTGTTGATTATGAATTTGGGTGTGAAGTGTATTGTATTTTGTGTGCTGAAATTTTGAGTAGTGGAAGGGGGAAAATCGGGGGAGGCGTCGCCGCGTCGGGTGGCGCCGAGCAAAGGTAGGGGAGGGCAGCGCCGCGTAGGGCGCTGCTGTGCCGTGCCGTGCGATGCGATGAGTGGCGGCGGCGGCGGCGGCGGCCACTGTGCTGCAAATTGGGAGGTTGAGGGGGGAGAAGACGGGGGGCTGTGCAAGGGGAAAGGGGGCGGCGCCGTGAGTGGCGACGCCTGCAGAGTGTGCATCGGCGACGGAAGTTGTCACCGGCAGGTTGAGCGGCGGCGGCCGAGCACGAGGGGGGGAGAGAGAGGGCGACGAGAATGGAGAATAGAGCAGGGGTGAATTTTTGAGAATTTGACTTTTGTTAGGGACCTTTGTGCAATTTTGTCACTTTTGCTAAATTTATTAATTAGTCCCTTAGATTCTGATTATTACGGTTTGACCCTACAGATTATGTTAATTTCAATTCAACCCTGAAATTTGTTTAAGTTGCAGTTTAACCCCCAAAACTTTACAATATTTTTAATATGATCCCAGACTTTATAGAAATTGTAGAATCACCCTAAACTTTGCTACAATTATAAATTGAACCCAATACTGTCCTGGATATTATTTTATGACCTCAAACCATATTTTATGTGTCATTTTAAGATTTAAAATTACTAGTTAAATACCTAAAGTTTAAATTATAAGTATATTTGTTGTTTATATGGGAATCATTTAATGGATTAGCTTACAACCTGTATTTTTATTTTGAGTTGATTACATGATAATTAAAGATTTATATAAATTCTTGTGAATTGGTTATTGTTTCGCTAATTTATTTTGTTAATTGAGGTGTGTATTTCTAAATTATTATACTATGTGGCAAATTATATATCTAAATTATTTACTTTGCAAAATCATTTATAACTAGCAATGCAATTGTGGTTTCTTTAAATTATATAGTATTAAAAGATAATCTATCTTGCCAAATTGAATAAGAAATTGGTATCCTGCATGACAACATAAGTTTATTTTTGGTATTAAAAGTTGTGTGTAAAATGTTGGTATACACTATTAATTAGTGATATTATTACAGAAATAAGATTTGAAAAATGTATATTAGTTAAATTAATTTAAGGAATGATTTAAGTAATATATAAAATGTTATGCTGTAACTTTCATGAACTGCATCTCTATTTAGTACTTTTATATAAGTAGTACAAATTGTTTTTGTCCAAATCCTTTTAACACAGTCTAGTATATGAAGTATAGAACATGCATGTTAAATTTCAGGATATTTGGAGTTGATCTCAAATTACTATGAATTTCCAAACATGACCCTGTTTTGCAAGTAAATTCATTCTGTTTTTAGGTCTTAATCAGACCATTTTATTGAACTATATGCTTCGAATTGTTGTAAGAAAGTTTACTATATTTCAATAAATGTTCTTAGGTACCTACAGAAATTTAGTATGAAATTTTGGAGTTTGGTATGATTTATTCCGAATTTTATAAGATAATATGTTTTCTGCAGAATCAATGGTCTGTTTTCTGTCAATTTCTGAAATTCATAACTGTTTATCTACATCATATTTATATGTTATATTCTACTGTGTTGTATAACTTGATCTTAGAAACATAATAAAATTTACCTCATGAATTTTGAGCACAATTATATTTGTAGGGAATTTTATAAGAAACTTTGATTTCAGCCTATGTTATGCACTAATTTCAGTCAACTTGTAAAATTCATATCTAATTACGTGAACCTTAGTCATGCTTGAAGGTTTTATGTGTTATACTTTAGTGTGTTATCTAAAGTCTTTTAAAATATGAAAAGTTTTCATCAATCCTATAAGGTAGAATAAATTCTTAATTGAAGGTCGATTTCTAGCTGAAATTCAAGTGGAAAACTAGTTAGATAAATGATTTTTAATTCTTTGTACAAGCAATTAAAATCTATGAATTTTCAGTATGTTAACCTAAATAAATATATATGATCATATGAATAATATTGTGATTTTAGGAATTATATATGAATTATTAAAATTGTTACATCTTTATATTTTATGCATCGTTTTAAGACTAAGAATTTGCTAGTTTAAATATCTAAAGCTTAAGTTATGAGTATGTTGATTTCTTTTAAATGCTAATCATGTTTAAATAATTCTTGTATGATAATGTTATCATCAAAATTTTATATTTGAGTCTAATGTAAATATATTGCATGATGTATAATTTATATAAATGCTTAATTTATGTATATGGAATCATGTTAATATTTATGTTTGGTATGAAGTCTTTATATTTAATTACTAGTGATTATGCTTTAGATTAAATAACCTAATATAAAATACAAAAGATCATGTTATATGACATAAGAAACTAAACGATTAAGTATGTCGAGTGCAGCTGAGACGAACGGTGATTCCAAAGGCAATCCTCGAGCTGTCATCTTAAAGTGGGTAACTTCTAATCTCTACTATATGTTGATAATTAAATTAGTAAGTTATGTATGAAAATCTACGGCTGAAGCTCCGTAGCTATAACCGGTAGTTGTTTCACTATCGGGCGACGACCATAAGAGTGAGAGTGTCTGGTCTATGAAAGGTCCAGGGTGAGCGTACCCAACGGACAAAGTAGTATGTGATTAGTAATTTAATTATTTCAATATATGTTAGAATGGGTAATTTCTACACTCTACTATGCGATGATAATTAAATTAGTAAGTTATGTATGACGGTCTACGGTTGAAGTTCCGTAGCAGTAACCGGTAGTTGCTTCACTATATGGCGACGACCATAAGGGCGAGAGTGCCTGGTCTATGAAAGCAAGGTTTAGTGGGCGAGCGACTCCCACATTCCTTTATGTTATGTATGGTCCAGGGTGAGCGTGCCCAACGGACATGTAGTATGTGCTTAATAATTTAATTGTTTCAATGAATATTAGAGAGTACAGTTATCCCACTGGGATTCCTCTCCGGAGGTGTCTCATGATTCCACTTTTAAATTTTTCAGGTTCGGCGTATGATGACGTAGACGTGTAGTGAGCTGAACTATCTTTCCATCACCCCTTTCATGTTAAAGTACCAAACCAGTACTTACTTTTAAGAATAATGTTAAATTTTGGATATGCAAATTATGATAAATGATGGGCCTAGACTTGTATTTTGGTATTATATGTTTGTTCTATTATGTTATCTCTTATAGGAGTTTGTTTGAACATTTAACCTAGAAATGTGGGTTAAACACGAGTTTTGGAAATAATTGTTTTATGTTTTAAAAACAAAATGTCTCATGTTTTCCTTTCAGTCTTCCGCTGTAAACTATTTTATGAATTCTTTAATTAGTAAAAGGTGACGACCTGATTTCCAATTAATGGGAATCGGGGCGTTACATTCCTTCTTATGAACTTTTGAAACTTTTTCAGAAGAAGTGTCATATTTTGTTCTGTAGTGGCTTCCAAGGTGGCTGTTTGATCTTTGGACTTCCTAGCTTTTAGAGGTTGTCTTGCTGTTAATGCAATAACCTTTAAGTTGCTTCCTCCAGTTTCCAACTTTCTTCTGTTTATATCAAACTCAAAGGCTTTGAGATCTGAGAAGAGATCGAACGTGCTCATATACTTTAAGTCCATAGACACTCTAATAGTTGTTGTCTTGCTATCCCATTCGACAAGGAGAGCCCTCAGCACCTTCATATTTTTCTCCTTTTGAGTGTAGACTTTGTCCAAAGACTCAAGCTCATTGATGATGGTTGTGAACCTTAGGTCCATCTGTTCTATGGTTTCTCCAGCTATCATTTTAAACAACTATAAATTTTGAGTGGCTGTTGAAACCTTGTTTTCTTTTGTGAGCTCGGTGCCTTCGCATATTTGCTCCAATTTCTCCTAGATTTCTTTGGTTGTTCTGCAAGTCTTTACTTTGCTAAAGGTTCCTTTATCAATGGTGAGAAATAATGCATTCTTTGCTACGTTATCAAGATTTGCTCTTTTCCTCTCATCAGCAGTCCATTCTTCTCTAGGCTTCTCCAGAACGGCTGGATGTGGGATGGCTCCTGCATCTCCTTGTCTGTCAGCTGCTTCATCTACAGCCCTAGCAAACAATGGGTTAACTTTTGTGATTCTTGGTGGTCATTCAGTAATAACAAACCACATTTCATCATGCATGGCCGACAAATGTGCCTGTATGTGAATTTTCCAATCATCATATTCGTCAATGGAGAATATAGGTGCTTTATAAGAATCCATGATAATTATGCTTATGATAGCAAAGAGGGTTTTCAGAGAAGAGACGGGATTAAGGATTGATCAGTTAGATCGGACTTTTAATCCAACCCGCTCTGATACCACTTGTTGGTCCCAAGTGGTAGTAGGCTTAGAGGGGTGGGTGAATAAGCCTACTCAAATTTTCAAAATTTTCTTCTAGAAGAATACACAGTCAGTTCGTTAAAAGAACTTACTGCCTTGGAGGTAACTACTTGAACAGTTACCTTAAGCTTTTAAAACAGAAAGAGTTTTAAGCACAGCGAAAATACTTTTCAAGCAACACTTCTTTTCTGAAAACCGATGCAAAGCTTAAAGATGATATACAGATGATAAGAGCAAATAGGCAAAGAAAATAAAAAGATCAACTGAAAGCAATGCAGTAAAGAACACAACAATTTATAGAGGTTCAAGGGTAGAGTAATCCCTCTACGTCCTCTCTTCTCCTTCTCAAGGAGGTACTTTGTTAGATCAAAAAGGTTGATTTACACAAGTCTCGCTTAGACAACCTAGACCTAACAAGAACTGTCAGTCTTTCCCACACAGGGTTACTGCACAGTGACCAAACTCCTCTACCCACACAGAGCTTTTGTTCTTCTACAAAGAACGTATATACTTGATCAGGAACAGCCTCTAATCAAGCAACTCCTTAACAGTCTAAAAGAAAGATTTCTTTGACAACACAGACAACAACCTTAAGAATGATGAGCTCTTAAAAGCTCAAAGTAGCTTGCTGTTAGACTGGACGTGAAACTTCTAATGATTTGAGAATATTTCATTGGATAGCTTGAGTGCTTTGTTTTTTAGAGTTTCAGGTACGTTTCAAGTTCCGGTCTCCTCATATTTATTGGCGATTTTGAATTTTTGTCCATTGGAGAGTGAGCCTTCCTTGCAGCTTTCGTAGAGTAACGTGGCATCTTTTGATTTGTCCGTACACTGGTTGTTGATGGTGTACTTGACCGTTTCTGCAATCGCCTTACCTAGTCTGTTATTTCTTTAGACTCCCTTTTTGGTTTTGATATGTGGCGTCTCTTGATTGGTTGAAAGTGCAGCATGTGCCTAACGTAAACCTCGTACATGGCTTTCAAGATAACTGCTACAAAATCAGGTTGCTGATGCGTACTGATGCCTCAGTCAGCTTCAGCCTACTTTTTGTCCATCTAGCAGTAAGCAAATTTAGTATGCTTGGGTAGTATCTGGCCAGTATCCTTTTTCGGTTTTTAATGCAGCAGGGTCTTCATCCTTTATCATTTGTTCTTTAAGCCTCCTGATCCTATACTATGAGAAATTTACAAAGAAAACTAAATACATAGGATCCACACAAGATCTTAGGTTTCAGCAACTAGACAGGATCCACACAAGATGTTGTCTTCAACAAGACCAAAACACACAAAAATGATATAATTCCTATCAATTGTGTACACCTAAATAAAACAACTTACACACACAACATATAAAAGGTTTATACAAATTTATACAAATCTTCAACTGTGGTGAAACGAAAACACTCAGAATCTTCAATGGTAGAATGCTTTTGATTCGGGTTGAATGAGGGACTAAAAAGAATAGAATATATCTTTATGCTCTATAATCGTTGTCAGCTTGGAAGTTTAGAGTGTGATTTTCAAATTTTTAGTCTTCTGTTCTTCTTAGCCTCACTCCTTCCTTTTATAGTTGCCGGAATGCGCCAGTTGAAGGGTGCACATTCCACGCGTCTTTATTTAAACCGATTTCTCTTGCTGTTGCATCCTGACTGTTGATCCATTCACGCTTACGCATATTCCTTCTTGATTCGATCTGGACGCTCAGCATTCCTCTTCCATGATCTTCATGATCTTCAAGGTACACCCAATTTAATGCGCACCTGAAAAAGTAGGAGACAAACTCCTCCTTGTGTATCAGGGCCATTAATTGCGGTTGTCCTTTTTGTTGCAGGTTGCAGGCGCTTGCTCAGGTCAGGTGGCAGCTCTTTATTCGCTCACCGTCCTTGTATCTGTCTTTTATACTTCAGCCTGTCGTGCACTGCACCTTCAATTGAAGTTGATATTTCCTCGTATCAGCAGAGAACATGCAGCGGGTGTTGAATCCTTCGAGGTTGATCCCGTTGGACATGTCTCACTTCAGTTGCTGCAACCAGACTTACTGCATCCTGAGCATGCAGTATCCACTCGTGCAGCATGTAGCAAAGTTGTTCTACTTCCAAGATTAGTTCGTTGTATGCAGACTTCTTCAAACCATGTTGCATGCAACTTGCAGCTTTTAAATACTGTGGAAGCCGTCAGGCAGACCTTTGCTATTTATTGAAACTAAAAACTAAGTGGGAAAATAATCAGTATGAACGTAGTAGGTTACAGCGGGTTTTGTCTCAATAGAATATATCGAGGGTTCTTCTTACACAGACAAAGATCCACACAAGATCGACCTAGCCCACACAGGACTCTTACTCTTTCTTCAAGAGTGAAAAACACTGGTAGGTTCTTAACCCTCCACTAAGTACTCCTAAAACAATCTAAGATAAAATATATAAAGTTTTTCTTCAACGAAACTGCAACTAGCTTCTCTTGGAATATGAGTTTTTTAGCTTGCTTCTTAGCTTGTTGCGCTTAGATTGAGGCACTGAACTTGTGAGCTTTTGTAGGTATCAAATAAGATTGTAGGTGGTTGATATTTAATTGTTCAGTACTTAGCTCAGTCCACACTCAATTCTTATTTATAGAACTTGGAATTCTGCCCATTGAAGTGTGGCAGTTCCAGCATTTAATGCGCTAATCTTCCTGGTACAGATTTGATCTTCATATTACGCGCATTTAATATGTCACGTAGCAGGTCTGCCTTCCGTCAGTTTGCTTGTCGATTTCTGATTGGCTCTTAGAAGAATGTCTCTACTGGTAACAGAGCATGTTCCAAATCAGGTGACTTCTCCTTAAGACAAGCTGCTGTAATTCCTTTTGTTGGAAGTGACCTTGTCGGGCGACTTGCTTGCTTCTAGTGGTTGCTCCTTCTTCCTTCGGAGACCTTGCTTCTTGTTGAAGCGGACTTACTGCTTGTTGTAGCGAATTTGTTTCTCGTTGTAACATTCTTCTTCCTTGCTACAGCGAACTTCTGGTACTTCGAAAATATTACAAAACAAGCCTATGTACACGATTGCTTCTTCACAAAGGCTTACTACTACTAAGTGTTTGTCTCATCAAAACTAAATAAGTCCTAACATTTTCAATTTTTTTCTTGTAGAATATGGTTTCTTTTTCTACCTTCCTCTAAAATCAACTTGTTTTAGTTTCCAAAACGGCAAAACCATGAAATAAGATTAGCAAACAAAATTGATGATATTTACAATTTGGTTTGATTTTGATTAACTTTAGAAAATAACTACTGCTCATTTCACTCATCCCATCAGTTTCAATTTCTTTTATAGGAAATTTGTTAATATGTAATTCCTCTTATTCCAATCCCATCATAATTAATTCACATTATATAATTTTTGCTATAAATTGAAGAGCATAAAAATTAGATATAATTACGTATACACTTAACCAAGGAATTTAGATTTAAAAATTGGGAACGAATAAACTTGATTTCACAAAAAATAAGAAATATTAATAAGACGTTACTTTTATGTAGATAAAAAAAATTCATAATTATGTAGTTTATGTGACCTATTCATGATGTATTTAAACACGAAAGTACAAATTCGATTTGCAAAATTAAGTATGCGGCTTTTTTTTTTTTTGCTAATTTTTTGAAAGATTAGGATTAAATTGCAATTTTAAGAAATGTGGTGATTTCAATTTGATTTTAAATCTTTTTTTGGTTGGAAATGATGTGGCATCCATTGTGGCGTGTGATGCGGCATGTTTGCCGGATACGTGAACTCCGATTGCTGTAAAATTCAAAAGTGATCTAAATTGCAATGGTGAACAAAAATTGTGATATATTTTTTTTTTTTTTGCAATTATTGAAAAGTGGGGATAAATTTGCAATTCTTTAAAATGTGGTGATTTTTTTTTTTTTGCAATTACCCCTTATATATATATATATATATTATATTTTTTTCTCTTCCTCTATAGTGTGACGCCCCTCAACTCTCTTTTGCAGCCTCAGCACCCTTCTTCTTCTTCTTCTTTTTCTTCTTCCTTTTTCTACTTTGATGCTTCTTCTCTGTTCTTCCTTTTTATTTGAATCATGAATTGTCGTAGTGGTTTTCTCTTCTTTTTCTCTTCCTTTTTACTTTCTCATGATAAATCTTGGCTTTGAAATTCTCTAATCAAATATATATTTTTAATCTGGTGTTTAATTCACAACGATTCTTGTAAATTATTGATAGTGATTTTACGCCTTGATTTTGATATTTAATATGAAATCAATGTGTATGAAAATTGAGGAAGGAGATTATTTGTAGAAAATTTACTGCAAAAAGATGATGAAATCGTGCTTTTGATATATTAAGATTTTAAACTCACTTTACATTACATTGATACCTTAAAAGTATATTGGTGATATCTTAAAAGAATAGAATTAATACCTTAAGTGTGTTGCAACTAATACCTTTCATTAAATAAGTAACTAATACCTTAAAATACATATGTACTTACATCATACTATAACATTAATACCTAAAGATAAATATGTAATACCTTAAAGGTAAGAGTTACTCTCCTGTGCACCAGTTGCACGGATCTGATCCGTGCAACTGGGCTGCGCGCGGGCTGGGCTGGCCCACCCAGCCTATGCCTCTTTACTTATTTCGCGTGTTTTGGTCGTTACCCTCACGTTATGTTAGGGTTACCTTCGTGTTATGTTAGGGTTACCTTCGCGTTATGTTAATGTGACCCCATATCCAGATTTCATACCCTTAATTTAAAACCACTGAACTAAAATGTTAATCATACCCTCATGTTATGTTAGGGTTACCCTCATGTTATGTTAGTGTTACCCTCTTGAGGGTAACACGGGTAACACTAACATAACATGAGGGTAACCCTAACATAACATGAAGGTATGACTGTCTGAGCAAATCTTGGTGGGTTTGAGCGCACCCACCAGGCGCGTGGGGGTGCGTGAGAGCACGTTGGGGCGTGTGAAAACGTGCATCAGAGGAGCATGGGGTGGGTCGCCCCGGGTGCATGGATCCTAGATCCATGCACCAGTTGCATAAAATATTTTGCCTAAAGGTAAATATGCAGTACTTATACTATAATAATTATGTAATACCTTAAAAGTGCACATATACCTTAAGAGTGCACAATTGATACCTTACAGCATAAAGTTGATGCCTAAACTGAATTACATTAAGAATGGGTTAAATGCGCGAAACCCCCTTGTATTTACGAAATGTTGCATCGGACCCCCCTGTGATAAGGAAATTGCATGGAGAACACGTGGAAGTTCATAAATTCGACACACGTTCCATTTAGTTTAACTGGAATTAACGCCGTTAAATTTTTGCACCTCATTTCCCGTTACGTCTCTGATATACCTTGGGGTTAAAATATAATCTTAACAAACCTTGGGTTCAACTTATAATTTTAAAAAAAGTAGGGATTAAAACCCAATTTTGAGAAAAACTTGGAATTTGCAAAAATATCCCTAAGACCATATCAAATTTCCAAACCCAAGACCTTCACCACAACCGCTGCAAACTCGTGTGTTCTCCCCCATTGCAAACCCATTTCTTCTCCCCCATTCAACCACGGCCGCCACCAACACTGTCGGTGACGAACCCATCGTCGCCGATGTTGTCGTCGTTCCGCCGCCACCGCCCTCTTTTCTCTCTCCCCCTCTTTTCTCTTCTCTCTCCCCCCTCTTCCTCTCTTTTCTTTCCATCGGCTTCCATGGAGATGGGCTTCGGATCTGATTCCATGGCCGCTGTGCGCGCCGCTTTGGATCTGGATCCTCCACCGCCGCCCACTTATCGGATCTGGATCTCTTCCTCTCTTGTTTCTAAGAACTGCTCTCTCTCTTTCTCTCTCTCGGTTTAGCCTGCGCGGTGGTCACGCCGACGATATCTGCTTTGGCCGCCGACGGTGCAGTTCGTGGGTTTCTCTGTGTGTGTATATATGTGTGTTGCATTTTGTTTGTGGGTATGTTGTTGGTTGAAGTTTGTTTGGCCCATGTCCGACGGCGACGGCGACGGCGGTGGCAACTAGGTAGCGAGATTGTTGTAGTGGTAGTGATGGAACTAGCTTCTTTTGTGTTTGGGAGAAACTGTACTGTGATTTTAATCCGTTAATAGAAGCTTAATTAGTTTTTGTTCAATTGATTTTCTTATTTCTTGTTTGTGCAGAATGCAATTTAAAGTTTTAATCTTGGTTACTATAGACTTTTGGATTTTTCCAATTGTAATAATTATTGAAGTTCTGAATGTGATTTGGTTGAAGATGCTAATTCAATTCAATGAAATTTCTTGATGAAAAAATAAAACGGTGGCAGTGAGATTAAAATTGTTTTCAATTTTTTTCAATTTAGAATTGATGAAGAAGAGATGTAATTATTAAAATTGTAACAATTTTTTAAATATTTTTTTCAGTTATTAAAATTATTACAATTTTTTTATCAATTTAATTTTCTCAATTATTAAAATAAAAATAAATAATTGTACTTGGATGATTAAATTTTCATGGGGGTTTTGATGCAATCACAATGATTTAAAATGTACAAACACATATAATGTAAAGGGGGTTAATTTTGTCTTTAGACAGTCAAATAATGGCCATAAATCAAGAAAATTCGCACTTCAGGCGCGTGCAATACACTCCCATGAAGTCTAACGATTTTGGGTATTTCGCATTGAATTTATGAACTTCCACATGTTCTCCATGCAATTTCCTTATCACAGGGGGGTCCGACGCAAAATTTCGTAAACACAAGGGGGTTTCGCGCATTTAACCCCATTAAGAATATATAATTGATACCTAAAGAGTATATAAGTGATACCTTTAGAATAAAAATTGATATCTTGACTAAAAAAACAATTAATACCTAAATAGTATGAAAGTGATAACTTTAGCACAAAAATTGATACCTTAATTGAATGAACAACTAATATTTTAAGAATATACATATGATACCAGAAGAGTATACATATGATATTTATCACTGAATTATTAATGAAATAAGGTGTGCATGGGCGCGTGAGCGTGGGTGGATGCAACCCATGCACCGGGTCGGTCGGTCGGGTCGGGGTACGAATGTAAGATCGATGCCCCAAGGGTACACAAGTTTTGGTGAAATATTTAGTACTTTATTTATATTAGGTAATGATGTTCTATATATTAGATAAGAGAATGTCTTCCGTGCATCTGTTGCATGGATTTGAGATCCATGCACTCTGGCTGACTCGGCCCATAACCCTTTTTTTCGCTCATAAATTTTGTTGTTTTGGTCTTGATCTTTATGTTATATTAGTCATACATCTACATTATGTTAGTCATACATTTATTTTATATTAATCATACATTCATTTCCAGATTTCATATCGTTAGTTCAAAACCACTGATATTTATGCTATGTTAGTCATACATTCATGCTATGTTAGTCATGTATTTCTTAATATTATGTTAGTCATACATTCACGAAGGTATGACTAACATAACATGAAGTTATGACTAATATAACATGAAGGTAGAACACCTAAAGCGAATTTTAGTTGGTGAGCGCACCCACCAGATGTGTGAGAGTGTGTGGGCTGGGTTGACTCAGGTGCATGAATTTAGGATCCATGTACGAAGTTAAAAAAGTTTTGGTGATTAGATAATACTTTTGTATTATAGGATAAATAAAGGGGGTTGAGTTGAAAAATAAGTAGTACTTTATACATATGAAATAATATTTTCTTTATAGAATACATGAGTACAGTTGGGTCAGATTGAAACATTTAGACATGTCGCGTGATTTAAGTTATAGATTATAACTTAAAGGAGTCTAATTATTATTCTTAAATTTGTTATATATAAATTTAAAATTGATTCTATATGAAAAGAAAACGTACATTTGCATTTTATATAAGCGTAAGATAGTAAAATTTTCAGATTAGAATAAAAGATGAGAATGAAATTCTTCAAACACAGTTAATGTAATCAACATAAGTAATGAGTGATACAAATCTGCTATCCTATCCATCATTGATATATATCACTGTTAACGTGTTACATATCGAATATATCAATTAATTTCACTTTTTGTATAATGAAGAGATAAGATCATTACAAATCATATTAAAAGTCATAATAATTTATTTCACTTTCCATCAATTAATGTCAATTTCCATAATTTTAATTTCCATTAATTAATATCACTTTTTATATAACAAAGGGATTAGATCATTACACGATATGTTAATATCAATTAATTTTATTTTTCATACAACGAAGGAATGAGATAATTACACGGTATATTAGAAGTGATAAGATCATTACACAACATATTAATATCAAGGCAAAAACTTTTATGCACCGGTTGCACAGATTTGGGATACTGTGCAATCGGGTCAACCCTTTCATGCGCCCAAAACGCGCTTTCACGCGCCTCCCACGCGCTCCCACGTGCCTGAATACTTGTGCTGAAGCTTACCCAAAATTCGCTCCAATAGACCAACCTTTGTGTATATTTAGACCAACCTTTGTGTATAGTTAGACCAACATTTCTGTTATGTTAAACATACCTTATGTAGGTAGGTCTAACTATATACAAAGGTATGTCTAACATATATAAACGTATGTCTAACTATATACAAAGGTATGTCTAACATATACAAAGGTATGTCTAAGTATATATAAAGGTATGTCTAACTATATACAAAGGTATGTCTAACATATACAAAGGTATGTCTAAGTATATATAAGGGTATGTCTAACACAACGTAAATGTATGTCTAACATAACGTAGTGGTATGTGCCAAAATTCAAAAATCAAGCCTAAAAAAGACAAGGTATGAAATTTGGGCAGTAGTGGTATGTTTAACATAGCTTAAAGGTATGTCTAACATAGCGTAAAGATATGTCTAACATAACTTATTGGTATGTGAATTTTTTCAAAAATCATGCACGAAAAAAAAAAAAAAAAAAAGAGGCGGTCCCCCTTGACCTGGATCCAACCCGGATGAATGGATCTAAGATTCATGCACCTGATTCACAAGAGACTTACTCTAATATCAATTAATTTCAATTTCCATCAATTAATTTCTCTTTTCATACAACGAATGGATGAGATCATAACACGACATATTAATATTAATTAATTTTGTTTTTCATCAATTAGTTTCACTTAATATCAATCAAATTGACTTTAATTTCCCTTTCCATTAATTAATTTCACTTTCCATATAACTAGCTATATCAATTAATTAATTTCCCTTTCCCTCATTAGAATTGTATCTTGAAATATAATTAAGGGATTTTTAAATAATGTGGAAACTTGGAGGGGGGCAAAGGGACAAAATTAGTTTAGGTTAATAGTTATTGGATTGAATAATTTAATAAGTGATTTGAAATTTACAATAATAAACTTATTGATGATGTTTGATTAATATGAAATTACTAGCTAGTAGTAAATGCTACTAGTGGAGTGTGGGTAGATAAATTTGAAATGAGTTACTTCCATTTGGAATTAAGCTTTAAGCAATATAAGTGGATTTCATTTCACAAATCCTCTATTTCAAATCCCTTGAAATCAACCAAACACAGTTTGATTAATGGGTGTATTTATACAGATGAATTTATATCATGTCTCGTCTTAAATCACTCAATTCAAAAGCATATCATCAAATACATCAAGCTCTCATTGCACAAAATCGATCGATCGTTAACATCACAAATCAAAGAGTTACATAAGCTCTAGGGCCAATGATATCGTTGAACAAAAGCATTATTAAGCAACACGAACAACCCTCTTTCGTCGACGACCCAGTCGAGAGCCCGGACGGCGCATCTTCCATCGACGGTCGAGTCGAAAAGATCAAAGGTGCCGTGCAAGAAGTTCCCTAACGTAGCGTCACATGTCACAACGGTTCTTATATTTGAATAAGCGGAAGCTTGAAATGAAAATGTAGCATAAGGGTTCAAGGCAGCACTTCCAAGATCTGTTCCATTTGTTCTACAATGAAGACTTAAATCTTGCCTTGGTGATCCATCCGCTATTGTTACCTCACAGACATAAGCTGTCACCGTCACAATAGAAGAGTTGATTGCAAGAATTAGTAACAGCAACAATGGAACTTTTAAAGTGAAGGAAATCATCTCTATTTGGGTGTGTGTTTCTAATGGTGTTTCAAAATAATGGGATTAGGATGTAATTTATAGGTTGAAATGAATTCTTTTTTTTTTCTTTTTTTCCTTTTGGAGAACCAAATTAAATCGAGAAAATTATGAGATTAATTTGTGGATTTGGCACACAAGATTCTATTATTTACAAGATTATTATGATTTAGATTACTCCAGTTAATATAAAGAAGCGATTTTGTGTATCTAATTAAAGATAGATCTTTCATATTATCTTTTTTAGTAACTAAAAAAGCTTATTTAAGGACAGGTATTAAGTATTATTTATATATTTAATATTTTTAGCTAAAGATATGAAGGATTTCACCCAATGGAAATTAAATTTTAATTAATAATAAAGAATGTGTCCTTAATTATATTGTACATGCTAAATATGAAATAAAGTAAATTACAATTAAAGGACATTGTTCCATTCCAATATATCAATTTAATAGGAAAAGACAATTGATTTTTAAGTCCCATAATTTATTTTTGTTTTACGCGAAAACTCACGTGAGACCGTCTAATGTGTGATGGTCGACCGAGTGCGACTGTGTTCAAATACGGTATATAAGTATATCCTTTTCAATTATAAGTATGTGTTTTTTTGTTTGTAGTGTACGAACGTGCCTTGCGTGAAAATACAGTAGCGGTCTATGGTGCACGGTCGTGTCTCAAGATATAAGTATGTTTTATATAGTTGTAAGTATATGTTTTCGTACACGGTCGACCGTATCCCAAGACACGACCGTGAACGAGTGCCACCGCACATGAGGCAGTCTCATAAGAGACCAACTCTTAGTTTTATGTTTGACCTGATTGTATTATATTACATTTATTATACATTAAATATATAGGTAATTAGTTACTAGCAATTTAAATGTATAATTAAATAATAAAATTTCAATAGGATCCTTAAGTATCTCGCATAAATATTATTTAAAGAGTAGGTCTCCTATGAATCAGGTGCATGAATCTTAGATCCATGCACTCGGGTCGGATCCGGGTTAGGGGCGTTGTTGGTCCCAATAAGAGGCTTGGTAGTAGGCTTAAAGGGGGTGGTGAATAAGCCTACCCAATATTTTCAAAATTTTCTTTTCTTCTAATTGGCTTGGTTCTTGTATCAGCAACCTTTTGGGAGGTTGCTGATCAGAGTGGTTGCGGAAGCCTATTTCAGAACCAAGTAGAAGATGTGCGGCTTAATATGGAGAATGCATGTAAGGCAGGAAGCACATAAAGACACAAGGATATATAGAGGTTCGAAGGTGGAGTAATCATTCTACGTCCTCTCTTCCTTCACTCAAGAGGGAACATTGGTTAAGCTAGTTGATTTACATAGACCTATCCATTACAACCCTCACTTAACAAATAAGTAGCAAGCCTTTACACAGATGCTTGCCTACTTTCTCTTGACCCACACAGGATCCTACACTACCCACCCAGGGTCCTCACTTTCTCTCCTAAAAAGTGGTAAACTCAGCAGGACTTTACTCCTCGCACTGAGTACTCCGAGATAACCTTTTAGAGAGGTTTATCTCCTTCTTCTTCAACTGGGTGCAGCAAGCTTGGCCTTCGTTTGCAGACTGATCTGCTGAAGCTTGTTGCTGGACTGGTAGACTGAGTGTGCGTCTTCACTCGGGGTGTAGAGTGTTCAAGCTTTTCTTCTTTTCTTCTGCTCTGATTGAACACTCTTTTCTTCTCTGAACTTCCCCCTCTTTCTGCGCTTCTCTCTTTTAAGCCTTCTCTCTGATGAGCTCTTCCCTCTTCTTTTGCGCTTCTCTCTGCGAGCTTGGATATTCTGATGTGCTAGATTTCTTCTCTCTTGCGCCCTTGCGCTTTCTCTCACACCCTTTTTCAGTCTTCAGTCTTCCCTCTTTATAGGTTGTGAAATATGCCCGTTGAAAGTAGACATATTTCCATCATTGATGCGCCGCACTCCTGACACACGCCAGCTTTTCGCTTTCCACGTGTCTTCTTCTGATTGGCTCCTCTTCTCTTTTCTCTCTACCGGTAACTTCTTGTGTCTACCGGTAACTTTGACTTTTCTCCCCATGCCTGTTTTGCAGCTTCCTCCTCTAGCTTCACTCTGGAGCTTTCTTCTCTAGCTTGCTCCTTCAGGTGGCTTGAGGCTTCTGTAGCATACTGCTCCTGCAGTATGCTTTTGGCATGGTCTTCTCAGGCATCTTCCTGTCTCGCCGTATTCTTCTTTGGCGAGGTCCCTTCTAGTAGCTTCCTGAAGTCAATAGTATCCTTATTAGTTTACCAGATTCTTTTCAACCATTCTCTTGAGTAACCTTCCTTTGACACTCTCTTTGTTCTTTCTTTCTTCTGCAGTAACTCTATTGCAGTAACCTTTCCTAATATTGGTTATGCTATAGAGTTACTTAAGGATTTGTCTCATCAAAACATTCTTCTAATATTTCCAACAGACGCGCTTTTCTCTTCTTCTTTTTTTCGCGTATGGTTTTTGAAATTTTGCACCTACCAATAGGTTATGTTAGACCTATCTTGACGTTATGTTAGACATACATTTAAAAGGTTCTGGATAACCATTTAAAATTTTGGATATTGTCCCTCCTAATATTGAAATCTTGATCGAAAGAAGGTTCTGTTCAAAGTCGTATCCAAGGAAATGGTTCTAACAATATGAACGAGGTATTTTAAACAATTGTTAAGTTAATAATTGATCAAAATGTTATTATATGCTATTCTGTCAGTTTTTTTGTTAAATAATAACATGATTTTACATCCATATTGAGGCAAACTAATTTTGAAAACAACGAACATATTAGGTTAGTTTTTTTTTCTATTTAAGAATAATTTTATTTATTAATAATCATGATTAATATTTCTTCAATTTGTTCTTTTGAAAATAATGTATCTGCCTCATAAGTTGTCTAAAATTGTGTAAGTGTTTGAGAAAAAAAAGTCAAGTGAATAGGATATTGAACGGTAAATTTTTGATTTCAATCAATAAGAAAGAAATAAAAAATTGTTGTTAATAAATAAAAAGATTGAGAATCCTTTGAAATTGTCTTTCTAGATTTTGATGCATGATCCCTTTGTTCTTTTTCCTACTTCGTGGATATATGATTGTTTTTTTAGTTGGTTTTTTAACTTAAAGATGGTAATATGTGGCTAAGGAAAAGAACATCACCACAAGTGTTTCAATTTTATTAATTTATGAGTTTAATTAATTTGATCGATCATACTTATTTTATAATTATATAATATTTAGTTCTCAAATTTATAAATTAACTTTAACTATAATAATAATTTATTTTATTCACTATTTATTAATTAAGTTTATAAAAACAAAACTTAACCCGTGCATCTCATGGGTACAAAACTAGTTGGAATAATTTTATTATAAGTTACACATTGTAATTGCAAATTAACTTAATAAGAAAATATAATTGATTGTTTCATTCCATACTTATATTATACTTACACGTTAGAATGATGAACTCTATTATAATTTATGATTCGATGTTAATTGAATAAAGAAAAATAATTGATTGTTCCATTCCATAATTGTATTTTATTTATAAATTGGAATGATTTTTTTATACATATATAGAACTTACATCCTATATAAATTTAATAGGAAAATAAATTAATTGCTGCATTACATTATTATATTTCATTTAATACATATTTGAATGAATTTATTATATTTTACATTGTCTATTAATTGAATAAGAAAAGACAATTGAATGCTCTATCCCATAACTGATTTTATTTTATTTACATATAGGATTGAATTTTTTTATAATTTGCATTTGTTCATTAATTATACTCGAAATCAAATTGCTCCCTTCCATAATTATATTAATCTATTTACACATTCTATTATTATTTAGACTAGTAAAATGCCCTTGTAATACACGAGATTATATAAAAAATTGAATTTAGTAAATTAAATATTATTTATATAATGAAATTAAATATATATTTGTGTAATAAGTATAGCAACTTCAAATATAATCCAATATGATTAAAATAATATTTAATTGTTGGAATATTATATGTTGTATTTGTGAAGGATTATAAAAATATCTTTTTAGTCATTATATGTCTATTATATCATCAACCAACCCATTATTTTCTTTTTAGTTTGTCTTATATTGACAAGATATATAACAACCCTTAAATCTTCATTTCATTTAAATAATAAAAAAATTCTAAAGTCATATTTCACAAAAAAAAAATAAAAAAAATCATAGTTTATTTTAAAACACAAATTCATTAATAAAATAAATTATTCAATTATTTTATTAAATAATAAGTTTAAATGAAAAGTTTGAATAATCATTTTCAATAAGTTAGCTCATTTTTACTATAGTGTTGTTCATTTTTGTTTATTATATGTACATTTTTAAAATTTAAATTTAACAAATTTCAAATATGAAAATAATTCCTGTATTGAAGTTTAGCATATGTTATATCTTGATAAATTTAGTCAACATTTCTAAATCATCTAATCATTTTTCTTAGTAATATAAAATTTATAGTCATTAAATAACCATATTTATTGTCAAAATAATGAGAGCTTGTCAAGTTTTCTGAAGGGTCTTTCTTTTATATGTATGATTCTAGGTAACTAATTGAATAGGAAAGATAATTTATTGTTTTTCATTTCATTGTTACATTTTACTAGTTTTTCGCGTGACATGCATGTGATTAAATTCTTAAAAAATATATATATATATATATATATATATAATTATAATTTTTTTATATTTAAACTATATAAAATAAAAAAGATATAATATTGATTTTGTTCTAACTTCAATCTTCTTCTTTTCCGACGCCAATTGGAATTCTCCGACGTTGACTGGAATTCTCCAATCGAAAAGACCTGCAAAACAAAGAACACCGGGGATTTTCCCGGTGAAGGGACTCCGACGCTCAAGTCAGTAATCTCCCAAAAATATTGCTCTCGCTTTTTCTTAATACTCAATGTGAAAATAATTGTGATTGTGTGTGAAAAATAGAAAGATAAAGGATATATATATATACTCCCTGAAAGAGACGTGGTTTCTTGGAAAAGAGATGTGGCAGTTAGGATTTCTCCTAAAAACTTGGAAGGTGGCGAGATTCTCGCGATCATGGGAGTTGTCTCAAATTTGAATTAGTTCGTCTGGACTTAGCTTGACATTTTACCTCACAGTTCCACATTCTAGCCTGTGAGTCTGATCAGTTCGCTCAGTATGCGAACACCCTTGTTCGCTCACACGTTCTCTCTTACTTCTTTATTCTGTTCGCGCCGATTGGTCTTCATTTCCAGGTCGGGTTTTCGGGATAGTTCGAATATGGTCAGTTCGACCATATCAGTACTCCCCCCCTTTCGGAGTGCGTGTGTTCACGCACTGGCGTAGTTCGCATGGTTGCCAACTACGACGCTTCTTCGAGAAGCATTGTGTCCCATCAATCATCAGCCTGCGACGTTTTCCTCGCTCCCGAGGCGTCGTTCGTCTTCACCGTTGGATTGAACTGCATCCAACGGATAAGATCTAACTTGTCAGCTTTTGTCAATCCCTAGGCGCCTTTTCGACTCCGCCGTTGGATCGAACTGTACTCAACGGCTGAGATCAAAACCCTTTCTTCGACGCGTCTTTTCGTATCCACCGTTGGATCGAACTGCATCCAACGGCTGGATCTACGACTTTTCGCCTTCACCATTGGATCGAACTGCATCCAACGGTTGAGATCTTGCGACCTTTCGCTTTCTTTTCCCCTATATATACACCCTCTTCTTCCTTAAAAAATTCTTCCGCAAAACATCATTCTTCATTTCTAAAGCTTCTTAATTTCAACAATCATATTAGTTTAACAAAATATCACATATCTGATAACAATAGAATCCATAAGGTTATGATTAATCTAGATAGCAGTGAAATGAATTATTATTTTGAATTTGTAACTTGGATTTGTATGTACGTACCTCTTCCACTATTATGTAGTTTCTCTATTATTATTTCTTCTCTTTCTTTTTACTGTTTTGTTTCTTTGACTTTATTTGTTATGCTCTTATTCCTCTTTGATATATATATATATATATCGTTATGAATTGTATACTACATGAGTCATTCCTACAAATGTAACACACGTGTCTCCTCTGCACTATAATTAATACTAGTCATGATCATCTTACATTATTTATTAGATTGATATTTCCTAACTTATCCTGTACTATATAAATATATATACATCTATGTAGCTCCACTCACGCACAACCTTATATATATATACACATATATACCTATGTATACTTATTTTATTTATATAAAGAAATTTAAAAAAAAAGTTTACAATAGCATAATTTACACAAAAGTATTTACTAAATAAATTTCATTGCAAAAGAAGGTAATTTATTCATATAATTTACTTATATAAAAGAACATATTTTGATGCACATTTGATACATAAATACATTTCAAGTAAAATATTTTATCATATAGAATGACATGTAAATATCATATTTAAGATTTCATACATCTAGAGCATTTATGCCACAAACGATCAAGCATGGCATACAAACCTAATATCATTTTAATTCATCTAAATTATCAATATCTTATCTTTTTACTTTCATTCATGTTTGTCGAGTGAGTTGAGATCAAACTCGGTTTCCTCCGTGAGCAATCCTACAAAAACACTTAAAAATCTCGAAAGAAATATTAGATCATAAAATACGTAAAAATCATCGAGCACAACATAATACGTAAATCATAACTTTAAATAACATAAGTGTTCACTTCGAATTATTTTCAATTAAAAGGTAAAAGAAATTTTGTGAAATATGCAATGCAGGTTTTCTTGAAAACGGGGTGTTACAAAAGAAACCCGAAACTCTTGCAAACAAAACACTCAAGCTATCAAACACGATACACTTACAAATCTTTAGAAGTTTCAAGTCCAGTCTAGCAGCAAGAAATCTATAGCTTAAAGAGCTCATTGTTCTAAAGCTTGCTTCCTATGTTGTTGAAGAAAACCACTTTATTTTCTTTCATAGACTGTTAGGAGTTGCTTGATCGGAGGTTGTTCCTGATCAAGTGTTAGTCCCAAGTGGCAGTAAGCTTAGAGGGGGCGGTGAATAAGCCTACTCATATTTTAAACTTTTCTTCTTTCCGGGAGTCAGTAACCTTTCCGTAGTGTTGGTCCCAAAATTGCTGTAGGTAGGCTTAGAGGGGGGTGAATAAGCCTACCTTCTTTTTCAAACTTTTCTTTTATCTCTATCGGCTCATTTCTAATATCAGTAACCTTTTGGGAGGTTATTGATCAAAGTGGTTTGTAGAAGCTTATTACATAGTTGAGTAGAAGATGTGCAACTTATCGAAGAGTATGCATGTAGTGCAGTAAGCATATAAAGACGCAAGCATATATATATAGAGGTTCGAAGGTGGAGTAATCCTTCTACGTCCACTCTTCCTCCTCTCAGGAGGGAACCCTTGTTAAGCTGGTTGATTTACATAGCCCTATCTATTACAACCCACCCTTAACAAGTAAGTAGCAAGCCTTCACACAGATGCTTGCCTACTTCCTCTTGACCCACACAGGATCCTAAACTACCCACACAGGGTTCTCACTGTCTCTCCTAGAAAGTGGTAAACTCAGCAGGACTTTACTCCTCACATTGAGTACTCCAAGACAGTCTTTTAGAAGGAGTTTGTCTTCTTCTTCTTCAACTGGGTACAACAAGCTTGGCCTTCGTTTGCATATTGATCTGCTGAAGCTTGTTGCTAGACTGACTAACTGAGCGTCCGTCTTTTTGGGGTGTGGAGTGTTCGACCTTTTCTTCTTTTCATCTGCTCTACTTGAACACTCTTTTCTTCTCTAAACTTCCTCCTCTCTCTGCGCTTTCTTCTCTATTGAGCTCTTCTCTCTTCTTTTAGCGCTTCTCTCTACGAGCTTGGATATTCTGTTTTGCTCGTTCCCTTCTCTCTTGCACACTCTCTTTTTTTAGTCTTCAGTCTTCCTCATTTATAGGTTGTGAAATCTGCCCGTTGAAGGTAGACAGATTTCTATCATTGATGCACCGCACTCCTGACACTTGCTAGCTTTTCGCTTTCCACGTGTCTTCTTCTGGTTGGCTCTTGTTCTCTTCTCTCTACCGGTAACTTTTGTGTCTACCGGTAACTTTGACTTTCTTCCCATACCTGCTTTGCAGCTTCCTCCTCTTACTTCACTCTGGAGCTTCGTTCTTTGGATTGCTCCTTAAGGGGGCTTGAGGCTTCTGTAGCATACTATTCTTGCAGTATGCTTTCGGCATGGTCTTCCAGGTAGCTTCCTGTCCCACTGCATTCTGCTTTGGCGAGGTCTTCCAGTAGCTTCCTGTAGTCATAAGTATCCTTGTTAGTTTACCCGATTCTTCTTCACCATTCTCTTCAGTATCCTTCCTTTGACACTTTCTCTGTTCTTTTAATCTTCTGCAGTAACTCTGTTGTAATAACCTATCCTACGATTGGTTATGCTTGTTAGAGTTACTTAAGGTTTTGTCTCATCAAAACTTACTTCAAATGTTTCCAACACGGAGGTTACTGATCAGAGTTATGTTGTGGAAGCTTCCTCTCCTGTGAAGACCAAATATACTAGACATGCATCTAGTATAGGATATGCATATAGGACAGTAAGCATATAGAATCACATAGATATACAGAGGTTCGAAGGTGGAGTAATCCTTCTGCATCCTCTCTGCCTCTTCTCAAGAGGGAACATTTGTTAAGCTAGTTGATTTACATAGCTCTATCTATTACAACCCTCACTTAACAAGTAAGTAGCAAGCTTACACATAGCTACTCACAGCTGCTTGCCTACTTTCCTAACTGACCAACACAGGATCCTACCCAACCCACTCAGGGTCCTCACTTTCTTCTTCTGAAAGTTGGCAGCTCAGCAGGACTTTATTCCTCGCTCTGAGCACTCATAGACAGTCCTTAAAAAAGGATTTGTCTTCTTCTTCTTAAACTGAGTACAGCAAGCGTAGGCTTCTTTGTAGGTTGAACTGATGTAGCTTGCTGCCTGGACTGTGTGACTGAGTATGCGTTTATGGGGTGTGGGGTGTTTGAGCTTCTCTTTTCTCTCTTCTTCTTCTTTTATCCCAGTTTTGCTCTCTTTTTCTTCTATGTGGCCTTCCCGCTCTTTTCTGAGCTCTCTTCTGTTTGCGCGCTCACTCTTGCTCGCCTTTTTCTCAATCTTCAGTCTTCTTCTATTTATAGATTAGGAAATCTGCCCGTTGAAGGTAGATAGATTTCCATCATTGAATGCGCCACTCTTCTTCTGTTACACGCCAGCTTTTCGCTTTCCACGTGTCTGCTTCTGATTAGCTCATCTTCTCTTCTCTCTACCGGTAACTTTTGACTTCTTCCCATGCCTGCTTTTTAGCTTCCTCCTCGCGCTCACTCTAGTGCTTCCTTCTCTAGCTTGCTCCATCAAGTGGCTTGAGACTTCTGAAGCATACTGCTCTGCAGTATGCTTCGGCATGGTTTCTTAGGTAGCTTCCTATCTGGTAGCTTGCTGCTTTGTAATCTGCTTCGGTAAGGTCTCTTCCAGTAGCTTCGTGCAGTCATCATTATCCTTTTAGTTAACCCGATTGCTTTCACCATTCTCTTCAGTATCCTTCCTTTGACACTTTTTCTAATCTATCTTTCTTCTGTAGCAACCTCGTTCCAGTAACCTTTCGAGCTAGGTTATGTGTATAGAGATAGGGTTACTTTCTTTAAGGTTTTGTCTAATCAAAACATACTTAAATGTTTCCAACATCAATTACTTAAGTTCTTAGTAGAAGAACAAAAGCTCTGTGTGGGCTAGTTGAGTTTGGTCACTGTGCAGTAACCCTGTGTGGGAGAGACTGACAGTTTTTGTTAGGTTTAGGTTGTCTATGCAAGGCTTGTGTAAATCAACCGTTTGACCTAACAAAGTTCCTCATTGAGAATGAGTAGAGAGGACGTAGAGGGATTACTCCACCCTTGAACCTCTATAAACCCTTGTGTTTAATTTTGATACAACTTACTGCTGCTCTTATCCTTGTTATTGCTTATCTACTTTTATTTTCTGCATATCTCTCATAAGCATATCAACGATTTTCAGAAAAGAAGCTTTGGTTTAAAAGAATTTCCGCTGTGCATAAAACTCATTCTCGTAAGCTCAATAAAGGTAACTGCTCAAGCAGTAACCTTCAGGACAGTAAGCTCGTTAGAGATCTGCCTGAGTGACTTACTCATTCGGTTTTAAAAGAAAAGTTTGAAAATTGAGTAGGCTTATTCACCCCCCCCCCTAAGCCTACTGCCACTTGGGACCAACTGAGATTTTACAAAAAGCACAGAGAAAGCACGAAGTGTTTGCTAGGTTACTGCTTGCAGAAAATATGGAAGTGAAATATACGAGAGTGTAAAGGTTTTGAAAAAGTATAAAGTTCCTATTTATAGGAAAACTCCCTATGTTTTGATCAAGGGCTTAGATCAATTTAGAATGTGAATGGTTTAAGATCTCGCGGCTGAGGTTCCTGGCATTTAATGCGCTGATTTGCTTTTCGACTTTTCAGAGATTTCAAGGGACTTATTTGCAAAAATCGCCGCCTTTTATTGGGTAACAAGTCCGGATTTAATGCGCCACGTCTTGGGATTGACAGTGTCTTCTGAATGTGCGCTTTGTAGGGTTTTTGTGATGATTATATTTCCAGATGGCAAATGCTGATGTGTTTGTTGGTCCCAAGTGGTAGTAGGCTTAGGTGGGGGTGAATAAGCCTACTCAATTTTCAAACTTTTTCTTTAAAAACCGAATGATAAGTCACTCAGGCAGATTGCTAAAGAGCTTACTGTCCTAAAGGTTACTGCTTGAGCAATTACCTTTATTGAGCTTAGAGAAAATGAGTTTTATGTACAGCGGAAATTCTTTTTGACCAAAGCTTCTTTTCTGAAAACAGTTGAGATGCTTATGAGAGATATGCAGTAGTTTATAGCAGATAAGCAACAACAAGGATAAGAACAGCAGTAAGCTATATCAAAAATAAACACAGCGGTTTATAGAGGTTCAAGGGTGGAGTAATCCCTCTACGTCCTCTCTACTCCTTCTCAATGAGGAACTTTGTTAAGTATAAGGGTTGATTTACACAAGCCTCGCTTAGACAACCTGAACTTAACAAGAACTGTCAGTATCACAGGGTTACTGCACACTGACCAAACTCAACTAGCCCACACAGAGCTCTTGTTCTTCTACTAAGAACGTAAATATTTGATCAGGAACAGCCTCCAATCAAGCAACTTCTAACAGTCTACGAAAGTAAATAAATTGGTTTTCTTCAACAACATAGGCAGCAAGCTTTTGTATAGATAGATCTCTAGATAGAGTGTGCTTGCTGCAATAGACTAGACTTGAAACTTCTAAGAATGGGAAGATAGATTGTTGGATAGCTTGAGCGTTTTGATTACAAGAGTTTCAGGTTTCAAGTATCTTCCAAGTCCAGTTCTTTTATTATTTATAAGCGATGAGAAATCTGCCCGTTGAAGAGAGCTTCTTTCTCGCAGTATGCATAGGGCAATGTGGCTCCTTCTGATTTACTCGTACAAGGTTGTTGAGATCGTATGTATCTGTTGCTACAATCGCCATATCTAGTACTACCTCCGTCCCATGATTTTTAGCCTACTTTGATCGGCACAAATATTAAGAAAAAGCTGTTGACTTTGATTGGATGTGTTATTTTAATATTTTTGAGTGGCAATTTTGTAATTTAAACCAACTTTTTGAGTGCAAAAGTTGTAAAATGAAAGAAATTGAGGGGTAAGAGAGTAAAATTTTCTTTGCCATTTTGGGGCTCGCAGATTTAAATGGGACAAACGAAAATGGCAAGTAGGCTGAAAATAGTGGGACGGAGGGAGTATGACATATCTTCAGACTTCCTTTTTGCTTTTAATACATGGCATCATTTGATTGGATGAGTTTGCGGCTGTGCCTAACGTAAACCTCGTACACGGACTTCGAGGTAACTACTTCTGAACAGGTTGTTGATGCTTCTTGGTTCTTCAATCGACTTTAGCTTACTTGTTTCTTGTATAGCTAGCAAACTCAGCATCCTTGTGCAGTGAGCGTACAATATCCTTCTTAAGAAGCCTGCTACAGATATTTATACTTTGGCTCATTTTAAGGTTTTATGCAGCAAGGTCTTTACGCTCCAGTCTTGATCATCAAGCCTCCTGATCCTATACTTAGAGATTTTACAATAGAATCTAAATATATAGGATCCTAGGCCCTAATCTATTATAGAGTCCCTTGCCCAACTTACCACAAAAATTTAATTTGTAAACAATTCTACCACCTAATATAACAATTTAAACTTTTATACCACAAAATATAACTTTTGATACAAAACTACCACAAATCTGCAATATTCTGCAAAAGCAAAAATTGTGTCAGTCACTTTTCAACACTCAATCATACTTTAATGAATTTTGTGCATTGACCTAATATTTTATGATTTGAATTGAATTAAAATGTAAAATTAATTAAAAATTATATGGCTAACCCTAGCCGATTGACTAAAAAAATTTCACAAAAATTTCTTCCCCTTCTCCCCCATTTCAAAACCCTAGCCGACACACTCACATTTCTCTCCCCTCTCTCAAATTTTCCTCCACCTCTCTACCATAGCCGATTAACTCCAAGTTTTGGACAGTAAAAATTTCTCCCTCCTCTCTCAAATTTCTCCCACATTTCTACACCATAGCCGATTAACTCCCTTTGTAGGAGGGTCTCGATTTATAGCCGATTAACTCCACATTTCTCCCACATCTTTTGAGGAGGGTCTCGATTTAGTTCATCAAGATGGGTGACGAGGTTAGTCTCTCTTATTTTTACAGTTTATGTTAGTATTGGAAGTAGTTTATGTTAGTATTGGAAAGTGATTTGTTGATAATTTGAGAGTTTGAATTTGATAACACTAGCCGAGTGACTATGAATGTATGAATTTGTCTAGAGATTTCACAATTAGCCGAGAGAATGTTGTGTGGTGACCGAGTAAATGTAGCAATTAGCCGAGTGACTATTTGAGAATTAGCCGAGTGACTCGGGCTGATGACCGAGTAACTCAGTCCAAGGGGTTAGCCGAGAGAAATTGGGTGTTGACCGAGTAACTCACTCCATGGGTTAGCCGAGTGACATGGTTACTCGGTCACCCTTGACTTGAGTTACTCGGTCGACCGACGCGCTGCCGAGAACGCCCGCGCGCGCTGCCGAGAACGGGCGCGCGCGCTGCCGAAAACGCATGCGCGCTGCCGAGAACGTGCAAGCGCTGGGGCGCGCTGCCGAGAACGCTCGCGCGCTGGGCGCGCTGCCGAGAATGGGCGCGCGCTCTGCCGGGCGACTGGGGTTAGCCGAGTAACACTCCTGGGGTTAGCCGAGTAACTCACTCCTAGGGTTAGCCGAGAGAAATTGGGTGGTGACCGAGTAACTCACTCCAAGGGGTTAGCCGAGAGAAATTGGGTGCTGACCAAGTAACTCACTCGAAGGGTTAGCCAAGTGACTTGGTTACTCGGTCACACCCATGTCACTCGGCTAACCCTTGACTTGAGTTACTCGGTCGACATGTATTCTCTCGGCTATCCCTAGGAATGTTACTCGGTCACCCCAGGCGCTCGATCTCGGCAGCCCGTTCTCGGCAGCGCGCGCGCCCGTTCTCGACAGCGCACCCAGCGCGCGAGCGTTCTCGGCAGCGCGCCCCAGCACGTGCGCGTTCTCGGCAACGCGCGCGTGCGTTCTCGGCAGCGTGCGCGCCCGTTCTCGGCAGCGCGCGCGCCCCTTCCCCCGTGCGTTTTTATTTCATGAAGAAAATTTTAGTGAAATTAAATTAAATAAATGGTTTGTATTTAAATTAAATATATTAACAAATCTGTTTAGTGAAATATTAATTAAATTGTTTACCATTTCTTTATTATTTTTCAATAATACCGGTTCCATATTCAATTATTGTGCATGCAGTTGGTTTGGGCTCGTGAGAATCTACAGGGACGCACTATCTACATAACCGGATATGTTCGTCTTAGTGTTCTTGATGTTATCAAGGCACAATTGCGCCACTTTGGACGTCGGTGTCTGCGTGCCTTCATAGGGACGGCTTTGGGACACTTTCTGGTATGGGACACTGATAGAGAGTCATGTAAGGCTTTTCTACATGTGCTATTGACACGTGAGGTGCGTGGTGACTCTCGTCCTGCAGATGAGAGATGGTTCCATATTGGCCGAGACCGGCGCCTTTGCCATTTTTCGAAGAGAGAGTTTGCGTTGATCACTGGGTTGCGATTTGGTGATTCTGAATTTGACCCGTCTGGAGATCACCAGCCAGCTGAGGGCACTCTATACTATAGAGTTCACCAGTCTTCGTCACGCGTGACTGTGTCTGAGATCCTATCTAGATTCACGAATAGAGAATTTTCAGACAGTGCCCAAGACACGACTAGTATTGCAAAGATCCTGATATTGGAGTGTATATTACTTGGCATCGACCCGAGACAGTCTGTTGTTGAGCCTTGGATTTGGGTGCTAGTCGAGCAGGATGACTTATGGGAGGCTTTTCCATGGGGCAAGATTTCGTACAGGAATCTGTTACGATGCATGGATAAGCTCCCGACAGACATGCCCCAGCGAGATACGACGCCTCATTATCACTTTTATGGTTTCTCGACAGTTCTACTGGTATGCTTCTTTGATCATCTCCATTTGAAATTTATTTCGGTTATACTATTTTTTTCATATTGTGTCTAATTATTTAATATTGTATGCTTTGTCAACAGTTATAGGCTCTTGAGGCGATCCCAATGACGTGTACATTTGCGGGCCGCAGGATAGAGACAGATTTGCACATGCCTCGATGTTTAAAGTGGTCCCTTAAGAAGTCTGACATTGATGTTACTTATGCTCTCGACCTGGAGGTATTTGCCGGACCATATTATAAATGAGAATTTCTGTTTTATTTCTTATTTAGTTCTTTAAAAATGATTAGTTGCGAATACACTTACAATTGAGTTATTTTATAGGATATTCAGTGTTTTGAGACTCTAGAGGCGACACCTGAGGAGTATGTGCAGCCATACTGGAGAGGCATCGAACTTGACATATCCGTAGGAGTACAGCTCCCAGTGCGCCGATTTGGTCCAAGGCGTGGCACAGGGGCTCGTCGACAGACTACTCGACGTAGACAGACTGTGGCTGATGAGCCGGAGCCCGAGGTTGATCGTCCTTCCACGTCTCGTGCTCCCACTACGAGCCGAAGGTGGACTACTCGGTCCAGTAGGGCGACTCCGAGGCCCACAGTTGTGGAGGATGATCCTATTTCAGCATCGCCGATTCGGCAGAGGCCTCCGACACCTGATCCTCCACAGGACTTGTCTGGTGACTTGTATAATCGTATGTGCATGTATGTGGATCGGAGATTTGATGCGCTGAGTGACCAAATCCGTGCCGTCCATGAGGATGTACATGCTGAGTCTCAGCGGCTTCAAGCGTATATGGATAGCTGGTTCAGTTGTGATTCTTACGAGACAGAGGCTGTGAACCAGTCTTATCATAGCCGCTTCTATCCGGAGAAGCAGCCTCAGTATGGATCTCACCAGTCTCAGGATTTTTCGCAGTGGGCTGCTTGGCTTGCAGAGGGTGTACCTGTTACAGAAGCTCCTCCCGTAGTCTGGGAGACCTGTGCACCTGCTACCGAGGTCACCCCAGCGGAGACCTATGCACTTGCTACCGAGGTGACACCAGCGGAGCATAACATGGAGACATGTCCACCTGTTACCGAGGTTACTCCAGCTGAGCATACAATCCCACATCAACGGCCACGTCCTTTACCTGTGCCATACGTCTGGGAGAGTACACCTGAAGGATAGGTTCGTCTACTTTCTATCCCTTCCTACAGTCAGGGAGTCCGCCCTGTCAGAGACAGGATGCCATCTCAGTACTGTCGTAGTCCCTATCTCGCCGGTGATGATAGAAGACCGTCCTTGGTCTTACGCGCAGTAGAGGAATATGCTATGGGTGATGACTCTAAAGTTGAGGTGTACGTTCTTAGTTGCTAATGCTATTACGATAAATCTTTTGTTCATCGTGCTTGAGTTCGAATATAAGTTATTTTGATCTGCAGGCGCAATGTCGGGATTGGGGAAGCTGTGGGACCCTCTTGGTTCAGGCACTTCTTGAATAGTGACTTGGAGATGGACTTTCAGGTTTGTTTTTATAATTTGTTATATATGTGTCAGGCATATCAGCGTAAAATATATTTGGGTGATCGTTCTTTAATTTCGCGTTTATCATAATAGGAACTGGACGCGTACCTTGGCATTTTACAAAGCGATCCAGAATTTGTCGACCCGCTGTTTGCTGGTTATAACCATACGACGACCCAGATTGTGGATGTGCGTTTTTGGGTGAGTTATCTTTGTCTTAAAGTCCAATTTCTGTATAATCTTCCTTTAACCATTCGATGTTTTGAGTGATTAACCATATTGAAACGCACGTATTATCAGATGACTTGCAAAGAAATTTGGGAAGACAAACATAGAGGTGAGTCTGACGAGGTGAAGTACAGATGGCCGCTCAGGGAGGAGTTCAGTGTCGAGGAACTCCAGCGTCTTGCACCCTACGTGCATGGTACAAAGCCGAAGTGGAGGAATATGCGACCATGGTGGGAACTTGACATAGGGGTAAGTCCAAGTTTAATTCCTTTAATAAGTGTCCCAGTTCGACCATGATCTTTGATACTAGTCGAATTTATAAGTGTTTATGTATTTCTGCTTTTCAGGTGCTTGCTATCTTGAACCTTGATGGTCATTGGTGTTGCTGTACCATTGACCTGAAAAGACGGAAACTCGTCTTAATGGACAGCTACAGGCATAAGTACGATGATGCAAGAATTAGATTACGTTTCAATCAGACCATGTGCATACGTCGTATTTTTCCTGCGTTGTTGGAGTACTGTCGCTACTATGAGCACATTGACGAGGACCCTTTGCCGACGGGTTTGCAGGACCGAGGTGAGTTCGGTCTTAATTCGGTACAGGCCGACAGATGTTACAAGCAGAAAGATGCTGTGTCTTGTGGAGCTTAGGCACTTTTGGGAGTTGAGAGCTTGATGAGTTCTGAGTATCCGAGAGCCAAGCTCAAACAGTTGCGAGGAATTAAGAACGTCAGGAAGCAGATGTGTCTGACAGTGTTTCGATACTCCACGTCTGGTGACACCGTGCCGCAAGATTATTTTGATGATTGATCGACCTTGGTAGAATTTATGTACATGATTGATCGACTCTAGACATCAACAAATTTTATGTACTCTATTCAAACTCGTGTTTATTCATGTACTATTCTTCATGAAAATTCTAATTTATATATGTCATTATTCTAATTTAAATATGTCACAACTGCAACACGTAAATGTCACTACTCTTCATGAACATTTTGATTTGCCAAATACATAGGACATTTTCTCCTAGTGTGTGCCTCTGAACCGCAAATAGAGCACTTCTTCTTTTTTCTTGTCTTTGCTTGAGGTGCTACGGTGTTGACATCATCGCCGTCGAACTCATCTAGGAATCAATGTGAACTTTGTGGAATGTATTCCATACAGGTCGCCCTGTTGTGGCCCGCTTGACCACAATGACGGCATGTAAGACTTTTACGAGGACGATGAGTCGATTGTTCGCCGGTGGACGGTATACGCCGCGATTTCGGTCGACCGGCCTGTCGTGGTTTGTCTGGCGCAATACAAACTTTGAGTGTTGTGGCATCACGTCCCTCCCACTCTTGTGGCTCGAGAACAGGCATAACTTCGGTGGCCCACATCCCCCTTAACCATTCGGTCGTGTAGTACTTCGAAACATAATTTAACACCGATTCCTTTGCGAAACTGTTGGAAATTGAATAATCATGTGATTTAAAAAATAAAGAAAAATTCTTAAAGTCGGAGAAGAAGATGGACCTGATGGCAGCACAGGCGTGCGAGCAAGGCATCAACTCGCTCTGGAACTCCATACAGCTGCACTGACATTGACCCATATCAACAATCCATATGCTTCTTCCATCCGTGACCTTAAATTTTCGTCTACCAAGCCCATGGACCTCCATTTCTCTCCCGAGCCGCGACAACTCGATTAACCTGTCATGTACGGACTTCGTCAGAGGGTGCGTCCTCTCGTTTGCCATCTGTCTCCTCTCGACAAACCATCTCTCCATAATCCGTCGAGCAGCTTCCAAGAACGAACAAACAGGCAACTTTCTTGACCATACGAGTCGTGCATTCAACACCTCAGCTGCATTTGATGTCATGAAGTTGAAACGTCGAACTGGGCATTTAACGCGAGACCACCTGGTGTCCTTCGCCTTTTTTAATGTGGAAATTGCTCCTCCGAATTGAGTATCGTTCAACTTCTCCATGTTCCTGTACAACAACATGATATTGTAAAAAGAACATAATTGATGTTTAAACAGAATACAAACATATATGGAAATTACCTCTCGAATTCTGTAGGGTTATAACAGTATGCGGCTCTGTGGAACAGTCCAACCAAATGCCCACCGTACTTGGCCAAATTTTGTTGGAGATGATAACAACATAGTCCATGGGTGGCCTCTGGGTACGTATTTGCTATTGCATTACCAATGGATATGTGTTGATCTGACACGATAAGTAGATCGTTTGGGCAGCCGAATGCTTCTCTGACTTGCTTCAAGAACCAGGTCCACGACTCATCATTCTCAACACTTCCAATTCCCACTCCTAGAGGAAAAATTTGATCATTTCCGTCTTTTGTCACTGCAACAAATTCAATGCCCTTGTACGACCCTTTCAAGTGACAACCATCCACTACTATAACAGGCCGGGCATATGTTTGAAATCCAAGAATTGATGCTGCCAACGCAAAAAACACGAATTTGAATTTACCATTGTTATGTGTTTCCAAGGCAGTATACGTTCCAGGATTAGCTTCCTTCAAGACTTCTAAGTACAGTTGAAGCATACAAAATGACTTTTTCGGATCACCGTAAGCTGTCCTCATTGCATGTCGTTTCGCAGCAGAAGCAACCTTGTAGCTGATCTTCAGCCCATGTCGTTGTTTCATCTGTCGAATTATATCCCTCGGACTGACATTGGAATTCTCTGTCCGTACTTGATTGACGAAGTAGTCACCAATCGCGACAGATGGAAGTCTGCGGGGTGCACTGCTGTTCAGTTCATACGAACAACTGTGAGGCAAAACAATCTTACAAATTTTCCAAATACCATACTTCTCAGTGGCATGGAGTACGAATGGACACCCTTTGTGATTGCATTTAACAAACCATCTATGTTTGTCCGAATGATCCACACGGTATTCCACTTGATTTTCCAAATGATACAATCCGACTACATTTTTTAAATCTGACTTACTATTGAAAGTAGTTCCTTTTTGCATACCATGTGGAATTGAAACCTCTTGAGATTGTGATTCTTCAAATGATTCCATATCGGGAACATACCATTCGGGTCTCAAAATGTAATCACAAAATTCAGCATATGCCGCTCGCTGCTCTTCATCCAAGTTGACATCATCAGCTTCGTCTAACTCGAAGTCGTCTTCTCCATCTAAAACAAAATTATGAAAAACACAGTAGATATTAATTATATATTAATTAGATATGTGCAAGAATATGATAATACACGAAAAATACCTATCTCATCGTCAACATCATTCGTTGCGGGTTCTCCATGTGTCGGTTCTTCAGTTGGATTGACTTCGTCTTCGTCAAACTGTGGGGGAGGTATATTCAAGTCAAGAAAGGCAAGATTATTGTACTCAACACGACTGCATGTTGATTCCCATGGTGCCCAACCATCATTTGAAGACGGACCGGCATTATCCCATTTCGAAGAAGCAATATCCCATTTGGAACAAAATTCTTCATCGTTCTGAAGTCCAATGGGAACATTTGAAGTTTCGAATTCATGTGCAGTAGGACCAAAACTTTGACTGCCTTCTTCATCACCCTGTGAATGTTGTTGTTGGGGATAAGACGAGCCTGCTGATAACCCAACAACCATACTCTTCAACGAAACAAAAACCATCAAAAAAGAATTATTCATATAGAAAACCCGTTCCAAATCCGAATCATTCTTGATCTTTATCTTCTTCAATCTTTCATTATCTTCGACCAATGAATGAATCAAATATCCCCAACAATTCATATCAGCACAAACTATTCCATGAATGGAGGTCAATAAATCCCAATAACTAAGTCTTTGAAGATAAATCAACTGTTGAGAACCATTCACATATTGAATACCTTCCCAATGGCCTCCAAACCAAACCGCAATCGAGAAAGACATTTCTTTTTTATTAATCTGAAAAACAAATGAAATGGAATTGGATTTATTAAACAAATGAAATGGAATTGGATTTTCAACACTAACAGGTGACTCGGCTAACCCTAAGGAGAGACTCGGCTAACCCAACTGAGAGACTCGGCTAACCCTAAATAGTGACTCGGGGGAGCGCGCTGCTGCCGAGGAAAGGGCACGCGCGTGCGCTGCGGAGGAAATGGGGCGCGCGCTGTGCCGAGAACGGGCGCCTGGGGTGCGCGTGGAGGGGGGAAACGGCGCACGCTGCAGAGAAAAGTGCGTGCGTGCTGCCGAGGCAGGGAGCTGGCCGACCGAGTAACACTCCTAGGGTTAGCCGAGTGACATGAGTGTGACCGAGTAACCATGTCACTCGGCTAACCCTTGGAGTGAGTTACTCGGTCACCACACCATGTCTCTCGGCTAACCCCTTGGACTGAGTTAATCGGTCACCACACCATTTTCTCTCGGCTAACCCTAGTTTTGGACCACGCCTAACTCGGCTAACCCTAACTAGTTACTCGGCTAACCCTAATTTTTACACGGCTAACCCTAATTTTGTAACCATAATTTTGTAACACGGCTAACCCTAATTTTGTAACCATAATTTTGTTACTCGGCTAACCCTAATTTTTACACGGCTAACCCTAATTTTGTAACCATAATTTTGTAACACGGCTAACCCTAATTTTTACACGGCTAACCCTAATTTTGTAACCATAATTTTGTAACACGGCTAACCCTAATTTTTACACGGCTAAGCTAAATCTAGTTACACGGCTAACCTAAAATTACAGCGCATACCCTAAATCTATTACACGGCTAATTTTATTTTAACTAGTTTAGGGTTAGGGAAAAATTATTACGGAAATAACTACAAAACACATAAAATTAAAATAAGCTTACTTGAGAAGTCGATACACTTTTTTTTCTCTTATAATCCTTCAACTTTTGCAACTATGGGGAGATAATTTACAAATGAATCTTCATCGGATATTAAATAGATGAATTTTGAAATTACTGTTACTCTTGTGAATGATAGTTCAAATCAATTTGTAAAGTACAAAAATTCAGAAAAAAATTTAATTCCAAATTTGTGAAGTTGGACTCGGTCAAATTTCAGTGAAAATTTTAAAATATGTAAAGATGTAAAAAGGTAATTTACTATTGATTGAATAATGATTGCTTGCATTGACTCGGTCCAATTGTGGTAGAAAAGTTACAAACTTATATTTTGTGGTAGAAAAGTAAAAAGTTTATAGTACGTGGTATAAAAGTTGTAAGCTTATATGTTTGGTGGTAATTTGGGGTATTTCCTCATCTATTATATGTTTTGTCTTCATCAAAATCTATACAATGTTCCTTACAGTATCCTTTAGTGAGCTTTGTCAGCAATCTGCATCAGGAGCCTTTGTTAATGACCTTCCTCAGTAACCCTTTTCATAGTCCTTTTCCAACTTCCTAATGTCTTCTTCTTGTGAAACTTCCTAACTTCCCCCTAAGCTGTAGGATGCTTAAAAGATTCATTAGGGAGATTTAGCTTAATTTAATAATGCCCAACTCATTTCTTAGAAAGGAAAATCTTGATTCACAAAGAGGTTTTGTAAATATATCAGCTAGTTGTTGATCAGTGTGAATCTTCTCCAGTGAGATATCTTTCTTTTCCACATGGTCTCTGATGAAGCGGTGTCGATTGTCTATATGTTTTGTTCTTGAGTGAAAAACAGGATTGTGTGTAATTGCTATTGCACTCATATTGTCACACATGATTGGAGTTTCCTTCTCAGTGATGTCATAGTCTCGAAGCTGTTACTGAATCCATAGAATTTGTGCACAGCAGCTTCCTGCAGCAACATATTCAGCTTCGGCTGTTGGGGTGGCTATGGATCTATGTTACTCCGTCTCTTTATTGCCTGCATCCTCCTTATTACTTCATCAGAAGGCCCTTTTTCTAACGGTGTCTTCTCAACTTCTGTCTGTGTCATCGAAGTCTCTATGATAGCAGACTTCTCAACAGTAGGCTCTTTAGGAGCAGCCTCTTCAGTGGTAGACTGAATTTGAACAGTTTGAACCACTGGAATTTCTCCAACATCAAGCTCTATGTTAGTAGCCTATTCTGTTATGGCCTCCTCTGCAATCATCTCACCATGATTTGTAGGATCTTTAGAAATTACTCCCTCCATCTCTATTGGAGTAATTTCCTCAGCCGTTTGATCAACCCCATTGTTGTCTGTTCTTTTGATGGTACTGGCACAGAAGTTACTTCTTCAGCAGTTGCTGCTGCAAGTGTTTCTTCTAGAATTGCAGCAACCGTAAGAACTTTCAACTTTTCATCCTCCGGAGATGTTGATAGCTCCATCATCGGCAAGTCAGTCTTTTCCATAGTGGCAGAAGTGTCTTCTATAGCAGGAACATCTCCTACAATATCTTATCTTGTTTCCTTGTCATCTGACAAGACCACTATATTCACTAGCTGACTGAATGCCCCGCTGGATTCATCTCTGGAAGCGGGTGGTGAAGGGATCCTCTGACTGATCGGTTGAACAGTTTAGGGTTGCTCAATAGATATTGCTCCAATTGAGGAACCTTCACCTGGCTACATGGGCAGGGACCTATGTCTCATCCTCGTTTCCACCAGACTGGCATCTAAGGCCTGTTTCAGCATCCTCTCCTCCACTTCATCCACTCCAAACGCTTCCGCCTGCTTTTCCGTGAAGCCCACGTCATCGCCGGCAGTGACCTGATCAGCAGCTGCCTTCAAGATAACATCATCCTTGTAAAAATCAGGTTGCTCGATGGGCTTTTTTCCCTTCATCGTCCTTCGGGAGGATGGGGGATAGTTCAAGCGGTGTAGCTTGTTTCCCCTTTTCAGCAGCAGCAGCAGCCAGTTTCATTTCTGCTTCATAATTTTCTTGAAAGTCACTCCACTTCCTCCTTTGCAAACCTCTAAAGAATCTTGTCTCCAGCACCCTTTCCCCTTTAATATCAGACACCTCTGCCCAGTTTAGTGCCCAATCTTCCTCTCCATACAGCTCACCCCACTGAAATATATCCGAGCTGGGAAGGTGTCGGTAGTTCCACTATGTCATGAACCTGTCCCACTGCTTCTCAAACTCTATTTTCATCTTGGATGTGTCCAAGACTACTTCAGGTTCAGAATCCTCAGCACTCTCCTCATCCTCCATTCCTAACTGCTCTTTTAGTTGACCGGTGACTTTTTGTATAGCTACATCTGCCTGCTCAGTGGTCTGAATCTCTGATTTAGCATCCTTATCCTTGCTCGCGGGAGCAGGGTGCATCAACATAGATAATAGTGATGTTTCATCATCAGAAATTCTAAATTTCCTCTTCAGCCTGTTTCACCCTCACCCTTACACTCTTTCCCTTCTTCTCCTACCTAGGTGGAGAAGCAGTAGCCAGTGAGGCTTTCCCCTCTGATGTGCTTTCTTGCACTGCTTCTCTCTGAGTCTCCTTCTCCTTCACCGCAGTAACATTCCTAGTTACCGGGGAGACTTTAGTTCCCTTCTTGGCAAAAATTCTATCATACCCTATGAACTTGTCCTTTTGAATGGGCTTACCCTTTGACAAGTCGTGACCAGCATACCATAAAATGGTGTTGATCACAAGTCCATAAGTTGGCTTGCCAACCTTCTTCTCCACCTCCTCCTTGAGCCTGGTGAAGACATACTCAGCCCAGTTCACCTCCTCAGCCTCCATTAGAGCCATCATCATCCTGTACCTGAGGTTGTTACACTTGTCAAAAGAACCAGACTGGTTCTCGATGATGTGGCAACAGATGTCATGGAGCATCTGAAATTCCACCTGGAAGAGCTTTTTGTTGCAACTCTTGTTCAAAGTTAACGGGTCTTCAGAACCTGTGAATCTTTTCCAGTATTCTTCCACCATTACCTCTTCGTAGGTGGTCAAGTGACTGCCATCCATTCCTTCAGTGGGAAGCTGAAAGATCCTTCCTAGGAGACTGGCAGTAATTTCAATCGTCTTTTTTCTTAGTTTGGACACGATCTTTATCTTGTCCTTAGACACTTCTGCATGGGTATAGAAGTGCCTAACAAGGTCCTCGCAGTAGGGTTCCTTGTAGAGCGAGCAGAGACCCCACACTCTAGACTGGTGGAGACTATTCAGGATCATCTGTATAAGGTCTACGGAGTGACCTTCATCTTTGATGGCCTTTAGTAGGATCTTCTTGTCAAAGAAACGACCATCCATGACTTGAGAGTTCTTGGGTGCCATTTTGAATAATAGGAGGAAAGGTGAGTTTCTGCAATAGAGTAGAGATGGAGCACCATAAGATTGCTAGGTTACTGCTTGCAAAGAACTTTGAGTGTTTAAGGATATGGGAGCGTAAAAGATTTTGAACAAGTGTAAAATTCCTATTTATAGGAAAACTCCCTGTATTTTGATCAATGACTTAGATCAACTTGAAATTTGAATGGTATATCATCCTACGGCTGAGGCTTCTGGCATTTAATGCGTGGATTCACTCTTTGACTTTTCAAATATTTTTAGGGGCTTATTTGTAAAAATCACCTCCTTTCATTGGATAACTTGTCCTAATTTGATGTGCCACATCTTGGAATTGACAGTTTCTTTCGATCGTGCGCTTCGTGGGTTCCTTTGTGATGATTGCTTTTCCAGATGGCATGTGCTGACGTATCTTACAGTGAGCTCTGTTAGTTACCTGTATCAGGAACCTTTGGCAGGGACCTCTCTCAGTGTCCTTTCTTGACTCTTTTTGAGCTTCAGAAATTTCTCATTTTTCCAAGTCTTCTTGGCTTCCCCCTAAGCTGTAGGACATTTAATAAATGTTTATTAAAAAGAGTTAGCTTAATTTAATAATATCCAATTCATTTCTTAAATAAGAAAATCTTGATTCACAAAGAGATTTTGTGAATAAGTCAGCTAGCTGCTGATCAGTGTGAATCTTTTCTAGTGAGATATCCATCTTCTCCACATAATCTCTGATGAAGTGGTGACGAATATCGATGTGCTTTATTCTTGAGTGAAAAACAGGATTATGGGTAATTCTATTACACTTCTGTTGTAACACATGATCGGAGTATCCTTTTCGATGATGTCGTAATCTCAAAGTTGTTGCTGAATCCATAAGATTTGTGCACAGCAACTTCCTGCAGCAACATATTCAGCTTCGGCAGTAGAGGTGGCTATGAAAGTTTGCTTCCTGCAGAACCAGGATACTAGGCGATTCCCCAGCATTTGGTAGGTTCCGCTGGTGCTCTTCCTATCAATTTTGCAACCTGCAAAATCAGAATCAGTATATCCAATCAGTTTGATTCCTCCTTCTTTAGGATACCACAAGCCTACTTCTTGGGTTTCCTTTAGGTATCTGATGATCCTCTTAGCCGCTGTGAAGTGGGACTCCTTGGGAGCGACTTGATATCTAGCACACATTCCAACTGCAAACATAATGTCTGGCCTGCTTGCAGTTAAGTAGAGTAGTGACCCAATTAATCTTCTGTATTTAGTGATGTCAACTACTTTTCCTCCTTTGTTTTTATCCAGGCTTCCTGTCGTTGGCATTGGAATGCTTACTGTACTGGCGTTCTCCATTCCAAGTTTCTTGATCAGCTCATTTATATACTTCATCTGATTTATGAAGGTTCCTTGATCAAGCTGCCTGACTTGCAATCCAAGAAAGAAGCTTAATTCTCCCATCATACTCATTTCAAACTTGGATTGCATTAGATTGGAGAACTTTTTGAACAGCTCTTTGTTGGTTGAGCCAAAGATGATGTCATCCACATAAATTTGGACAAGTAGGATGCTATCTTCATCCTAGATTCTAAATAGGGTTTTATCCACCTTGCCCTTCTTGAATCCATTATCCAGCAGGTATTTTGACAAGGTGTCATACCATGCTCTTAGTGGCTGCTTTAGTCCATAGAGAGCTTTTCTCAATCTATACACCATCCTATCAGCATTCTCTTCGAAACCGGGTGGCTGTTCAATATAAACTTCTTCTACTAACGTTCCATTTAGGAAAGCGCTCTTTACATCCATTTGATACACAGTGAGATTCTTGTGAGCTGCATAAGCTAGAAAGATTCTGATAGCTTCAAGTCTGGCTACTGGAGCAAAAGTTTCATCAAAATCAATGCCCTCTTCCTAGCAGTATCCTTTTGCCACAAGCCTAGCCTTGTTCCTTACAACTTGTCCTTCTTCATCTAGCTTATTCTTGAATACCCACTTAGTTCCAATAACTCTTAGATAAGTAGGTCTGGGAACCAGGTACCGAACTTGGTTCCTCTCAAACCAACTCAACTCTTCTTGCATGGCTTGAACCCAGTTGGTATCTTTTAGAGCTTCCTCAGGGTGCTTTGGTTCTACATGTGATATGAAGCAAGCAAACATGTCTTCATAAGGATTTGATCTTCTTGTTCTTACTCCAGAGGTAAAGTCTTCTATAATCCAGTCTCTGGGTGATCTTTGAGCCATCTTCTTCTTGTTTCATTAGCTTGCTGAGGAACCCTCTGTTGGATTCTGGTTCATATCTGTAGGCTGATCTTCTTGAGGTTCCTGATTGTTTTCAGGTTCCTGTATCTGAGTAGATACCTGCAAGTTAGGAACATGTATATTCTGGGATGGTGACATTCCATCCATATTTTGAAGATTTGGTAATTGCACATCAATATACTCAACATGATTGTTGTTGATGTGAGTTTTGTCCAACTCTTCTTGAAGTTCCTCAATATCAGTCTTACTACAATGTGGTTCATCAAAGACCACATGTACAGATTCCTCTACAACAAGAGTTCTCTTGTTGAAGATTCTGAAGGCTTTGCTTACCGATGAGTATCCTAGGAATACCCCTTCATATGATTTGGCATCGAAGGTCTTGAGGTACTCCTTTCCATTGTTAAGCATGAAGCACCTGCATCCAAAGATGTGGAATTAATTGATACTAGGAGAGTAACCATACCACAGCTCATAGGGAGTCTTGTTCAGTCCTTGTTGATCAGGCATCTGTTCTGTGTGTAGCATGTTATGTTGGTTACTTCTGTCCAAAATCTCTTTGGTAGCTCTGTTGCGGCTAACATTGTCCTTGTAGCTTCCTTCAGAGTCCTATTTCGTCTTTCAGCAACTCCATTTTGTTGAGGTGTCTTGGCTGCTGAGTATTCGTGCCTAATTCCATTGTTTGAGCAGTAGGCTTCTATGAATTTGTTGGTAAATTGAGTTCCTCTATCTGTTCTGATCTTTACTATGCTCAGGCTCTTCTCGGTTTGCAGCCTTCTCAGGAACTCTGGCAGACGTTGTTGGGTATCTGATTTTTTTGCAAGGAAGATCGTCCAAGTGAACATTGAGTAGTCATCTACTACTACTAAGGTATATTTCTTCCCGGATATGCTAATTGGATCAATTGGTCCAAAGAGATCCATGTGTAGCATATCCAGTATCCTATCTGTAGAACGAAGGGTTTTGTTCTTGAAAGAACTCTTTACTTGTTTCCCTTTCTGACATGCCCTACAGACAGCTTCCTTCTTGTAAACCATGTCAGCTAACCCTTTGACTAGTCCTTTCCTAGCTAGCTTATTCATGGTTTTGAAGTTCAGGTGGCTCATCCTCTTGTGCCACAGTCAGCTAGCTTCAGGTGTTCCTTTGGCAATGAAACACGTAGCAGTAGTTGCTGATTCCCAATCAGCAACATAGATGTTTCCCATCCTCATTCCAGTGAGCTTGACTTCCTGAGTCTTGTTGTCCTTGATCAGGCACTTGTTGAGATTAAACTCCACAAAGTATCCTTTGTCACAGAATTGACTTATGCTCAGGAGGTTGTATTTTAAGCCTTCCACATGCGATACATCTTTGATGCAGATATTTCCTCTAATTAGGTCACCAGTGCCTTTTGTGCTTCCTTTGGAGTTGTCTCCAAATATAACTTTAGGTCCTTTGGAAGCTTTGAAGTTGATAAGGCTCTTCTGGTTTCCTGTCATGTGTCTTAAGCAGCCGCTATCAATATACCATATTTCCTTGCTGCTTCCTATCACAAGTTCCTGCAATCAAAGAGAAATAACTTCCTTTTAGGTACCCATACAAGTACGGGTCTTTTCTTGTTAGTCTCCATTTTCCTTTTAGGAGCTTATACTTGTTTTATATCAATCTTTTTGTTATAACTCTTGTTGGTTATTGAATTTTTACCAGTATCATTGGAATACTGCATGTGTGTTTTGTATGCACATGTTTTCTTCCTCTGCCATTTAGGAACATAAGTTCCATTAACTTTAGACACATAGGTATGTGACAGATAGGGAGCTTGAAACCTTTTACCCTTTCTAGGCTGCTGTCTATGACTCCTGCTTCCAGCATAATTAGGTTGCTGGAGCCAGCTTCTGATAGACTTACTGACGTTAGTACTTGAACGAGGTCTTTTTCCCTTTCCATCAAAGCTTCCTGCACTTCTGCTTGCAGTTCCCCCTAAGTTAGGTTATTCATTTTGATGGGGAATAACTGCAGGCACAAATGTAGGTGCCTTTGAGGTGCTGGCTGTTGAGGTGGAAGCTTCTCCACAGTAGTCTATGCCAGCATGATCCTTTAGACTTCTTTGGATATTTAGTATAGCATCCAAGTCCTTGGACGATTTATTGAAGGTATTGATAGTTTCAGTGAGAACCTTCTTCTCATTTATCAGCTTAGTAACTTGCAGACTGAGCTTGCTGACTTCAGCTTTAAGGTCACTGCATGCTTGGCTTTTTTATTTTTCTAAGGTAAGTAGCCTTTCCAACGAAGCATGCTCTCTCTTAAGCTTTACATTTTCTAGCTTCAACTCCTCATGAGTTGAGGTAATCTGTTCGAAGTCACTCATGATTTAATTGTAAGCACAAATCATATTCAGCCTTTCATTAAATTGAATAGGAGAGTTAAGATACATTACTTCATCTTCTGAGTCATCATTTTTTGCCATGAGGCAGATTAGGGCATTTTCATCTGAAGATGACTCCTCCAAGTCACTATCGGTGTTTGACTCTTCTTTCTTAGGTGCCTTCTCAGATGTAGATACCTGAGAGGTTTCTGCATCACCGATCAGCGCCCTCAGCCTCTAGCACTCTTGTCTTTTTCTTTCTTTTCTCACCTTTCGTTCATCCTCTGGATATCGGTGGACTTCTGGATGTGGGCACTCCCTGGCATAGTGACCTGGCTTCCTGCAGTTGTAGCACAGGTCAGTAGTTTTGACATTTGACTGGGGTGACTGCCCACTAGTTCCGGTTTCACTTCACCTCTTCCTGAAGCCATCTGTTTGTGAGTTCCTTCTTATGAACTTTTGGAACTTCTTCAGGAGTAATGTCATGTCTTCTTCTGCGGTGGCCTCCAAGGTAGCTGTCTGATCTTTAGACTTCTTAGCTTCCTGAGGCTGTCTTGCAGTCAGTGCAATAACCTTCGAGTTACTTCCTTCAGTTTCCATCTTTCTTCTGTTGATGTCAAACTCGAAGGCTTTAAGGTCTGAGAAGAGATCAAATGTGCTCATAGATTTTAAATCCATGGACACTCTCATGGTAGTTGTCTTGCTATCTCACTCAGCAGGAAGGGCCCTCAGCACCTTCATGTTTTTCTCCTTCTGAGTGTAGATCTTGTCCAGGGACTCAAGCTCATTGATTATGGCTGTAAACCATAGATCCATTTGTTCTAGGGTTTCTCCAGGTACCATTTTAAATAGCTCGAACTTCTAGGTAGCTGTAGAAAATTTGTTCTCTTTCGTGAGCTCAATGTCTTCGCATATTTGCTCAAGCTTTTCCCAGATTTCTTTGGCGGTTCTGCAGGTTTTCACCTTGCTGAAGGTTCCTTTATCGAGAGTGAGAAATAGTGCATTCTTTGCTACGTTGTCAAGGTTTGCTCGTCTCCTCTCGTCAGCAGTCCATTCTTCTCTAGGTTTTTCCAGAACAACTGGATGTGTGATGGCTCCTGTATCTCCTTGTCTATCAGCTGTTTCATCAACGGCCCTAGCAAATAATGGGTTTACTTTTGTGATCCTTGGTGGTCCTTCAGTAATGACATACCACATCTCATCATGCATGGCCGACAGATGTGTCTGCATGTGAATTTTCCAATCATCATATTCTTCAATTGAGAACATAGACACTTTATGAGAATCCATGTTTGGTATGCTTATGAATGAATTTTAAAACAAAGATAGGGTTTTCAGAAAGTAGGGATCAGGGATTGATCAGTTAGATCGGACGTTTAATCCAACCCGCTCTGATACCACTTGTTGGTCCCAAGTGGCAGTAGGCTTAGAGGGGGGGGGGGTGAATAAGCCTACTCAAATTTCAAACTTTTCTTTTTAAAACCGGATGAGTAAGTCACTCAGGTAGATCTCTAAAGAGCTTACTGTCCTGAAGGTTACTGCTTGAGCAGTTACCTTTAGTGAGCTTACGAGAAAGAGTTTTATGTCATACATAATTTCTTATAATCAAAAAAATATATCTTAAACTTTAAAGTTGATAATCAGGATAGTTCTAGACATTACGTAATTAAAATGAACATGTTACAAAATAATTAAATTATTGTTGAATAATGAACAACAATCACTATCATCAACAACAAGAAGAAGCAATAATAATAATAATAATAATAATAATAATAATAATAATAATAATAATAATAATAATATAATTCTAAATATATATAACTATAATATGTTACATTGGAAATGTGCTAACTAATATGATTGACTTTTTTTATAATATCATTATCTTTTAGAATTTGTTTATAAGATAAAATCTTGTTGTGACATTTTTAGAAGGGAAAATCATAAACTTGTAATTTTTTCCAATGATTTTGTTATTATATATATATAGAATATAGATTTTTGGAACATTAAAATTAATATGCATGTACCAATCTGCTCACACAACCAATACTTGTCTAGTAGATAGCTACTTCCAATTCGATGAAGAAAACATGACAAACACAACATTACATATTCTGCAACATTACATTCAGAAAAACGGTTTAAATAGAACTCTCTTAGAGTGATGATAATCAAGAACTTGTTTAAGAAGATCTCTTCTTCTTTGCAGCAAATGTTTCAGCAACGAGGAGAGGGAAGGCAATGGTTGCATCACAATGCACCTGTGGTCCGATAAAGAATCGAACAAATTAGAGCCTTGAAAACATGTCGATTATGGGTGAGAAGAAAAAAGGAATAGTGAAATATCGAACCTTAACAGTCTTAGCAGAACCTCGGAGTTTGCCCCATGACACAGCTTCATCTGGACGAGCACCTGAATCACTTCCATCAAACTCTTGTGCAGTGTTGATAAAGACGGCGTAATCAGCACCATTGCGCATCATATTTGCATTGCAAATGTGGTGCTTAGGGAGTCCTCCTCCGAGTATTATCATCCCACTCTTCCTCAGCCCGGCATGGACAGCCTCACTATTTATCGCTCTAATATCTGTGTAATAATAACACAACTCTCTCAAATACTGTTGACTAGATATGTAACAAGAATGGGATATGATGATGAGAATTGGCCTTTCTACCTTGCACAATGTCAACGACTAAACCAGGATTCTTATATGAGTGGAAGTACAGCATGTCTCCCAGCGAACCATCGGTTAAGCCAGGGCAGAAAACGGGGATATTGTTCTGCAGAGGACCAATAAATGTAAACATCAAATTGAAGTGATATCACACACAGCAAAGCTCAAGAATAGCAGAAAGAAGTATAAGGATAGAAAGATACTTAAGTACACAAAATTGTACCTTGTACGCCCAGTAAAGGTATGAAGTCTCGTTGTTGATTTCTTTTCCTAGGCGAGAGATTACTTTAGAAGGTGTCCAAAGAACATTCTGCAGTAAGAAAGATTATAGCAAATGATGTAACTAGAATCATCATCAATAGCCATGAATTCAGCAGGTACCTGCATAGAAATCTCTAAACAGGTCCAGAGTACATCATATTATCAATGCAAGTGAGACATAGATACACACACAGTGCTTAGCTATTTTCTTCTGAACTGGGTGAAGTCTGAAGAAAAGATATGCAAGTGCAATTGCAAGCTTCCATTCTACCATCAAAGGATTAAGCGAAATAGTTTTTAACCATTTCTAATCCAAACTCAATTATAAGGGCAAAGGAACCATAACACGGAACTGGATCACAATCCATCAAGTGCATACACAAACTACATTCTATAAATTGGTAGCCACTAGCTTGCTTTAACTTCAATTCTTAGAATATAGTAAACCAGAATTAAAGAGGCCCAGTTTTCTAGAAGCAGACTTCAAGTATATGTCAAGATCTAAGAACCCTAAGCAGAGTTCAAGTATATTGGCAACTAATTAACACAATAAGAACTATTTAGAAAAAAAGATGGAATTACAAATGCTCGAAAATAGATTAAACAATACCTGTGTATTCTGTTCCTCCAACATCTGATCAAAAATGGGGATAATCCAATCCTCAAATTTACAGTAATTATCATTGGGAACCAACAAGTTCCCAATGCGGTTCAGACCCTTTGAACGAAGAACAGCTCCAGGCAGAGAAAAGTCACCTCTGTAAGTGGGTGCAAGACACTTCACAAGGTCCTCCTCTACACCACCCGCTGTAGTTACAATTACATCAACCTGCAGAAATATAAACTTGACCTTAACCTTTTTGAGTGAGAAATCACAGTATAAAAAAGTTACGCCAATGTCCAAAATTCAGGTAATCGCGAAATGATATGAGCCACTAGGTCAAAGTAGTGAAAACAGAAGTAGTCATCAGACCTACAAAACATTTGAGGACCACAAATATAACGTACAGCATAAGCAACCGATTTGGATGTATTATTTGCATCTAAATTTTTACATCAAAAGTAAGGATTAGAGAGCTTGACATAAATTTGAAAAAAGTATCATTTTCAGTCAGCACAATCCGTGTCAAAATGTTCAATAAATACAGTAATATAACAGCCTTAACAGCAATCCATCGAGTTAATCATCTCATCTGCAATTGTTGCAACACTAAACAAAAATGGCTTCTGAACACCACTCACCATTTGGTGCTGGCAAAGATAACGAATAATATCTCGAATGCCAGAGGAGATCAGATTGGACGTAAAACCAAGAAACACTTTGCACCTTACCGACTCTCGATAAGCCAAATCCCTTTGCTCTTCACTGCAATCTTCGGCTGGAATCTCATCCGAGAGCCTCCAATCTAGCTTCAACCACAATTAAACAGGTAGTAAGCAAAAAAAAAACATATTTCGAAGCCTACAGTCAAACACATCTAACCAATCAAACAACCCTCGGTATATATGCAAACAGAAACAGAATATTCTCAACATTGCAGACAATACCCAAACATACCTCAGAATCTCATGAAATGTTACACACTTCATTAAAACACTTGACAAAATTCAAGAATGCAGAAAATTATAATTCATTTTCAAATTCTTAAAAACACTAATTGGAACCAACCAATTTTCATATAAATGCGAAACCCATGGAATAAAAAATGATTATCAAATAAAGAAAACCAGCTCCTAATAAACTTTGAGATTTATACACTTTAAGCATATAACTTAGAAATTCATCCCCACTAAAATCAGCTTAGAGAAAGCAACCAAATCCAAATGCATAAAGTAAAACCAAACCATTTCATTAACAAGCTGAATAGCGTCGCCGAGATTGGAGGCCTGGAATCCAGTGACGGCCATGGACTTAAAAAGCTCCTGATAATTCACGCCCTTATTGAAATCATATCCCTCAATTTTGGGGCGAGTGCCATCCAACGACTCGGATTCCTTGAACACGACCGACCGTACGGATTCCGGCAGACTTAACTTCGTAGCTTCTCCCATGCCGGCGGCGCCGATGGTATTCACGGTTTTATAAGTAGAATTTCAGAGTTCTGCTAAAATAACCAGCATAACTAAGATACTTCAAGCTCGTGAAAATCTTGAGAGTTTTTGGCACAAAGATATGAGGTCAATTTATGTACCTGATACAAATTACAATCGGAAAAGGTCGATTTCTTCTTCCACGTGGTTGTGTCTGATTAGGCACCTTCGCCGCCGCGGTAGTTAAAAGCTCCAGCGGAGGAAGAGCGAGTCGAGAAAACGCTCCACCGCGCAGAGAATTCACGCAACCAACCACTGCTTTCTGAGATTCGACGAAACTGAGCCAGAGAATTTACTTGGGCCTTGGCATGGTACTTTTCTTAAGCCCATTTTAAAAGTTTGAAGCCCATTCCCTATTTTAGAGCCCAAACATTTTAATCACAAAATACGAATAATAAGGCGATTAATCGACCCAAGTTAGGGGTGTTTGGCTAAACTTATTTTTAAAATTTATAAGCTATCATATCTTATAAGATATTTTTAGAGCTTATAAGATGTTTAATATAAGTTTAATATAAGTTGTTGAAGTGTTTGAGCTTATAAGTTGTTAGTAATGACATTTGTGTAATTTCAATTATTAAATTTGAAGGTGTTTTGAAAAATAAGCTCTTATTTTAGAAATAAGTTGGGATTTCCTAACTTTTAAAAAAAGAGCTTATAAGCTCCTTACATCTTATAAGCTCATAAAATAAGATCTTATTTTTAAAAGTTAGCCAAACACTTTTGAGGAGTTTATAAGCACTTAACATCTTATAAGCTCTTTTAAGGAGCTTATAAGTTTAGCCAAACACCCTCTTAATAGCCCAATAGTTTTCCTTCTCAAAAAACGGCAAACGAAGACAAAAAAGATCTATGAGTTAGGTGTATGGATTTGATATCCATATACCCCGGTTAACCCGATCCAAGAACCCAAAAACACACTACCATACGTGTCTGATGCGTTCTCACGTGCCCCCACGTGTCTAGGTGGGTGTGCTCAAAATCACCCAACTTCGCTTTAGGTGTTGTATTTTTATGTTATATAATAAGATCTATTTTAATGTTATATTAAACCTACATTTGTTTTATGTTAGACTTGCATTTGCGTCGGATTTCAAACATTTAGAAACTTTTACATATGTTTTTATGCATTTTAGAAATATTAGACATACAGTTTAGTTATATTAGTCATACATTTTAACTATGTTAGCTATACCCTTATATATATTATATAAAGGTACATGTAAAGGTATTTCACAGAACAGGTACATGTACAAAATGTGCTGAAACTAGGGTTTTTTTAAGTTAAAGGTATGAGATTTGAGTATAAACGTACATCTCATATAATATAAAGGTGGGTCTAACATAATGTAAAGACCATGACCAAGAAATAGAAATTCAAGCGCAAAAATAATAATAATAAAGTGAGCGGGCCAGCCCAGATCCAACCCGGGTTCATGGATCTATTTCACAGAACAGTTGCTCTCGAACAAATTCTACATGCGCCATTCAGATCATTTATCATGAGGATGTTTGGTTAAACTTATCTAAAGATTTTATAAATATTTCTATTTTGGAAAAAAAAAAAAAAAACTCATTTTTCAAAATTCCCCAAGGTCATTGTCCCTTATTAGTCCTGTAAAAATGTGTTTTCAATTTTGGTCTTCTAATTGACAATTTTGTCCAATATTGTCCTTTTATTACCGGATTTTCGATTTTTCAGCCACATTCTGGCGAGTACACTATACTCACCCAAGTCTGTAACCAGAAAATATAGAAATCCAACTAAAAAAGGACCAAAATTTGACCAATTTTTCAATTACAGTACCAAATTAATTGAAAAGGCGTGTTTTTACAGCACTAAAAAAAAAAAACGAACTGTAGCTTTGGTGGAGGACTAAAAATGAGTTGTTTCCTTATATTTTATGAGATATTTTTCGAGTATATAAACTTCATAAAAATATTCGGTTAAAATTTATAAATATTATCTCATTTCATTTCATACTAAATTAAGATGTCACGAGGGGACTCCAAGTTAATTTCTATTTTTTAAATTTTATCATTTAAATTAATTAATTATAATTATCAATATTTTATAAGTTTCACCATCTTATTTATTTAAATATTTCAACAACTTATTTTTAAAAGGATGAGATAAACAAATACCCCATACTTACTAAACACATGTCTTTAAAAAAAATACATAAATGGTATGAAAACTTACTAAACACATCCATAAAAGGAAAAATAAAAGGTTTACAATCACAATTTTCAAGGTGAGTAGAGCCCCACCCTTTGAAAATAAGATAAAATATCTTATAAGATAAAAGACTCTTATAAATAAATTTAGTTAAACATCCTCTAAATTGATCTTATAATCAGCTATTGATTCAACCAGCAATCCAACAAGTAAAATAAAGAGTCCCTAACCCAAACTATCACAAAAATATAATATGTAAACAATTTTACTATCTAATATAACATCTTATACTTTTCTACCACATGATATAACTTTGATTCCAAAATACTACAATTCTGGAAAAGTGTACTTGTTGTCAGCCACTTTTCTACACCCTATCATTGATCACCAGATATTGTGCTTATTTTGAATTGAGTTTGATCGAATATTGTGTTATTTTGAATTTGGTAGCATTTAAACTACACCAACCCAAATTAAAATCACACCAACCCAATTTAATACTATATATTATTCACCATTCACTCACGTTTTACTCCTATCCATTTCTCCCCAAATTTTGATAAAAATTCTCACCCTCTTGCTCCAATTCTCTGCTAGGCATTTATCCCAATTTTTGCTCAAGTTTCTCGGCTATTCTCGGCTAGGGCTCAAGATTTTCATCATCAACAATGGGTGACGAGGTTAGCTTCGAATTTAACTTATTATGTGGTTTTTGTTGAATAGATTAATTGAATTTGATGCATGATTTGTTGAATGTATTCATGTAATGTCACTTGTTATTGGAATAAAATTACTCGTGCAATCTCACTTGTTATTTTGGGGTTTAGATTAGGATTCGAATATACTATGATATTGTTTAGGGTTGAACGAGTCACCATAGGGTTAAACAAGGTTTGAACGAGCCACTTTGAAATTAGGGTTTAACGAACCACTATGAAATTAGTGTTCCAATTTAATGTTGAACGAACGACTCTAATTAGGGTTGAATAGGGCACTACGAAACTAGGGTTGAACGAGCCACTCTAAATTAGGGATGAACGAGCCACTTTCATAGTTTCATGGTGCCTCGTTCAACCCTAATTTCATAGTAGTGGCTTGTTTAATGATATAATTAATTCATAGTGGCTCGTTCAATGATATAATTAATTCGATCGTTCAATAATATAATTAATTCATAGTGGCTCGTTCAGTGATTAATTAATTTTAGGGGTGTTAACTTAGGGTTGAACGAGCTACCTAAATTATATTTTAAACGATCATTTTTATTTTAATTAATTAGTAGATCGTTTATATTTAATTAATGACAATTTTCTTTAATAAGTGGCTCGTTCAATCATTTGAAATTAATTAGTGTCTCGTATATTAATTAATTTGTTTAGTGATCAATTCTCAATTAATTTGCTTATAGTTTTTTAAAATATAATATTTCTGATATTGAAATAATTTTGTATGTTATAGTTTAATAGATTTGTAATTTTTGAGATTTTAAAATATTTTTTAACTATTATTATTCAAATATTAAAATATTAAATGTTGTTGTCACAATGTAATATTGAAATAATAATTTTTACATATTATAATTAAAATGAAATATGTGTACTAAAATTTAGTGATATTTAAATAAGGGAAAATTGGTAAAAATACCCCGTATATATGCCCTATTTACGACCTTATCCTTTAATTATACCAGTTTTTAAAACTACCCCGTAGGTTACAATGTTTTACCAAAAATACCCCGATTACCTGCTGTAGACGGTAATATACCGGTCACATGCTTACGTGGCGTCTAATTTCACATGTGTAATCTGTTTTTTGTATTTCCTGAGCTGATTTTCGATGGAAATTGAGGAAAGGAGGGAAACCAAAGTCTTTCCCCCCAAAATGAAAAGAAAAAAACTAACATTTCATACCTTTTCCATAAATTGGGGCTCCAAAACCAAAGGAAAACAACAAACATTTCACAACTTGAGTAGTCTCATCCATGGAGAGTTCGTCCGAATCCAGAAACGAGGGGGAGTTCTGCTACTGTGGGTTGAGAGCACAACCAAGATGCTCATGGACTTCACATAATCCGGGAAGAAGGTTTCGTGGCTGCCGTAATTGGAATGTATGCTTCTTACTGTTTTTTTTATATGACTTGGTTTCTCAATCCTCCCAATTTCATTCTAATTCAAATCTTCTTAAATACCAATGGATTTCCTCATCATGTTCGATTTTTTTTTTTGGCCATTAGATTCACTGAGTTGCAGAGTGATGGCTGCAATTACTTTACATAGATTGATCCTCCAATGAATGCTAGAGCTACGAGATTGTTGATTCAATTACGTGAAGATAACCGTTTGTTGCGTGAGAGGGTTGATGTTCTTCAAAGTGTTGAAGTAAAGATGAGAAGACTGAAGATGATTCTTGTGCTGTCATGGGTGTTTTTTGTCCTAGTTTGGCTATCATGAGTGTCGAGGGTGAGAGTTAGTGGAGTTAATTACTAATGGTTTGTATGGTTAATTAGTTTGGTTAGTTTGTGGACTTAGCTTGCTTTCCATGAATGTAGTATATTTAAATTATAATTGAAGGTGTGTTCCAATTAAATTACAATGTTTATAGTTGAGTCAAATAAAAGTACAATGTTTATAGCAAACTTGAAATAAGTACAAAAAAAAAAAAAGTACCAAAACATTGATTGCATGTATTCCAATAACAGAAACACAAAAGCATCTAAACTGGTTCATTTATACCACAACACAACAAGAACACAAAAGCACTACTTAATTCAAAGATCTCAATACATTTCAACTACTCTTTCTCCTTGCCCTTCTCTGTATTCCTTGCTTGATCCATCACAACTCCCAAGTTTGAAAGCATCACGTACTTCTTCCCCTGTTTCTTCAGAATGTGAGCATTATGTTCCATTTGAATTGGAGGAGGTGTTGGCATGAACATATCACCAATGAAAGGAGCTGGTGCCCTTATATTTACCCCTGGATTACCAAATGGAAGGGTCTTTTCAATCTATTCCAACAGAACACAAACATTCCATACATTAAAAATAAAAGAAAATACTCTCAAAGTGTGTATCTTAACTATAGAAGTGTGTATCTTGTGCATGAGTAAGTAAAAGATTGAGTTTTACCTTTGCCTTTCTTCTTGGTTGTAACTTAACAGTTTTATTTACCAAGTTTTGGGGGTGAGCAGCTTCATCCTCCCCCAATTGAGTTAATTGGCTTAAGAGCAATTCATCAGTCTATCAAAATGAGATTTCATCAGCATACACAAATATGCTAGGCTCAGACACAAACAAAATACCTTATACTAACAATTGCCAGGCTCATTACCTCATTCACAGCTTCCTGCATTTCTTGATCATCCACAAACAATTGATCAATTTCCTCCACTGTTTCATTCACTGCTTCATTACTCTCACTGAAAATGGCTTCAAGGTTTTCAGAGCTAAGAAGGTCAGCAAGGCCACACTCAGTGAGCACTTGCTGGAACTCTTGAGTCTCACATTGCTCTTGATGGTGCTCAGCAACTTGGTCTCCTGATTGCTCAATAACATGCTCTTGAGTCTCTGGTGCATTATTTGGCTCTTCAACCCCCTGTTTCTGCAAAAGATGGTGGAGTTTGTCAAAACACTCACACATATAACTCAGTTATTAGCATAATATAAGTAAATGCACTCAAAACAAGAACTTACCTCACATCCCCTTTTGTTATGGCCCAGTTGGCCACACTTACTACACCTCACAGTCTCTTGCTTCCTCTTCAAATTATATTGATCCTTGTTTGTTGGCCTTCCTCTCCTCTTCCTCCTGTTCTTTTGCTGCCCATCTTCTGTTTCTGTGACTTCTCTTCTCCTTGCTTTTGGTGGCCTACCAATTGTGTGTATCTTTTTTGGGGGCATGGGGGGAATAGAACTTGAGGGTAGCCATTCATCTCTGCCATTGATAGGCATTATAGTAGGCTCATAAACCCTCCTATATGTCTCCACCTTGTAGCATTAATGAATAAAATCCTCCACACACCCCTTCTGACAGTGAATAGCACAAAGGGCATGCTTGCATGGAATTCCAGTGAGATCCCACTTCCGACACCCACACATCATATTACCCAGGTCCACCCTAAACTGAGTCCCATCAAAACAAGAAATTTGGTAATGTGTGTCATCAGATTTAATGGGAATACAATCTGCCACCTTTGTTGTGTTCTGGGTGATGACCTTTGTTATCTTAGGGCAGAAAGTCCCAGTCCATTTTTTAGCTTTATCTCTGCATTCTTGATTTCTTCTCATCAAGTCATTCATGATCTGCTCCAACATTGAAAGGATGGGGAGTTCTCTGGCTCTCAAGATCTTGGTATTAAATGACTCACACATGTTATTAAGAAGAATATCACATCTTGGATAGGGATCACAATGTGACCTGCTCCAATGTTGTGGATGCTTGTCATCAAACCATTCTGCTGCTTTCTCATCCAAAGCTCTAAGCTCATTCATTCTTCTACCAAATTCTGGGATTGTGGTTGCCTTGGCTACCTTCCACACTGCTTTCTTAAAGTTGTGCCCCCTAAACCCTGCTTTCTTAAAGTTCTCATGCATGTGTCTTACACAAAATCTATTACGACCTTATCCTTAAATTATATACGGGCTCTTATCTATTACATGTTTTGTCTTTCATCAAAATCTATACAATGTTCCTTACAATTTCCCCATCTTTGATGATGACAAAACTTCTTTTAAGAGGATCAAAGACTTTATCAGATTTAATATAAGAATATAAGCTTGTAAGTAGATCATCAAGATATATATTTATGTAGCAGTAGGATATCAGAGCAGAAGTTAACCATAAGTTCACAAGTAGTGAGCTTTCCGGATCAAAACAGGTAGTTTTATTGAGTTGATAAAACATAATGGTATCTGAGCACAGTATCAACATACACAAGCGAGAAGATACAGGAAATAGTACAACAAGCAGTAAGCAGAAAGAAATTAGGGTAGCTTCAACCAGGAGGTCTTTGTCTCCTTTCATGCTTTGAACCCTTCCACCAGTTCTGGATGGACTCTTGATAAGTTGGTTCCATTACCCTTTTTATCTCAGGAGTCTCATCATACTTTAACCAAAAATCTTCACAGAAAGGAACGATTTCTCCTTTGTTCATTCTGCTTTTCAGTTTCATCTGTATTGGAAGTACTCCCCTGCTTGCAAGGTCCTTGAAGTGTCGGAGTCCCTCACGATGAGTTTTTCCATTGATGATGATGGACTCCTTGCGCAACTTAATATAGTGCTTCAGGTACTCTGATCGTTTGAAGATTTCAATCTGCAGGGGGTATGGGTTATGAGTGGTGGGAAGGTTGACTCCTGGAAGTGACCACTCTATGAAGTTAGGACTTCGAGAGTTTGGACTTCCATTCAGGAAGTTGAGTAGGGACTTCGGTGCAAATTGCTCATCCTCAGCCTAGCGTTCAAGATCAGGTTGTTGTTTAGGAAGGTAGAGTTTGGACAAGCTTTCTTTTGATAGCTTCTCAATGTGAGCATCTGATGCTTTAAAAAGCTCTTCAACTCTCCTCCTCTTTTCCTCCCTTTCTGTTGTTCCTCTTCTAAGACCAGGATGGACTCCTGAGATAACATTAGATTTTCTCTTGGTTGAAATGCTATCTGGGTGTCCTCTGGAGCTTCCTCCATGGCCTCCTCCATCTCCTCCTGAATCCTTCCTTGGCAGAATTGCTAGTTGCCTGGAGGAGGAAGGATCCTGCTGTCTTTTCTGCTCAATCCTCTTACCTGCATCTTCCCCCTTTTTGTTATCATCAAAATCCGAACCTACTCCAAACTTTATCATTGAGTGCATACTGGTTAGAAGGTCAGTATGATCCTCTAAAGTTTGTTTCTGTTCAAACTAAGAGTCATCAATTTTCTTCAGGGTGGAAGACACAGACTGCTGCTCAAGCTCTATTTCTAGTAACTTCATCTCTTGTTTGTTAAGCTTCTTGTTCATACTTTTGATAGCCTCAACAAGTTCAATGGATGTGTTCATGGAGTTGAGGGTTGTCTGAAGCTTTGCCAGAGATGCATTGAGAGTATCAATTATAAAGGAGGCCTTAAACCTGTCCTTTTTGGCCTCAGCTCTCATCAGACGACTTGTTTCGGTCAGAGATTTACCAACCTTTACCACTACTTGGAGCGCATCATCAATGGATTTTTCTTCAGCATCCTACACAGAAAGAGAAGAAGTTAGCAAATTTTATTTTTCGGCTCCGGTTGCACCCTATGCACTGGGTGCACCATCATCTCTGTTGGAGGGGCTAGACATCCAGTCTTCAAGATCTTCCCTCGTTTCCAATATTGTAGCCTGAGGAACATCTCCCTTCTAGGCCTGCATCCTCCTTATTTCTTCATCAGAAGGCCCTTTTTCCAACGGTGCCTTATCAGCTTCTGTCTGTGTCATCGAAGTCTCTATGATAGCAGACTTCTCAACAGTATGCTCTTTAGGAGCAGCGTATTCAATGGAAGACTGAATTTGAACAGTTTGAACCACTGGAATTTTTTCAACAGCAAGCTCTATGTTAACAGCCTGTTCTGTTGTCGGCCCCTCTACAATCATCTCACCATGATTCCCAGGATCCTAAAAAATTACTCCCTCCATCTCCATTGGAGTGATATCCTCAGCCATTTAATCAACCTTCATTGGTGTCTGTTCTTCTGATGGTACTGGCACAAAGGTTACTTCTTCAGCAGTTGCTGTCGCAAATGTTTCTTCTAGAACCGCAGAAACCTCAAGAACTTCCAACGTTTCAGCCTCCGGAGAGGTTGGTAGCTCCATCATTAGCATTTCAGCTTTTTCCATGGTGGTAGGAGTGTTCTCAAGGGCAGGAACATCTCCTACTATATCTGATTTTGCTTCCTCCTCATCTGGCAAGATCACTATATCCACTAGCTGACTGAATGCCCCGCTGGATTCATCTCTTGATGCGGGTGGTGAAGGGATCTTCTGACTGATCGGTTGAACAGTTAAGGGTTGCTCAATAGATGTTGCTCCAATGGAGGAACCTTCACCTGGTTGTATGGGCAGGGCCCTATACCTCATCCTTGTTTCCACCAAACTGGCATCTAAGGTCTGTTTAAGCATGCTCTTCACCGCTTCATCTACTACAAATGCCTCTGCTTGTTTTTCAGCGAAGCCAACATCATCGCCAGCAGTGACCTAATCAGGAGCTGTCTTCAAGATAACATCATCCTTGTAGAAATCAGGTTGCTCGATGGGCTTCTACCCCTTCATCGTCCTTGGGGAGGGTGGGGGTAGTTCAAGAGGTGCAGCTTGCTTCCTCTTTTCTGCAATAGCAGCCAATTTCATTTCTGCTTCATAATTTTCTTAAGAGTCTCTCCACTTCCTCCTCTGTAGACCTTTCAAGAATCTTGTGTCCAGCACCTTTTCATCCCTAATATCAGACACTTCTGCCCAGTTTAGTGCCCAATCTTCCTCTGCATACAGCTCACGCCACTGAAACATATCTTGGTTGGGAAGGTGCCGGTAGTTCCACATGTCATGAACCTGTGCCACTGCTTCTCAAACTCTGTTTTCATCTTGATTGTGTCCAAGACTACCTCAGGGTCAGAGTCTTCAGCACTCTCCTCATCCTCATTCCTAACTGCTCTTTTAGCTGAGCAGTGACTTTCTGTACAACTATCTGTGCCTGCTTAGTGGTCTGAATCTCTGATTCAACATCCTTATCCTTGCTCGAGGGAGTAGGAAGCATCAACATAGGTGATGGCGATGCTTCATCCTCAGAAATTCCCAGTTTCCTCTTCACCGCCTGTTTCACCTTACCCTTACACTCCTTTCCTTCTTCTCCTGCCTAGGTGGAGAAACAGTAGCTGCCAAGGCTTCCCCCTCCGACATGCTTTCTTGTACTGCTTCTCTCTGAGTCTTATTCTCCTTCACCACAGTAACCTTCCTGGTTACCGGGAAGACTTTAGTTCCCTTCTTGGCAATAATTCTGTCATACCCTATGAACTTGCCCTTTTGAATGGGCTTACCCTTTGACAGGTCGTTACCAGCATACCATAAAATGGTATTGATCACAAATCCATAAGTTGGCTTGCCAACCTTCTTCTCAACCTCTTCCTTGAGCCTGGTGAAGATGTACTCAGCCCAGTTCACCTCTTTGGCCTCCATTAGAGCCATCATCATCCTGTACCTGAGGTTGGTATAGTTGTCAAAGGAACAAGACTGGTTCTCGATAATGTGACAGCATATGTCATAGAGCATCTGATACTCCACCTGGAAGAGCTCTTTGTTACAACTCTTGTTCAGCATCAACAGGTCTTCGGAGCCTGTGAATCTCTTCCAGTATTCTTCCACCATATCCTCTCCATAGGTGGTCAAGTCACTGCCATCCATTCTTTCAGTGGGAAGCTGAAAGATCTTCCCTAGGAGACTGGTAGTAATCTCGATCGTTTTCTTTCCCCTCTTGCACACCATCTTTGTCTTGTCCTTAGACACTTTTGCATTGGTATAGAAGTGCCTAACAAGATCCTCACAGTAGGGTTCCCTGTAGCGCGAGTAGAAACCCACCCCACACTCTGGACTGGTGAAGGTTGTTCAGGATCATCTGCATAAGGTCGATGGAGTGACCTTCATCTTTGATGGCCTTCAGTAGTATCTTTTCGTCAGCGAGACGACCATCCATGACTTGAGAGTTTTTGGGTGCCATTGTAGTGGGAGAGAGAAATGAAGTTTCTACAAAAATGCACAGATAGAGCACGAAAAGATTTCTAGGTTACTGCTTGCAGAAAAGTTTGAGTGTAAGAATATTATAGCGTAAAAGATTTTGATCAAGTGTAAAATCCCTATTTATAGGAAAACTTCTTGTGTTTTCATCAACGGCTCAGATCTTTTCAGAATTTGAACGGTTTATCATCCCGCGGTTTGAGGCTCCTGGCATTTAATGCGATGATTCACTTTTTGACTTTGCAAAGATCTTGAGGGGCTTATTTACAAAAATCGTCGCCTTTTATTGGGTAACCTGTCCTGATTTGATACGCCATGTCTTGAGATTGACAGTTCCTTATGATCGTACGCTTTGTGGATTCCTTTGTGATGATTACTTTTCCAGGTGGCATGTGCTGACGTGTCTTACAGTGAGCTATATCAGCTACCTACATCAGGAACCTTTGGCTGGGACCTCTATCAGTAACCTTTCTTGGCTCCTTTTAAGCTTCAAACATTTTTTAAGACTTCCTTACTTCCCCCTAAGCTGTAGAACACTTAATAAAATTTATTAGTGAGAGTTAGGTTAATTTAATAATTCCCAATTCATTTCTTAGATAATAAAATCTTGATTCACAAAGAGGTTTTGTGAATATGTCAGCTAGTTGCTGATCAGTGTCCTTTCTTGACTCTCTTTGAGCTTCAAAATTTTCACATTTTTCCAAGTCTTCTTGGCTTCCCCCTAAGCTGTAGGACACTTAATAAAAGTTTATTAAAGAGAGTTAGCTTAATTTAATAATACCAAATTCATTTCTTAGATAAGAAAATCTTGATTCACAAAGAGGTTTTGTGAATAAGTCAGCTAGCTGCTGATCAGTGTGAATCTTTTCTAGTGAGATATCCATCTTCTCCACATAATCTCTGATGAAGTGGTGACGAATATCGATGTGCTTTATTCTTGAGTGAAAAACAGGATTGTGGGTAATCGCTATAACACTTGTGTTGTCACACATGATAGGAGTATCCTTTTCGACGATGTCGTAATCTCGAAGTTGTTGCTGAATCCATAAGATTTGTGCACAGCAGCTTCCTGCAGCAACATATTCAGCTTCGACAGTGGAGGTGGCTATGGAAGTTTACTTTCTGCAGAACCAGGATACTAGGCGATTCCCCAGCATTTGGCATGTTCTGCTGGTGCTCTTCATATCAATTTTGCAACCTGCAAAATAAGAATCAATATACCCAATCAATTTGATTCCTCCTTCTTTAGGATACCACAAGCTTACTTCTTGGGTTCCCTTTAGGTATCTGATTATTCTCTTAGCCGCTGTGAGGTGGGACTCCTTGGGAGCGACTTGATATTTCACACACATTCCAACTGCAAACATAATGTCTGGCCTGCTTGCACTAAGGTAGAGCAGTGACCCAATTAATCTTCTGTATTTAGTGATGTCAACTATTTTTCCTCCTTCGTCTTTATCAAGGCTTCCTATCGTTGGCATTGAAATGCTTACTGTATTGGTGTTCTCCATTCCAAATTTTTTGATCAGCTCCTTTATATACTTCATTTGATTTATGAAGGTTCCTTGATCAAGCTGCATAACTTGCAATCCAAGGAAGAAGCTTAAATCTCCCATCATACTCATTTCAAACTTAGATTGCATTAGGTTGGAGAACTTTCTGCATAGCTCTTTGTTGGTTAAGCCAAAGATGATGTCATCCACATAAATTTGGACAAGCAGGATGTTATCTTCATCCTGGATTCTAAATAGGGTTTTATCCACCTTGCCCTTCTTGAATCCATTATCCAGCAGGTATTTTGACAAAGTGTCATACCATGCTTTTGGCCCATGCTTCAGTCCATAAAGAGCTTTTCTCAATCTATACACCATCCTATCAACATTCTCTTCGAAACCAGGTGGCTGTTCAACATAAACTTCTTCTACTAACATTCCATTTAAGAAAGCGCTCTTTACATCCATTTGATACACCGTGAGATTCTTGTGAGCTGCATAAGCTAGAAAGATTCTGATAGCTTCAAGTCTGGCTACTGGAGCAAAAGTTTCATCAAAATCAATGCCCTCTTCCTAGCAGTATCCTTTTGCCACAAGCCTAGCCTTGTTCCTTACAACTTGTCCTTCTTCATCTAGCTTATTCTTGAATACCCACTTAGTTCCAATAACTCATTGATGAGTAGGTATGGGTACCAGGTACCAAACTTGGTTCCTTTCAAATCCATTCAATTCTTCTTGCATGACTCGAACCCAGTTGGTATCTTCTAGAGCTTCTTCAGGGTGATTCGATTCTACATGTGATATGAAACAAGAAAACATGGCTTCATAAGGGTTTGATCTTCTTGTCATTACTCCAGAGGTGAAGTCTCCTATAATCAAGTCTCTGCCTACACAAGTTTTCAAACTTTTTCTTTCGAAATATACACAGGCAGGTTGTTTAACGAGCTTACTGCCTTGAAGGTAGCTACTTGAGTAGTTACTTTAAGCTTTTAAACAACAAAAAGAGTTTTATGTACAGCGGAAATATATTTTAATCAAAGCTTGTTTTCTGAAAACCGTGACTATACTTAGATATGATATGCAGTAGATCGGTTCAGATGAGCAATAATATAACCAATATAAAACAACAATAAAGAACACAACAATATATAGAGGTTCGAGGGTGGAGTAATCCCTCTACGTCCTCTCTTCTCTTACACAAGGAGGAACTTTCGTTAAGTCAGATGGTTGATTTACATAAGCCTCGCTTAGACAACCTATACCTAACAAGAAATTCCAGTCTTTCCCACATAGGGTTACTGCACAGTGACCACACTCCTCTAGCCCACACAGGACTTGTGCTCTTCTACCAAGAGCAAAACCTCTAGCCCACACAGGACTCTTGTTCTTCTACAAAGAACGTATATACTTGATCAGGCAATCCCTCTGATCAAGCAACTCCTCAACAGTGAAAGATGATTAAAACGAAAAACAACACAGTCAGCAAGCTTAGAACGATTGAGCTCCAAAGCTAAGTATAGCTTGTTGCTTGACTGGACTTGAAACTTTTGTATGTCTGTGGATTATTTGTATTTGATAGCTTGAGTGTTTTGATCGCGAGAGTTTCAGGTGCATTTCAAGTCCCAGTCTTCTTGTATTTATAGGCGATTTGAATTTTGTCCGTTAGAGAGAACATCTGGTTTGTTGCCTCTTTGGAGTGACGTGGAATTTATTGATTTGATCGTACACTGTTTGCTCAGGCTGTCACTCAGAAGCTGCAATTGTCGTCCTAGTCTGTCATTTCTTCAGACTTCCCTTTTTGCTTTTTGATACGTGGCACTGCTTGGTTGGTTGTAACTGTGGTTTGTGCCTACCGTAAACTTTTGAGCGCATCCTTCAAGATAACCGCTACTTCTCAGGTAGCTGGAGCTCTCTGATACTTCAGTATCCTCTTCGTTTATCTTTAGCATCCTTGGACAATGTATAGCCAGTAGCCTATCTGAAGCAGCCTGTTGTAGATTATTTGTCTCAACGGTTTTGTGTAGCAAGGTCTTCAATCTTCAGTCTCTGATCTTCAAGCGTTTAGATCCTAATCTAAAGAGTATTACAATGAAATCTAATACATATGATCCTAGCCTGTTACACGTTTTGTCATTCATCAAAATCTTACATAATGTTCCTTACAATTTCCCTTTTTTGGATGATGACAAAACTCCTTCTAAGAGGATCAAAGATTATCAGTCCAATAATTGCTAATCAAATTGACAAAATACATATATGCAATCATACGAATTTCAGATCAAGAGATAAAGCATAAGTTCACGAGCAGTGAGCTTTATCAGATCAAAATGGATGTAGTTTTATATCAAGTTTAAACAAGATCAGAGCATAAATGTAAAACATTAAGCAGAAGATGTGTAGAATTTAGGGAGCGGGAAAGTTTACTATATCTTAAGCCAGAAAGCTTTCTTTCTTTCCTTGATCTCTTCCACCAGTTGAGGAGAGCTCTTAATAGGTTGGTTTCATTCTTTGTTTCATCTTAGGCGTCTCATCGTATCTTAACCAAAAATCTTCACAGAAGGGAATGGTTTTTTCTCTATTTAATCTACTTTTCAGCTTCATCTGGATTGGGAGAACTCCTCTACTAGCAAGGTTCCTGAAACATTTGAGCCCTTCGCAATGATTTTTCCCTTTGATAAGTATGGACTCTTTGCATAGCAGATTGTAGTACTTCAGATACTCTGTTTGTTTGAAGGTATTGATCTGCTAAAAGGATGGACAGTGAGTGGTAGGCAGATGAATCTCAGGGAGCTCCCATTCTTGGAATCTGGAACTTCTGCAATCTGGACTCCTATCTAAGAAGATACGAAGTGACTCAGGTGCACTCTCTTTCTTTGTAGTAAGAGCTTCCAGATCAGATTGTTTCTGAGGAGGGTAAAGTTTGTCCAAACTCTCTTTTGCAAATTTCTCAAAGTGAGCATCTGATGCTTTAAAGAGTTCTTCTTCAACTCTTCTCCTTTTCTCTTCTCTCTCCTCTATTCCTCTTCGAAGACCAGGATGAACTTCTACAATTGCATCAGATTTTCTTTTGGCCGTCCTACTACCTTGTTGTCCACTTGAGCTTCCTCCTTGACTTCCTCCATCGCCTCCTGAATCTTTCTTAGTCAATACTGCTAGTTGTTTGCAAGAGGAGAGAGCTTGCTGCCTACTTTGCTCGATCCTCTTAGCTGCCTCTTCCCCCTTTTTGTCAGCATCAAAACTCGAGCCTACTTCAAACTGGAGCATTGAGTATATGCTGGTTACCATATTAGTAAGATCATCCAGTGTTTGCTTTTGTTCAAGCTGAGTGTTGGAAACTTCTTTGAGGGTAGTGGTCACATATTGTTGCTCTAGCTCAATTTCAACTGTTTTGATTGATTGGGAGTTGAGCTTGTCATTCATGCTTTTGATTGTGTCAACAAGAATAGTAGAGGATGTTAAAGAAGTGATGGACTTCTGTAATCTGGACAAAGTTGCATTAAGAAGTCCCTCTTGAAAGACGCTTGGAACCTATCCTTCCTTGCTTCAGCTCGCATCATCTTACTGGCTTTGCTCAAGGATTTTCCAAGTTCCCCTACTGCTTTGAGTATATCATCAAAGGATTTTTGCTCATTTTGCACAGAAAGAGAGGAACTTAGTAGTTTGGATTTTTTGATTCCGGATTCACCCTGTTCACTGGGTGATCCTTCATCGCTGCTGGAGTTAGACATGAAACTTTCAGTGTCAGCATCACCACGTGCTGATTCATCACTATTTGCTTCCGCATGGGTGGATATCTCCTTATCATCAATTGTTATCCTTTCATGAGGAACATCTCCCTTCCAGGTCTGCAGTTTCCGTATTGTTTCTTCAGAGGGTCCTGCCGCCTTCGGCGTATCTTCAACAACTACCTGTTTTAGTGAAGTCTCTTGTTGGGCAATCTCCTCTGTAATAGATTCTCTAGAAGCATCCTATTCAGCTGGAATCATATCAATAGAAGGCTCTTTGTTAGCCGTCTGTCCTATTGTGGCATCCTCTACAACCATCTCTCCATGGTTCGCAGGATCCTCAGAAATTACATCCTCTGTGTTAATTGGTGTAATTTCCTCAGCCGTTGTATCAATCTCCATTGGTGCTTGATCAGTGGGAAGTTCGGGCACAAAATCTCTTTCTTCAGGGAGTGCAGCTCTAAGAGTTTCTTCAAGAGCTGAAGCAACTGCGAGAGCATCCAGCTTTGCATGATTGCTGCAATTTGTTTCTTATAGAAGTGACTCTTTCTTGGACACGATTGCTGCAATTTGTTTTGCTTGTACTGACTTTGTTGGCTGCTTTAACTGTTTCAGGTAGTTGCTTCAGCTTATTGTAGTGACCTTGTTGCTTGCTGGAGTGACATTTGATTCTTTGATGAAGCATCCTGTGAATCTTTCTTGAGTGACCTTTGAGTACTTCAAATAAATAATTTTTAAGCATAAGTACAAGGTTACTCCTATCCAAAAGCTTACTACAGAAAAGTTGTTGTCTCATCAAAACAAAATAAATCCTACAATTTTCTCATTATTGATGATGACAAAACTTTTACAAGATTGAAAGCAGAAAATGATAGATGATATAAGTTACATGTGGAAGATATCAGATATAAGATATGACATGTTAGCATAATGTGATATAAAAGAAGTAAGTATAAAAGATCACGAGTAGTGAGCTCGAAAGATGAACAACATATGTTGGTCCCAAGTGGTTACAGAGGTTCAAAGGGGGGGGGGGGCGAATAAACCCCTCTCCTTTTCACGTTTTTCTCTTTATTAGTTGTAAGCTATCGCTGCTTGCAGCAGTTTGACAGTCTTGTGTTTTGCTTACAACAAACTTGTTGTTGCAGCTTCACACTAAAAGTTTTATGCACAGCGGAATTGTTCAAGAATATAGAGTTCCAACAGATAAATTCTAACACTTTTAACTATAAAGTTAATAAGATAGGTTCACAGTTAAGCACATAATAATAAAGCCATAAACATGCATGCAACAAATATAATCAATGTATGCTGAAAGCAGTAGATAAACACAAGGCTTTATAGAGGTTCGAAGGTGGTGTAAACCTTCTACATCCTCTCTTCTCCTTCACAAGGAGGATATCCACTAGAGTATTTAGATTTACAAGACTCTATCCAACTAAACTCAACTCTATGGAATCACACGCCTACTAAGTTTCTTACTACTGCTCGAGGTTTCAGCAAACAGACAGGATCCACACAGAATGTTATCTTTTACAAGACCAAAACACACAACAAATATTATTTTCCTCTCAACTTTGGACACTAAACTAAAACAACCTATACACATAGTAATATAAATGGTTTAAAAACAAGTTCTTCAATTGTGGTGAAGCTAGGACACTCCAAAGATCTCAATGCTGGAATGTTCTGCTTCGGGGTTGAGTGAGACACTGGAAGTGTTAGATATTCAGCTTGATGATCGCTGAATGTATGAGTTCAATGCGCAATTCAAAAGTTCAGTCCTCTAGTTCTTCAGTCACACTCCTTCCTTTTATAGTTGGTGGAATGCACCAGTTGAAGTGTGCACATTCCACACATCTTCTTTTCAGCTCATCTCTCCATCTGCTGCATCCTGATCGTTGATCCATTCACACACTAGAATATCCTCTTTTGATTTGATCTGGATGGCCACCATTCTTTCTTCTTGATCTTCATTGATCTTCAAGGTACACCCATGTAATGTGCTCCTGAAAAAGGTGGAGACATGCTCCTCTTTAAGCTCCAGCGTCATTAAATGCGGTTGTCCTCTAATGTAGATTGCAGGCAATTGTTAAGGCCAGGTGGTAGCTCTTCATACACTCGTCATCCTTGATTTTGTCCTTATGCATCAACCTGTCGAGCACTGCTGCTTCAACTGAAGTTGATGTTTCCTCGTATTAGCAGAAACATGCAGTGGATGTTAAGTTCTTCAAAGTTGATTCCACTTTACATATCTCACTTAAGTTGCTGCAACTTATTGGCGGTTGCTGCATCTAGACTAGCTGCTACCAATAGGTTGCAGCTTCCAGCATGTAGCATGCAGTAAAACTTTTCTCCTAAAGCTCTTCCAAGTATAGCTCGCTGTATGCAGACTTCTTTCTGTCCATGTTGCTTACAACTTTCAGCTCTAGGTTACAGCTTGCAGCTTACCTTCAGTTGTCTAGTCCACACTCTCTATCTCCGTGGTGTGGTCATCTCCTCCCCTCGTTGCAGTTAATGTGCATGTAAGGAATATTCTATAAATTTTTATGAAGACAAAACATGTAATAGTTAGGGCCTAGGATCCTATGTATATAGATTCAGTTGTATTTGCTTAGACTAGGATTAGGAGGCTTGAAGATCAAGATCAAAAGCTCGAAGATTGATGAAGACCTTGCTACTTAAAAGAATCAAAATTGACGAAGTATAGGTTACTGCAGCAGGATACTGGAAGGACGCTGGGAGGATGCTGCGATAGGATACTACTCGAACAAAATAAAAAAATCGGCTAAGTATAGAAGAAATCAGCAACCTTGTGGAAGGTTACTACCAAGCAGGAAGCTAGCCTAAAAAGACAAAAGTACCAGCAGCAACTGTCTCATGAAACAGTTACCTCAAAGTGAGTACACTGAGTTTATGTTAGAAACATTCACAAACTAACCAATCAGAATGAGCCACGAGGATAACATAAAGGACGAAAGGATGATGCTCAGACTGATATGGCGGGCGCAACTGTAGAGGTGTACAACCGTAACAGAATCGATACGAGCCAATTAACAAGCACGCTGCAGAGGAGGAAACTCTCTTCAATTGGCAGAATCCTCACGCCTATAAATAGATGAAGACTGAGATTTAAAAACTATTTGAAACCTAAAACTCTTGCAATTAAAGCACTCTAAGCTATCAATTGCTCAATCTTTTAATCTTTAGAAGTTTCAACTCCACTCTATAACAGCAAACATATTTTACCTAGAAAGCTAACTGCTCAAAGTTTGTTGCATTCTTGTTGAAGAAATCTCTTTACTTATTTTTCATAGACTGTAGGAGTTGCTTGATCGGAGGTTGTGCCTGATCAAGTACTTACGTTCTTAGTAGAACAACAAGAGCTCTGTGTGGGCTATTGGAGTTTGGTCAGTGTGCAGTAACCTGTGTGGGATAGACTAACAGTTCTTGTTAGATTCTAGTTTGTATAAGCGGTGTCTTTGTAAAGCAAACTACTTTCTTAACAAAGTTTCTCCTTGAGAAGGAGTAGAGAGGACGTAGAGGGATTATTCCACCCTTGAACCTCTATATATTGTTGTTCCTTTATTTGTTTAAAGCTTATTGTCTGCTGTTCTCTTATCTTTGTTTATCTATGTTGACTGATATATATATATATATATATATATCTTGTCATAAGTATCCTTAAAAGGTTTTCAGAAAAAAGCATTGTTTTGAAGTATTTTCTGCTGTGCATAAAACTCTTTTTGATTAAGTTCACAATGTAACTGCTCAAGCAGTAACCTCAGAGGCAGCAAGTTTCATAGCTACATGCCTGTTGTGATTTAAACATTCTCTTTGGAAGAAAATTTTGAAAATTTGAGTAGGCTTATTCACCCCCCCCCCCCTCTAAGCCTACTACCACTACGGACCAACAAATTTATTAAAAATTCGCATGAATTCAAATTAGAGTTTAATTTTATTTGGGATATTACAGTTTCTAACGTTTATGGGCAGTCCTTTCCAGAGAAGATAGCCACCACTTAGTTCGATATAGAGAGATTCAACGGAAAGGGTGATTTTGGTTTATGGAGAATCAAAGTGAAAGCACTATTGGTACAACAATGTCTAACTCTTGCACTGTAGGGAGAAGAAGTTTTTCCAGAGGCCATGAGAGTGGAGGAGAAGTTTTAGACTTTGGAAAAGGTCCATAGTACACTCATTCTGAGTCTTGGTGATAAGGTGCTAAAGGAAGTGGCTAAGGAAAGTACTGCTATGGCTGTGTGGCAGAGACTTGAAAGTTTGTACATGGTGAAGACTATAACAAATCGGTTGTACATGAAGAAAAGGTTGTATGCCTTCAAGATGGTTGAAGATAAGACAATCTTGGATCAACTTGAAGAGTTCAACAAGGATCTTTATTATTTGGAAGACATTGAGATCAATCTCATGGAGGAAGACAAGGCACTCATGTTGTTGAGTGCACTTTCATGGAGCTTTAAACACATCATAGACTCAATTCTCTATGTTAGACAACATGACATCACATTAGAAGAAGTTGTCAGGGCTCGTAAAACAAAAGAGTTGTCCAAGAACTCTGAAAGGAAGCCAATGAATGTTGCAGAAGGCCTAGCCACCTAAGCAAGGCAAGAAGAAGTTTCAAGCAAGGGCAAGAAAATAAATCAGATTCAAGCCAACTATCAATGAGGATGTGGAGAAAAATAGATGTTTCCATTGTCATAAACCAGGCCATCACAAGAAGGATTGTTTGAAGTATAAGCAGTTCTAAAGAGCGAAGGAAAAGCCCCTGCAAATCAGGCCAATCAAACTGCAGAAGCCTAAAATTCCAACTCAGGGTATGAGTCTGCAGAGGTACTAGCTACCACTGCTACCAAGGTCATTTCTAAGTGGATCTTAGAATATGGTTGTTCTTTTCATATGACTCCATAAGAACTGTTTTCAAGATCTAAGATTAGAAGATGGAGGAGTTGTTATGCTTGGGAATGATCACAATTGTAAAGTAAAGGGTATATGTTCTATGGCAGTGAGGATGTTAGATGGAGTAGTTAGAATTTTGTCACATATGAGGTTAGTACCTAATTTAAAGAGAAATCTTATCTCACTTGATATGTTAGATACTCAAGGCTATCAGTTTCATTCTGTCGCTGGGATCCTTACTATTTCTAAAGGTGAAAGGAAAGTTATGCAAGGGGTGAAGATGAATGGCTTGTATTTTCTTGAGGGAAGCTTGTCAGGGTGATGCTAATTCAGTTCAGGAGATGGATAGGACTATTTTGTTGCACAAGAGGTTAGGGCACATGAGTGAGAAGGGTCTACTTGAGCTTTCTAAGCAGAATGTTTTGGAAGGGACAAAATTTGGAACTTGGACTTCTGTGATTCTTGTGTGCTAGGCAAGAACAAGAGGCAGTCATTCAAGATAGGATCACATGTGTTCAAAGGATCTCTAGAATATGTTCACTAAGACCTGTGGGGTCCTACTAAGACTCAAACTAGAAGTGGAGACAAGTATTTCATGTCTTTGATTGATGATTTTTCAAGGAAAGTATGAGTTTATATTCTTCGATCAAATGATTAAGCCTTCAACACCGTCAAAGAATGGCTAACTGAGGTGGAGAATCTATCTCGGAAGACGCTCAAATATCTCAGAACAAATAATGGTTTGGAATTCACATCAGAAGAATTTAATAGCTTTTGCAAGGAAAGGGGGATCGTAAGGCACGAGACAGTTCCAGGAACTCCTCAGCAAAATGGACTTGCTGAGAGGATGAACCAGACTCTCTTGAACAAGGTTAGGTGCATGCTTATAAGTTCAGGACTTGCAAAGACCTTCTGGGGTGAAGCAGTGGCTACAATTGTATATCTGATCAACATGAGTCCTTCCTCAGCTATTGAGTTTAAATCTTCAGAGAAGAGGTATAGTGGTTCTCCTGCTAATTACAACAACCTAAGGGTGTTTGGGTGCATGGCTTATGCACATATGACTCAAGATAAGTTAGAGCTTAGGGCTCTGAAATGTGTGTCTTTCTTAGTTATCTAAAGGGAGTGAAAGGTTACAAACTATTGTGCTTTGAGAGGGATTATCGGAGCTTAATCTGTAGGGATGTGATTTTGGATTACAACAAAATGCCACTTAAAAGGGATGATCAAGCCATAGTTAGCACATTTGGATTTGCTAATGATTCACAAGTTGAGGTGGAGCCTGTTACTATAAATCAGTCAACAAAAGAATGTTCAAATTCAGAAGAAGAAACTGAATCTGATCATGAAAAAATAGAGGATCAATTGGTTAGGGACAGGTCTAGGAGGCCTATCAAACCTCCAGAAAGATTTGGATATGCTGACATTGTGTCATTTGCCATGCTCACTGCTCAGGAGCTGGAGAGTTCAGAACCAACAACTTACAAAGAAGCTGTCACAGGCTCATAAACGGAGCAATGGTTAGTATTTATTTAAGAGGAGCTTAATTCACTGGAGAAGAATTAGACATAGGAGATTGTTGATAAACCTTAGAAACAAAAACTTGTGGGTTGTAAATGGATCTGTAGAAGGAAGGTTGAACTAGACAAAGGCAATAAAATCAAGTTCAAAGATAGATTAGTTACAAAGGGCTTCACTCAGAAAGAAGGGATAACTATACTGAGATATTCTCACCTGTGGTCAAACATTGCTCCATCAGGATACTTCTGGCAATGGTGGTTCAGTTCAATATGTACTTGCATCAATCAAATGGATGTCACCACAACTTTTCTGCATGGTTAGTTGAGGGAGAGGATCTACATGTCTATTCTGGAAGGGCTTCATGTCGGTGACAGTGAGAACAGGGCTTGCTTGCTCAAGAAATCTTTCTATGGCCTTAAGCAATCACCAAGGCAATGATACTTAAGGTTTGATCACTTCATGCTTAAAGCTGGGTAGGTTCACAAGAAGCAAATTTGATCACTGTGTATATCTTAAACATGATAAGAGTTCTCACACTTTCCTCTTATTGTATGTTGATGATATGTTTCTAGCAAGTACTTCTAACTCATTTGTGCGTGAAGTGAAATCTATGCTAGAGACAGAATTTGAGATGAAGGATTTGGGGAAGGCAAAGAGGATTCTTGGCATGGATATAATCAGAAATGTCCAAACTGGTGAGGTGTTTCTTGAACTAACAGATTATCTTAAGAAGATCTCGATCAGATATTAGATGAATTAGTCCAAGGCATCAACTATTCAAGTGTTTCTTTAAGTCAGAACATAAAGCTATCAAAGGAACAAGAGCCTAAGATACAGAAAGAGTGGACAGGATGGTCAGAATCTAATACTCAAGTGCAGTTGGAAGCTTAATGTATGCAATGGTGTGTTGCAGGCCTGACCTAGCTCATGTCATAAGTGTTATCAGTAGATATATGTCCAATCCAGGCTTGGAGCATTATGAAGTTGTCAAGTGTGTTATGAAGTATCTAAATGGCTCAGTTGGAAGTGGTTTACGTTTCAGAAAAGGCTCTGGCATAACAACACCAATAGTGGGATATGTGGATGCTGATTTTGCAGCAAATCTTGATACTAGGAAGTCATTATCTGGTTATGTATTCACCCTATTTGGAACAACAATCAGCTGGAAATCAATGCATCAGTCAATGGTTGCTTTATCTACTAATGAGTCTGAATATGTAGCTATTACTAAAGCTATAAAGAAGGAATATTGCTTAAAGGCATTCTAAGGGAATTTGGGCTAATTCAAAAGAGTGTTGTAGTGCATTGTCATAAAAACGGTGCAATTCACTTGACTAAGCATCAGAGCTACCATGAAAGGACTAAACATATTAATGTTAAACTATATTTCATCAGGGCAAGGCCGGACCTACTATAAAGCAAGCGAGTCGATCGACTCCGGCCCATAAAAAAATACGAAAATTGGGGGCCTATATTTTTCACTAGGTATTCATATAAATAATTGGCTCTAGTGGCCTTTATTTTATAATCCATATATGTTTTCTACTATTATTCTATTTCTGGTAAAAAAATAATTCATAACTTACAATTCAATTTTTTGTATTTTGTATTAAACTTGTAAAAGTAAGATTAATGGCCCGTTTAGATAATTATACTCGGGCCAGAATATTTGTAGGTACAGTCCTGCATGAGGGACAAGGTGGATGTAGGTTTTATACCGAACCATGTAAATTCCCAGTGTGTTTTGAGTTGTTTTTCATTTTGATCTTGATTGGTTCTTGGTTGCTCGATTGTTGGTTATTTGAATTTCTCAAGTTGGTGGTTGATCAATAAGGAGTTTTAATCGATTCTCCTAACCACACCATCATATATTAAGCCAGTACAGAAGGAAAATTACAATACTAGAATATCAAACATAACTTAATAATTAGCCAAGCTAGACCTTAAATGAACAAGCACATGCATGAGAAACAACAAATTCAAGGTACAGTTTTTCCAGCAGCAGCACCTCCACCTATTCCGCCAAGACCACCAGTTTTCCCTGCAGCAGCACCTGATCCACCACCTACGCCGCCGCCGAGACCACCACTTCCTCCACCAAGTCCTCCCAGCCCACCTAGCCCTCCACCACCACTTGTGCCACCAAGCAACGGCAGCACTGGGAGTAACGGGATCACCCCGGCAAAGCCACCGACGCCAGCCCAGCCACCAACGCCGCCGAAAGTAATGAAATTCTTCTGATCACCCACGCCGCCGTTTGCCGCCGTAGCATCTCCGGTGTTCACCTCGTTCTCTGTCTTCTCCAAAGGAACTAATACATAACCATAAGTAGTAGGTTTTGTGTTTTCATCCGGAATGTTTCTTGCTGTTGCATGTCCAAGCACAACTGTCATCAAGAATATCACGTACAACTTCTCCATCTCTCTCTCTCTCCAAAAACCCTAAAATCAACGTAGAGAGAATGTGGAATGTTTGTGATGAGGGAATCAAGGCAGATAGGAATGGCTATTTATGGACAATTTTCCGGTGCTCTCAAGGGTGGAGGACAGTTGTGAAATTGAAGATGTTAGAATAGAGGTTTTTAATTACAGCCTCGAAAATGACATTTCTCTGTGTGCATGAACAGTGACAGAGTTAGGTGGATTATTAAGGAAAATTGTCAACCCTTAAGGTACAGATTATAATCAATGTATTCAATAATGTTGTATCAAACCATGGAAGCGATCAACACAAATTGAATGCCATGCAATTCATGCAAGCCCTCTTGCTTACACTTGTTGCAAATGCAGAGAGAGAGAGAGAGAGAGATTTAATGTAGTTTTTTACTTTTTCTCTCAAGAGTGAGCTTCTGGAGTTAGATTTTTGCCTTCTTGCAGATTATTAGATTTGCAATGAAATTTTAATGTCTAAGGAAATTTTAATGTGATTAAAATATAATTTCTTATTTATTTAGGAAGTCTTAATAATGAAACTATAATGCAAAAAATGTTACTGCATGCATCAGATCCAAACTATAATGCAAAAAATGTATTACTTAAATTCCCCAGTAATTTTGGTCATTTAGTAAAGTTAGACTTTAATTTATCGAGATGGCAACTTAGGATTTTTATGTTTTCGAGTTTCGCAAATTTCACCCAAATTACACTAGAACCGCTAAATTTAGGCTAAATTTTCAAATTTTCAAAAGATAAAATAGTAAAATCGAAAATTCCAAAGATAATGGTACGTAAGAGTGTAAGAATTGAAAATTTAATGTGTTAAAAATAATTAACTTTATTTAATTTAAGAGTTTATTACTATTTTTCCCATGTAACTTGGGGGTTCTGACAGTTTAGGACAATAAATTTTTGGGCTGATAATTTAGGACAATAAGTTGTCTGACCTTGCAAATTTTGCCCACTTTCAACCCGAATCAATTATTTAGGCTGAAATTGCACGTGATTTGAACGTGTCTTTCCGAATTTGGACCCTTAGAACCAATTTTACTGATGTAGTTTTTCCTTATCTAGGTGGCATAAAATGTTAAAACTCTTAACGCCACGTGGAAATGAGAAGGAAAATACACATTAGTTTTCATTTGATAAGGAAAGTACACATTAGACTAAAACTAAAAAAATGAATCTCTGCAACCTTTCTTCTTCAACGACCACCGTTTCTACCCAATATCCTTCATCCTCGTTCATTCCCTTTATGATGAAGAAATTAGAGTTACTCTCTTGTGCACCAATTGTACGGATCTGTGATCCGTGCAATTGGGCCGCGTGCGGGCTGGCCTGGCCCGCCCAGCCCATGCCTCTTTACTCTGTTCGCGTGTTTTGGTCGTTATACCCTCACGTTATGTTAGTGTTACCTTCGCGTTATGTTAGGGTTACCTTCGCGTTATGTTAATGTGAACCCATCTCCAGATTTCATACCCTTAGTTTAAAACCACTGAACTAAAATGTTAATCATACCCTCATGTTATGTTAGGATTACCCTTATATTATGTTAGGGTTACCTTCATGTTATGTTAGTGTTACCCTCGTGAGGGTAACACGAGTAACACTAACATAACATGAGGGTAACTCTAACATAACATGAGGGTAACCTTAACATAACATGAGGGTAACCTTAACATAACATGAGGTATGACTGCCTGAAGCGAATTTTGGAGGGTTTGAGCGCACCCACCAGGCGCGTGAGTGCGCGTGAGAGCGCGTTTGGACTCGTGAAAGCGTGCGTCAGAGGCGCATGGGGTGGGTTGACCCGGAACCATGCACCAGTTGCATAAAATATTTTACCAAGAAATTATGAGGATTATTTATATTTTATCCCCAATAAAAAGTTAGGGAAAAATCCCCAATCAGAGGAATCTCAATTTCTATACATGATTTACGTAGGTGAACAGTCTAGGGTTTTCATGGTTGTTTGTGTATGGAAAAAGTGACGAAAAACAGAGGGTAATTGAATTGGTTAATACAATTCCAATCAAGAAGAATAGAAGAGGAATTGATTGAAGAGGAAATACAAAGCTGATAAATCAATAAACAAACCCAACATCAAAAAACATTCCGGTCATCTTCTCCGGTGAGGTGAGAGAGGCTGCCAATAGATTCATTGAGTTTACTTAATTTTTTGTTTTTTATTTAGTTTTATTTTCTAGTTTTGACATTTTTAATTTCCAGAATTGTATTTTTTTTATTTTCCAATTTTTTATCTTATGTGGAGTGATGAAGTGTAAATTCTATTGACATGTACAAACATATTATACAATCATGTTAATTTGAACTTTACTCAAACTGTGTACATTATGTGTTTGTGTGAGGTTCGTACATTAATTAAACACACACAATCACAGTTGGTGCACTGCACAAACATGATTTTGTGATTTGCACGAATCATGTGTCTTTGTGTAGTTTGCACATATATACATTTGCATTACAGGAACAACATGTGTGGTATTTGTACAATGCACGAACCATATATTAATGTTTGTTTGTGTAGTTTATAACACATTGTATGCTTGTGTGTCATTTTTGCTTCCTAGATAGTAATTAAGATATTTCATTAAAAGTATTTCACTTAATCTGATTAAATTTGATGTTTTATTGTATTTAACTATTTCAATTTCTTGTTATACATATAATATATACACACTCTTGTAAACTGTAATTTTTTTAATGAGCCTAGATTGGAGAGAAAGAAGACAACAAAAATTACAAAACTTGAGTGATCAAGGTTCGAACTCTGATCTAGGGAGATTGGATAAAAACTAAGAGACTTGCGTTATCCAAGTTCGAATTTTGATCGTCATGTAATCTGCATCAGCTTTAATTTATAAAGGTAAGACATCACCTGAAATATAAGATTTAATGAACGTGTGCAATAATGTTATATATCAACCATGCCATGAACACAAATTGAATGTGATGCAATTCATGCAAGCTGTGTTGCTTACACTTGTTGCAAATGCAGAATGGGTGAGAGACATTTTATTGTTGTTCTACTTATGTGATAGCTTCTAGAGTTAGATTTTTGCCTTTTGGCAGATCGTTTATATTGAATTATTAATTGAGTAATTGGTTAATTTCTTCAGACCATGATGATCAACCATGATATGTTAATGCTTATGATTATTTGAAATGTTTCTTGAATTTTTATTGATGGATCCACTAGTTGGAATAATTTGGATTACCTGTTTTCCCCCCAGTAATTATAGATCAATTAAAACATGTAATTGCCACTTTCAAATAAGAAAATATAATTTTTCTCACTAATATAAGAAAGTAGAGTAAGTCTCTTGTGCATCAGGTGCATGGATCTTAGATCCATGCACCCGGATCGGATCAGGGTAATCCGACCCGCTTCTTTTTTTTTTTTTTTCGCGCTTGTTTTTTTTTCAATTTTAGTCATGACTTTTAGTTATGTGTAAGAATACCTTTATGTAATGCGTAAGAATACCTTTAGATTACCTTAATAATACCATTATGCCCAGATTTCATACATTTATATTAAGTTAGACATACCTTTAGGTTATGTTAAGAATACCTTTAGGTAATGTATAGAGATACCTTTAGGTTATGTTAAGGATACCTTTGTGCCCAAATTTCATACATTTAATTTAGGTCAGACATACATTTATGTTATGTTAAAGATACTTTTATGTTATGTTAGAGATACCTTATCCATAAGGTAGTTGTGTTACACATTTTGTACACAAAGGTATCTCTAACATAACATAAAAGTATTCTTAACATAACCTAAATGTATCCTTAATATATCTAAAAGTATGTTTAATATAATCAAAAGGTATTCTTAAAATAATTAAATGTATCCTTAACATAACCTAAAGGTATGCTTAACATAACTAAAAGGTATTCTTAACATAAGATGGTATGTAACCTGGAATCACGATTTCAAAGGTATCCTTAACATCACTTAAAGGTATTCTTAACATAACTGAAAGGTATGCTTAATATAACCAAAAGGTATTCTTAACATAACTAAAGGTATCATTAACATAACCTAAATGTATGCTTAATATAACTAAAAAGTATTCTTAACATAACATGACATGTAACCTGGAATCAGGATTTCAAAGGTATTCTTAACATAACTGAAAGGTATCCTTACCATAACTTAAAGGTATCCTTAACATAACTGAAATGTATCCCTGAAAGGTATCTTTACCATAACTTAAAGGTATCCTTAACATAACTGAAAGGTATCCTTAACGTAACCTAAAGGTGCGCATCCGCCCAGGCGCGTGGGAGCGCGTGAGGGCGCGTCAGACGCGCATGGAAGCGCGTACACGCGCGGGTCGGGTCGGGTGCATGGATCTAGGATCCATGCACCTGATGCATAAAAGTTTTTGTGAAGAAGAGTAGGACTCCTGTGAGACCGTCTCACGGATCCCCTTCCGTGAGACGGATCTTTTTGACCCGCTTTGGCCTAGCCCAATCATCTCAAATTCAGCCCATGAAACCCAACCCATAATGTTATATATTTTAAGCCCAAACAATTATAAAATTAACTGAATTCACAAAGTCCAAAACAAAAGGAGTAGATCTGTGTAGGTCGCACCATTGCATGAAAGAAATGAGAAAGCCGTCGCATCGTCGCCGCTCAGTTCTTAACTCGAGCACCCAATTATTATAATCCCCATCTCACTGAAACCATCAAGAAATTTCCTAAATCCTTTCTTGCTTTTTTTTGGTATTTAAATCCCTCTGCTTTTGGTTCTCGCAGTAATCCCATATTCTTATCTGAATCTTCATCTGAAGCGATTCTCAAGATTTGCAGATTTTTCTTATCTGAATCTTCATCAGAAGCGAATTTGCAAGCGATTTTTCTTATCTGATTCATCTGAAGATTCTCAAGATTTACAGATTAAGGCTGAGCCGTCTTATCTGATTCATCTGAAGATTCTCAAGATTTGCAGATTAAGGCTGAGCCGGGGAAAGGGTACGCATCGAGCGGGAAGCTAATGCTCAGGCCATCGCTGTCGTCATTTTGTCATTTTCATGGTGAGTCTAAATCTCTACGTTGAGTCTGAATCTCTACGTCAGGTGGTACCTCATCAAGCTTTGTCATTTTCATGGTGAGTCTGAATCTCTACGTCAGGTGGTACCTGCGGCGCCGGAGGATGCAGATCGTGTTGTACGTAGAGAGGGGTCTGCCCAGCTCCACCGTGGACCGGGGCCTCGAGGTGGGGTAAGCTTTGATTTCATATTAACTCTTTTGCTGAATTGGAACTTTGCTCCCTACTTGTGAAAGGGTTAATCTTGTGATTATGTATATGTATATTTTTTATGAAATTGGGAATTTTGTATATGATTGATTTTGTTTGGGTGTGGTGATAGCATTCCAAGTTTCTGCTAATTTTTTAAATTCAATTTGGAGTGCAGATATAAACCAGAGGGACTGGAGCAACTGAATCTGAGCCCCAGAGAGTGGAGCAACTGAACACAATAAGACTGTGATTGTTGGGTGTATAGGTTATTTGGTGAAACTAATCGAATCTATAAAATCAGATGGAAACAAACTTATGTACTTAAAAGTGACACTTATGTGCTTAAAAGGCATACTTGGACAAAAAATCGTAATTACATTAAAAATGAGTAATAACGTTAGGAAAATACATACTTATAACATAAAAAGACTAAATATTAGGAAAATAATATTGACTAAATATTATGAAAATAATATTGACTAAATATTGTATCTTAGGATATACTTTTGTATCTTTGGTAGTTATTTTGTTTTCATGTTTTACATTGTAATCATATTATTTATTTCAGCGATATAGAATATCCTCAATAATTTTTGAAAAAATATCCTCTCCTCATGATATTAGTTCAGTGGAATAGATGGAATAGAATCAGCGGAATAGAATATTCTCAATAATTTTTGAGACTATATCCTCCCCTCACATGGTATCAGTTCAGTGGAATAGATGGAATAGAATATTGTCAATAATTTTTTAGGCAATATCCTCTCCTCACACTTATGTGTTGATAATTAAAATGTTGTGTGATGGTATCAGTTCAGTGGAGTAGATGAAATAGAATATTGTCAATAATTTTTGAGGCAATATCCTCTCCTCACACTTATGTGTTGATAATCAAAATGTCGTGTGAGAGAAATATTATGTTTATTCTTATGTTATTGAGCTTTATTAGTTTCTTATATGAAATAATTATGTGTTGATAATCAAAATGTTTTGTTGGATGAAATAATTATGTGTTGATAATCAAAATGTTGTGTTGGAGAAATATTATGTTTATTCTTGTGTTAATGAGCTTTATTAGTTTCTTATATGAAATAATTAGAATGCCCATATTTAGCAAAAGACATACTTATATCTATTTTGGTATTTTGAATCTTTGTTATAGTGCATGTAGTGAGTAAATAAAGCATATACTTATATGTGGAAAAGACCTACTTATGGATGCAAGAAGCATACTTATACTTATTTTGGTGTTTTAAAACTCTGTTTTATTGCATAGAATGAGTAAATAAAACTCATACTTACAGGTGGAAAAAATGTATTTTGGTGTTTTAAAACTCTGTTTTATTGCATAGAATGAGTAAATAAAACTCATACTTACAGGTGGAAAAAATGTACTTATGGATGCAAAATGCATACTTATATCTATTTTGGTGTTTTAAAACTCTATTTTAGTGAATGCAGTGAGTCAATAAAGCTCATACTTACACGTGGAAAAGACGTACTTATGAATGTAAAAGACATACTTATATTTATTTTAGTGTTTTGAAACTTTGTTTAAGTGTATGCAGTGAGTAAATAAATACAAATAACACATGCCTATAATTATAAAAAAAGTCATACTTATAGCTATGAAAGATGTATTTTTCTGTAAATCGTTGACTAACTAATAATTAAATTCATCAATTCTATTCAACTTTTAGAATAGAATTCTAAAATGATAAAGTGAACTGAAATTTGGTCCCTTGAAGATCTCCCTCTTTGGTGATCGCCACGTCGGAAAATTCTCTTTTCTAATCACTTCTTATGTGCTTAAAATCCTCTTTTATAATCAATATTTATGTGCTCAAAAGACACACTTAATATTTTTTTTTTTTAAAAAAAAAAAGACACACTTATATGCTTAAAAAACATACTTGGACCAGAAATATGAAAGAATTTAGAATACTTAGAATACTTATATGCTAAAAAGGCATATTTATGTACTTAAAAGGCATACATGGACCAAAAATGAGAGAAATTTAGAATACATATTAATGTTCAATACTTATGTGCTAAAAAAGTGCTTAAAAGACATACATGGACAAAAAATATGAGAGAAATTTAGAATACATATTCATATTCAGGATCAATACTTATGTTCTTAAAAGACACACTGCATACTTGGACCAAAAATAACATACTCATGTTCAGGATCAATACTTATGTTCTAAAAAGGCATACTTATGTGCTTAAAAGGCACACTGCATACTTGGACCAAAAATAACATACTCATGTTCAGGATCAATACTTATGTTCTAAAAAGGCATACTTATGTGCTTAAAAGACATACATGGACCAAAAACTATGAGAGAAATTTAGAATACATATTCTTGTTCAGGATCAATACTTATATGCTTAAAAGACACACTTATGTGCTTAAAAGACATACTTGGACAAAAAATATGAAAGAAATTTAGAATACATACTCATGTTCAGAATCAAATTTAAGAAAACTCATTGTCTAATTTCCACAAAAGCTAATAAAAGTAAAACTGAAAATACAGAATTTGTAATCCAACTGAAACATTGAAACCATCATTAGCTCTACACATTCAACATCTAAAGTAATATTACTGCATCAACAAAAAAGTAGCATGATTGGAACTCAAAACAACAGTCTAGGTAGATGATTCTGGTTATCATCATACAACGCACATCACGCTATTTCAAGTATTCCTCTTTCTCGCCGTTTAAACTATCTGACATCTCATTTCCCAAATCACCCTTGGTTCCGCCGAAGCACTTCCACTCTCAAAATATAGCTTGTGATAACACCATATTTCCTTCGTCCAATGAACATATAGCTTTTAGGATGTCTGCCATGGTCATGAAAATCATATTTCCTGGCAACACTGATGACCATAACACCGTTTCCACACGATTAGTGACCATATAGAAGTTGAAGAATGGAATCGATCAATGGTTGTGCCTATCATTACAAAATAAAATAAAATAAGAATTATAAAATTCCTCAATTCCATTCTCAAAATTACAGCAAACAATGTTCTCGAGCTGAAGCTATGTAATATTGCTGGAAAGGGAAACATTGAGTTAACAAATCATTAATTGATATATATGTTGTCCCAAGCTAACATCTATACACAAGATAAGTAACAAAAAATAGTTTTCCAAGTCAGATAAACCTGAAACAAGCCTGTTATCAGAAAACCTTTAAGCATAATCTAATCAAACTACATGGACAAAAGGAGTTTACATGCAGCCATATGCAAATTGCGATCACTGGAATGAAGATAATGAAGACTTGCCATGCCACTTGTGACATAACACCAATAATTCCAAGAAGTTGTATTATGGCAAAGGCAAATAACCCAATTATAGAAGCCATATTCAAATCCACTGATATTATGATGCTACTTCCATCCCCACCACCTCATCTATTGCTCTGTACACTGTTTTCATTGCCCCTTTTCCCAGAACTTCCTCATACTGTAGTGTCAATCATTCATTTAAATAACTCTGTTTAATCAGATTGAAACTACACACACACAATATTCTTAGTCCAACCAGTTTGTTACCCCATCTAAACGACAAGAAAGATAAAGAAAGCAAAAACAAAGATCAGATAGATTACAAAGGGCCTATAAATCTTTCTTTTTTATTCTTCTCTTCTTACATTTCAATCAAGAATAGAATAACAAAGTATTAAAAAATGATGACAGAGTGAACGTGTAAACATATCGTTTGTCAGCAAGACTGATCAAGAATCCTGGTTTGTATATGCATATACATGGCTTATATTTCAAGAACTCAGAACATGAAAATGATGAAAAGAAAAGAACATCAAAAACAACTTACTCGGCCATAACGACCAGTTGGATCAGTTTCGACGTATGAATCTTCCTCCATCGATTCACCAAACCTCAAAAACCCTCACTCATATATGAATGCTTACCGCTATTTCACAGAGAAAAACGACAGCAAAGGCGATGAAGACGACGAAGGTGGCGACGGTGTGTCGTGCGACGATGGTGCGGCAGTTCTCCTTTAAGTGAGGTGTGGGACAGTTGTGCGACAGTTGCTTCCCACATTCTCCTTTCTGATTTGGGTTGTGGACTTTACTATATTCCTTATTGATATGTGCTGGGCTTCATTCAAATGTATATTGATATGGGCTGGGTTTTATGGGCTGAAAGTTAAATGATTGGGCTGGGTCAAAGCGGGTCAAAAAGATCCGTCTCACGGAAGGGGATCCGTGAGACGGTCTCATATGAGTTTTTGCGTTTCATAGATAATATGAAACTATTAATGTTTATTTAACTTTATGTAGTATCCTAAAGTATCATAGTTAATTTATTAATTCAAATTAATTAATCCAGCATATAGTTTGTCTTTAAAAATAGACAAGTGAAAATAATTATTATTATTCTAATTATAATAATATTCACATATAAAGAAAATAAAGTAACATTTTTATATTTTGATGAAGTAATTTATTTTGTTCTAAAAAATTGAAAATATATGAGGTAAAAGAACATGAAAAAAGAATGTAAAGTGTCTATATGAGATAAAAATATTTTAATTTATAGCATTAATGTCATGTTCACTGGTTTTTAGTTTACATGTTGACAATTTTTGTAGTTAATTATTCACTGTTTTATTGTATTTACCCAATTATTGTCATGTTTGTCGTGATGGTTTTGATTTTTCATGGACTAAGGTTGTTTGTATACTCTGTGATGAGGTGAGACGAGACAGGTGTTAAGATACAAGGAGTGCAATTTGTATGAACCAAAAGTGAAGAAAAAACCCAACATTGAGGGAGTCAATGTTGTCAATGTGAATGTTAAATTTGTCTCAATCCTTGATTAATTTCTTAAGGGCCGAAAAAAAAAAAAAAAAGAGATTTCACACTGTTTTGGAAGGAAGATATAATTCCCATATCAAAATTTTCTTCTTTTGACATAATCATGGCTTTCGGAGGGACACAAATACTTATATGTCACGGTCACACATGCGACGACACTCGCGCACAGTCAACCGTGTCCCAAGACACAACCGTGCGCGACTGTGGGGTAGAAATATGTCTTTTTCAACAATACGTATGTGATTTTTCATTATAAGTATGTGATTTTTTTCTCGCCCACGACCCTGCCCTTGGACACGACCGTGTCTCATGCGAAAGCTAAGAGCAATCTGTGGTGCACAGTCGGGTCTCAGGACTCGGTCGAGATAAGTATGTGATTTTTATCTATAAGTATATCTTTTAGAGTTATAATTATGTGTTTTCACGCACGATCGACCGTGTCACAGGACACAACCATGCATGAGTGTCGTCGCATATGAGACGGTCTCACAGGAGTCCAGCTCTTGGAGGGAAGGAAGATATCATGTTATTTTTGCTTTGAAGAAGCAGAACTACTTTTTTATAGGGTTAAATGTGCGAAACCCCCTTGTGTTTACGAAATGTTGTATCGGACCCCCCAGTGATAAGGAAATTGCATGGGGAACACGTGGAAGTTCAAGAAATCGACATACGCCCCCTTTTTCCTATATTGAAACTAACACCGTTATTTTTAGGTTCAGTTCCCGTTATACCCTTCAAATAAATTGAATAAAAAATATAAATCCCCTTATTTTTATTAAGAAATTGAAATAACAATTAAAATAAAAAATTGAAAAATGAAAACTTCATCTTCCTCAACCGCACGCCGCCGTCCCTCACCCATCATCTGCCGCCGCTGTCGCCGCACCCTCCCCTCACATCTTCCGTCACCGCCCACTTTTCTCTCTCCCCCTCTCTTCCTCCCTTTTCAACAACAACTCCTCCAGTAGAGAAAAAAATTAAGAAGAAGAAAGCAAAGCTAATCGGCTGCGATTATCAACTCAGTAGACTGCTGAGACAGCCTAATCAGCTGCGACGGTGAGCGGAGCAGCGGTAGAGACGGCGAGGCGGGGGCAGGAGCGGCGGTCTCTTAAGCCTCGGAGCGGCGTCGTTGAGGCCCTGGGAAGAAGAACTCCTCCTCCTGCTGCCCGAACAGGATCTTGTAAGCATTCACTTCGAAGCACAGGACTTCATCTTCGGAGCGGCGTCGTTGAGGCGTGTGAATTTCTCGTTCTTGTAAGCATTCACTCCGAAGCACAGGATTTGCAGATTCTCCTCGACTTCGTCAGATCCGCCGCCGACCAAGAAGATGAAGTTTCTTTGGGATGGCGACATAGGCGGCGGAGATGGAGGGAGGTGGGAAGAAGATGAAGGTGGATGTCGGTGGAGGTGGGAGGCCCGTGGATGTCGGTGGGAAGATGAAGTTTCTTTGGATTTTTTTTCATTTTCTATTTTTTATATTTAATTTTCAAATATTGTTTTTTTTATATTTATAGTATGATGATGTGTAGAGTTATTAAAATTAATGGAGACCAGAATATTTTAATATTTATGGAGATCTTTCAAAAAAATTTATCATTTTTCTCAATTATTAAAATTAAAATAAATTATTGTATTTGAATGATTAAAATTTCATGGGGTTTTGATGCAATTATAATTATTCAAAATATACAAACATATATAATGCAAAGGAAGGTTAATTTTGTCTTTTTACAATCTAATAATAGTCATAAATCAAGAAAATTCGCACTTCAGGCGCGTGTAATTCAATCCCGTGAAGTCTAACGATTTTGGGTATTTCGCGTTGAATTTATGAACTTCCACGTGTTCCCCATGCAATTTCCTTATCACAGGGGGGTCCGATGCAACATTTCGTAAACACAAGGGGGTTTCGAGCATTTAACCCCTTTTTTATATTCATAATCATGCATGTTTAGAGCCCTATTTATTATTTTAGTCCAATGAGACATTGAAATTTTGAACAATTCATCAGTTTTAATTGATTAATAAGCTTTCTTACTCTATCTCGATTTCTTCGTTATTTGATATTTGCTCTACATTTTTTATTTTAGAATTTATTGGGATTGGCAGCATAATTTAGGTATTAATAAATTATATCTAATTCATACGATATAATCTGTGATAAGTATCTTTTTTACTATATTTTTGTGTACGTTTATGAGTTCATTTGAGTATTTTTATGTATGTTTCTATAGTGATATAGATTATGACACCCCAAATAAAATTAAACTCTAACTAGAATTCATGAGGATTATAATAATTTAATTCAAGAAATTGTGTTTTGATTCATCTTTTTGTGATACATTTCAGTCGAAAAAGTCAATTTGACTATAGGATTATAGTAAAAGAAAAATATTTAATACAATAAAGTTAATTATTAAGTAAGAAGGTTTTATTTGGATAGAAGAGATAAAATAAAACTCCACTAATCTATGGCATAAAGTAAACTAATTTTATTCCACATGAAACAATTGTAGTATCAATTAATAAAACAAACAAAAGTTAATTAAAAGGGGAAGATCCAATAGATAAATAGTTTGGACTCAAGGTGTGAGATAAGTTATGACCTATAATTTAGTCAAGTTAGTACTAATAACTTAATTGGCCCAAATAAATGGATGTTAGTGGCCCATGAAACAGAATTTTAACCCTTTCTTTTCAGACCCACCATGAGTCATGAAATTCTTTTCTCATTCCTCACAATGTTGCCACCACACGTTACATACCCATGACCAAGGGACTAGCTAGCACAAATTAGGAAAGGAAAAGGGGTGAGGATTCCTCTCTCTTCCCCACTTCTCACCTCACCCATCACCGAACCACCGCCAGTCGCTGCCCCCATCATCGGTCGTTTTCCGGGGCGGATTTTCTCAACCCCCGTCGGCTTCACCAGCTTTTCTCTCTCTTTCTCCCGTTCCCTCTCTGCTCTCTCGTCCTGCCTCATTTTCTCCTCTCGCTCATCCTCTCTCTCACAAGAACTCCATCGCTTAGCACCGCCATCGTCCCCGGACTCTTTTCCGGCTATTTGTTCGAGGCAAAACGTAGCCCTCGGCGAACCCGTCTTTGAACCGGTCTCGAAACAGCCAAATCGTCATCACCCCGCCGGAAACCGCTGCCCTATCTCTCTCTCCCTCCCGCTGCCGTCTCTGTCGTAATTCAAGCGCCTTGAGCGGCAGCCCTACGTTGTGTTTGTGAGTGAGTGTGTCACCGGTGTGTGGCGACGCTGTGATGTGCATGTGTGAGCTCCGCCGAGCGACGACACTGAAGTGATGGTGCGTGTATTGGTTTGGTTTCATGTGTTGGTTTGCATGTTGGGTCGCCGGCAGCGGCAAACGGTGACGGGCTGTAGAAGGGGTGGTGGCAAGGTTAGAGAAGAAATACCACAAAACATACAAGGACTACACTTTTCTAACGTGTACTATAATATAATACAATTTTCTACCACTAAAATATAACAAACTGTCACTTTCTACCATTTCTTTGACCAAGTCATAGTTGGAATAGTGATAATGATGATGACATTATTGTTTTTTGGGTTAATTACATAAAAAAACATAAATTTAGGGTTCAGTTTCAATTACAACATGAACTTTTAATTGTAACATAAAAAAACGCTCAACTTAACACTTGTTTCAATTTGGAACATGTTCGGGTTTTTTTGGGCTCCAATTGCTGATATGGAGCCCAAATTATATATGTTAATTGCCAACATATATATTTAAGTATAGTCATCATCCAAATGTATATTTTTACGTCAATAATTAACTTATACAATTTAAACTTTATGTCGGCAATTGGAGCCCGAAACGCTCAAACATGTCACAAATCTGTCATCATCCACATGTAAATATATATGTCAATAATTAATTTATACAATTTGAACTCGATATCAGTAATTGGAGCCGGAAAAAAAATCAAACATGTCTTAAATTGACACAAGCGTTAAATTGAGTGTTTTTTGTGTTACAATTAAAAGTTCATGTTGTAATTGAAACTGGACCCTAAGTTCATGTTTTTTTATGTAACTAACCCTTGTTTTTTCTTACATTATATACAGATGTTGCAAAATTTGATTCTTTTTTTCTTGTTTTTTTACCTTTTCATATACGTAGTTTTTAATTGTAAAGAAATTTTCACTTTGCAGTATACGGATGTCACATTATATGCAAAATTTGATTATTATTTTTTTTTTGTTTTTACTTTTTCATATGCAAAGTCATAAATACAATCACAAAAAATTTAACTTTGCAGTGTGATTTGATATTAAATACACTCACGGGAAATACAGTAAATTTTGCACCTTTTAAAGAGAAAAATAGAGATGAAAGTGTAGTGACATTCAAATAAACATGAAGAAGCAATCGTAGCCCTAACCTTCCTCAAGAATCAAGTAAGTTTTTTTAAATTATTTTATCCATTTTAATTTTTCATTATTTAAGTGTGACTGCATGTTTAGTCAGTGTGGAAAATTGATAATGGTACAATTAAACTGTGAGATATGATTAATTTTAGTCTAATAAGGGAGTTTCATGAGTATTTTATTTTTTATTTTTTGGTTCCTCGAAAATTAGTGTTCGACACAATAAGGTTACTCGAACATTAGAATTATTGTGTAGTATTTTTTTTTTTTTGGTTCCATGAACATTACACTAGGTTACTCAAACAATAACATAAGGTTACACAAACTTTGCATAGGGTTACACGAACAATTAATAAGGTGTTACACTAATTTTATATTACCGTTACACGAACTTTTCATGAATGTTTGTGTAACCCTTATTCTGGAAGGGTTGAAATTATTTAATTTCCTAATTTAATTGACACAATTTTTATTACTTATATATGTCAAATTAATTAGAAGAAGATGATTTTCTCAATAGTGGTGTGGTTTGGAGGTTATTGGGAAGGTTTACAGTATGTAAACGGTGATTCATCTTCAAACAATGACATATTTCGATTTATTGAGCTTAGTTCATGGAATTGTGCTGGCCCACATAAATTGTTGGGACTATTTGATTCATTGTCTAGTGGAAATCAACGGAAGATTGAAGAAGAAGAAAATTAAGGATGATTTAGATTTGAAGCAAGCATTTTCAACCGTTGATGAGGTCTGGTTGTTTTTATTTCTTTGAAAAACATGGGTGTCGGAGCATCAGGAGGCTCCTCATTTCCAGTTTATGAAGAGTATAATGATGGTAGTCAAAGTTTTTATCCATTCACATATGAAGTGGAAAGACAGAACTCCAATGTCAATATGGGAGAGAATTGAAAGTTTTCAAATATCCCCTTAGGGCTACAGAACGATGAAGAATTTTACTCAAAATAGGGTGTTGTCGATGGGATAGAAGACACTTTTGTTGGAACGTCTTCAAATCAACAATGGGCACCTTGGGTGGCATCATCCGGACGAGTTGATGCTAGTAATTTGAACCATTGGACTTGAATAGACTTCCAACTGATGAATTAGAAGATGTTGAGGCACACGAAGATAGACCACAACAAGAAGAGCAGATGATCGAATCGGTACCTAAACATTTCCGAACTTAGCATATTGTGTTATTTATTTTTATCGTGATTAACAATGTTGTGGTCTTTCTGTCGTAGATCCAAACAATGAAGAAGATGACTTTGCACTCGATGAAGATGTTGAGGCAATGTTGGATCAGGAGCAACGGGAGACATGTGAGTAATTTTGTATTGACATAATGAGAGCAGAATAGTATATTCCCGACATTCCATCATTCGATGAGTTACCTTCTTCATCAAAGATTGAGCGTGCTCCACATGGACTGCAAAAAGGTTCGACTTTTGGTAGTAAGACTGAATTGAAAAATGTAGTTGAGTTTTATCATTTGGAGAATCAGGTTGAATACCGTGGGGATCATTCGGACAAACACCGGTGGTATGTGAAATGCAATCACAAAAATTGTCCATTCATACTCACTACCTCTAAAAAATATGGTATTTGGAAAATCTCCAAAGTTGTCCTGTCCCATACTTGTTCATATGAGTTGAACATTGGTACTCCCTGTAGACTTCTGTCCATTTTCATTGGAGATTACTTTGTCAAGAGGCTTCAAAAAGATAAATCAGATGTTTCCACTAGAGACATAATTCGAGAAATGAGCCAATGACATGGCTTGAATTTGAGCTACAGATTTGTGTTAACTGCAAAACGTCACGCCATGGAAACTGCATATGGAGATCCGAATAAGTCATTTTGCATGCTTCATGCGTACTTACAGGTCTTGAAGAAAGCTAATCCAGGAACACATATTGCACTAGAGACACATAAAATTTGAAAATTCAAGTTCACGTTTTTTGCATTAGGTGCATCCATTTCCGGATTTGCTGCATACTCGAGATCTGTGATTGTGGTTGACGGGTGTCATCTGAAGGGGCTGTTCAAAGAAATTGGATTCGTCGTTGTTACCAAAGATGGAAACGAGCAGATTTTTCCACTCACTGTTGAGATAGGAAGTGTTGAGAATGATGAATCATGGACATGGTTCTTTCGTAATGTTCGAGATGTCCAGCTGACCTGCTGATTGTGTCTGATCAACACGCAAGCATCAGTAATGCCATTAAGAATGTATACCCTGAAGCAGCCCATGGACTTTGTTGTTTTCGTCTTCAACAAAATTTAGCCAAGTATGGATCACATTTTGTCGGACTATTCCACAGGGCTGCTTATTGTTACGATGAAGGTGATTTTAATAGGTATGTTTTCCTCCATTGTTTTTAAGCAAAATTTTAATAAGAGCACCAAGATACATCTTAAAAAAGTTTATTATTTCATCAGGTACATGAGTTTTGACCATGACAGTAAAATTTTGGGTGCGATTGAAGCCTTAAAAATGGCCAAAGCAACGAGATGGTCTCGCGTCATGTTAGGAAATATATTAATATGTTTTGATAAGACAAAAACCTTAGAAAAACAACCTTCAAGTAATCTACATAATCTATCTCTATATCTTATAAGGTTACTGCTGGAAGGTCACTATAGGGAGACGCTTCAGAGAATGCTTTAAAGAAATGACACTGCCGAGAACAATGAAGAAGACTGGTAAACTAAAAGGACACTGCTTGCTGCAAGAAGCTACCTGGAAGAGACCACATCAAGCATACTGCAAAGCAGCATCCTACATGTAACACCCCGAATAAAATTAAGACCTAATTAGAATATATGAGAATGATAATATATAAGTTAACTCATAAAAATTGAGTTTAGATTCGTCTTTTCATAATTTAGATTTAAGTCGTAAAATCAATCTACCAGTATAAAATATTTCAATACACTATTATGATAATCTAAAGTTAATTATTAATTACGACTATTTTAAATTGATGAAAGAGATAAAATAAACCGTTAATAATGATCCAAGATATCGATTAATTCGTAAATTATATATATTATTAAATTGTTTGATATATCCAATTTTAATTAATGGGGTTGGTCTCGATTGATAAATTTTTATGCGAGATCTAATTATTTGTAACCCGTACACAAAATACAATTCTCGACTCAATTCGGAGTCCAAAATCCGAACTCGTTTCTAGGTGTAAAAGAGGTGAGTCACCTTTCTACTCCACCTCACCCTCTCATGCGATGACACCTCGTCACTTGCTTTTTCTCTCTCTTCTATTCCTTATCTTTTTGGATCTCTTTTCTCTCTCTCTCCATCGTCACTCATCTCTATCCATGAAGCAAGAGAAAATCCTCCTCTACACACCTCTCATCTCTCTCTTTTTCTCTCGAGTTCAAGGGCAGAATCAGGGTAACAATTTAATTCCTTCTTTTATTTTTCCCCAAATTGAGATATAGGAGTAGATGTATGTATATGTGTTTAATTTGTGTATGCTGTAAAATTGAGATGGGGAAGAAAAACAGGGGAAAAGATGGGAAGAAAACAGAGGAGAGGAAAGGAAGAAGAAGAGGGGGAAATAGGGAGAGACGGGAGGAGGCGCCACCGCACGGAGCGGCGCCGAGCGGAGACGAAGAGGGTGGTGCCGCTCACGGGCCGCCGTGGTGTGTTTTGTGTGTGTTTTGTGTGTATTTGTGTATGTGTATCATGTGTATATATATGTGCGTATATTGTGCATATGCTGTAGAATAGGAAGAAGGAAAGAAGGAGGAAGAAAGGGGGAAGGAAGGCGGAGGGGCCGCCGCACGGGGCGGCACAGAGCGGAAGCAGCGGCGGCCGAGCTGCGCCCTGCGATGGAGGCGGCGGCGGCGACGTGCTGCTGGGTTGAGAGGAAGGGGGCTGTGCAGGGGGAAGAGGGGGCGCCGCCGTGAGTGGCGGCGCCGTGCCAGAGGACGAGCGGACGGCGGCTGAGCGGCGGCGGCCGTGCTGCTGGAGGAGAGAGGTCGATGGGTATGGAGGGAGAAGGAGCAGGGGCTGGAGTTTTAAAATTTGATTTAGTCCAAGGGCTTGATTGCAATTTCCTACTTTTGCTTATTTATTAGTTAATCCTTTATCTTTTGCCTTATTGCATATTAGTCCCTGCAATTTCTATTAATTTGTGTTGAGCCCCTGAAGTTAATTTTAATTACAGTTTGTTCCCCAAAATTTATGGAAATAATATTATGACCCCAAACCTTATATTTTATGTATGAAAAAGAGCCGGAACGACACCAAAATAATACGAAAAATAGAATAAATGACTGTTCCGGATTTGAGCAAGTCCTAACCCTGGATCACTGACTATCTTTCTTTTCGAGGGGTTTTCCGTTTATTATTTTATATATCTATAGTTAAATTAGACGTTAAGTCGAATTATTACGCTTTGTAGGATTTACGAAAGAGGGATAAGAGTAAGGGAAAACGACGAACTTCGACCGAACTTTTGATAACCAAGGTGGGGGTAAATTCTTATTTGCTTTATAAATTGCATACTTGATTATATATGAGTTTTCCTAATATATGAGTTGAAGTTGATTGATTTTAAGATGGTACGATTGATATTGCGTTATTGATAAACTCTTGATGATTTATATACGTTGAATGATGAATGTTGAGTTGTGATTGTTGAAAGGTGACAATATGTTTTGAAGAGTGAACTTTGAATATTTGAATGGATTTATATACGTTGAATGATGAATGTTGAGTTGTGATTGTTGAAAGGTGATTATATGTTTTGAAGAGTGAACTTTGAATATTTGAGTGATAAATGTTTAAATTTGAATTATATGCAAAATGATTGTGATTGTGCATGCGCGTGATGACAAATTATATTGACGGACATATATTGATGACTTATATTGACGGACTTATATTGACGGACTATATTGACGGACATATATTGATGACTTATATTGACGGACTTATATTGACGGACTATATTGACGGACATATATTGACGGACTTATATTGACGGACTTATATTGACGGACTATATTGACGGACTTATATTGACGGACTATATTGACGGACATATATTGATGACTTATATTGATGGACTTATATTGACGGACATATATTGATGACTTATATTGACAGACTATATTGACGGACATATATTGACGGACTTATATTGACGGACTATATTGACGGACATATATTGATGACTTATATTGACGGACTACCGGAGTTAAAAAAAACTCCAGACGAGGCTATGTGTTTATTTTGAAGTTTGAATGTAAAAGAGTATAGATGTTTTTACTTCCACTAAGTGTTTCTTTCTCGCACTCACCCCTATATGTTTAAATGTTTAGGACAGGGTACGCGAACGTGGCATGCTGGTGGCCGATATTATCAAGGTCAAAGAAGATTTTAAATAAAGAGTTTATTTTATAAAGTCCAAAATATATTTTCTTATGTAAAGAAAGGAATTTTAAGGTAAACGTTTCCGCTGCATTTTCCAAAAATTCGTACTTCATACCAATGCTTCCTGGAATAATATTTTATAGTTATTTCCGGAATTTAGTTTTCTTTATTATTACTGAAAGCGTTTATTTTTAATATATGTAATGCCAAAGCATGATTTTAAAAACGGGGTGTTACACTACTGAAGCTTCAATTACTTGACAAAGCAAGTACTAGGAGGAAGCTAAAAGTTACCAATAGAAAGAAAGGGATTGGAGTCAATAAAATAAAGACACGTGTAAAGTATAAAGCTGATGCGTATCAAAGAGGAACGGGCGCATTAAATGCAACCGTACTATAAGGATCAAAAAAATTATTGTGAGGATCAGTGCATTAAATGCTAGGAACCTGCCACACTTCAACAGGAAGAATTCTTCATCTATAAATAGAAGAGACTGAAGACTGAGTAAGAAGAGGAGAAGAGAAAAAGAGAGCAGAGTGTATAGAGAGCAAAAGTGGGAGAAGAAGAGAAGAGAGAATGTGGAAAAGAATGAAGCTCAAACACTCTAAACAAGATTGTTCAGTCATTCAGTCCTGCAGCAAACTACAATAGATTAACCTGCAAAAGAAGTCAAACCTTGTTGCATCCAGTTGAAGAAAAAGATAAACCTTTTAAGAACTGTCTCTGGGTGTTTAGTGCTAAGACTAGGTTCCTGCTAAGCTTTACACTTTTTGAAGAAGAAAGTAAGGATCCTGTAGCTAGTACAACCCAATGGATTCCTTCAACCAAGCCTGTGTTATCCTTTTCATTCTTTCTTAGCAGCATGCGTTCTTCGAAGAATCAACCAAGCACGATTCAAATCATGAAGAGTCACCCCAAAGATACAGTTTTCTCAGAAGATCCGATCTTCTAGCTTACTGCCATCACTTCAAATCCGAGAGTGCTGAAGAACTTGCACCCAAGTTCTTCTCCATGAGGCCAGAGGATCGAGAGAAGGATCCCTCTCCAGTAACCCCAGAGCTTCAAACTCTGATCTTATTTAAGACTGCAGTTTCACCCTTGGAAGTTGCTAATCTTACACTATAGCCCCAAGACTTTGATTTATTGTACTTCGTGCCCCATAATCTCATGAAAATACTATTTTAGCCCCAAATTATAACCAAATGAATTATATTGTCCAAAGTGATATAAATGTGACAATTTAAACCATACGGTTTTAGCCATGCTTTAAAGGTAGAGTTATTCGTTAATTAAACCCTTAGGGTTCATAGAAACCTTCAAGTTTGAACCGAAAATTATGATAGGATAGCGATTAGGAATGGCAACGAGGTGGGGCGGGGTCGAGGGAGCAATCCCCATCCTCGTCCCCGTGTTGGCGGGGATTCCCCGTGCCCGGCCCCGTCCCATAAAACGGGGAAAAAACTGTCCACATCCCCGCCCCGCGGGGATCCCCGTTCCCTGCGGGGATCCTTGCCCCCCGTGGAGATCCCCACCAACGCGGGGATTCCCCCCCCCCAACCCGTTTTTTTTAACATTAAGATTAAGACAAAACATCTCATTTTTGTTGAATCAACATTAAGATTAGTTTATTCAAAATAGAGTGATGATAAGAACAACTGTTGAACAACCTCAATAGTGATGATAATAATTTATGAATTATTTCCAGAACAGAGTACTTGTAATTAAGGTAAGAAACAAAATTACAGAAATCATAAAGTAGCAGAAACCTATGATTTAAAATTCCAAAGCCTATGTTTTCTAATGAAAAAATCATCTTTTAACCATTGCATTATTTTTATTTATTTAGAGTATTAATTTTTTGGGTTTCCATTTTCCAATCATATTCAATGGGCAAACTAGAATGTATTTCCACTTCAAACCAAGAATGCTACATTTCTTCTCAAAACAAATTTGTCACCTGAATTCAGATTTCAAAGTAGGACCTCCGAGAATTATATACGGTATGCTTTCGACCAGAATATGTTTAGTTTGTCGCCTTGTCCATAGTACTAGAAAATGAGGACAAGAAAACACTGATAAAATAGGATCCATAAAACACAACCTACTGTAAAACTAACCAATTGATGAGCCAACTAGTCGGCGGCGGGTCAGCGGCAGGCCAGTGGTGGGTCGGCGGCAAGCAAGCGGGGTTTTGGGTTTGAATAAGAAGAGGAAAAGTAAAGTATATTATATGATATATAATTATATTTTATGAAATATAATATATATATGTAATGTTTGCGGGTCCTCGTGGGGAATGGGGTGGGATCCTCGTGGGGTGGGTAATACCATCCCCGTCCCCGCCCCGCCCCGCCAGTTGGGGGTAAAATTCTCCCCGTCCCCGTCACCACGAGGATCCCTAAGCCGATCGGGGTGGATCCCCGTGGGGAACGTGGAATCCCTGCCCTACTACCATCACTAATAGCGATATGATCCTTACATGAAAATGATAAGAATAATATAAAACCCCAATTTTAGGATATCGACTTTAAGAATCCTAAATTAAAGAAAAGAACCACAAAAACCTTAATTTGAGTATTAATTTATGCAAACCACCAGTTTTCCATTTAAGTCATAATCCTATAAATGTCGATCGTTAACCCTTCATAAGAGTAATATAATAATTAATTGGACTATCAATAGTTTCAACTAGACTATAAGATGAGTTTTTATACTGTGAAGACATATGGACGAGGCACAAAGATTAAGAAGATATAAGACGTAGAGGTCTTACGAGCTCTACGATTAAAGGTGGAGGTAAATTATTGTTATTTCCTACTTTATATATTGATGTAAGTGTGTCTGTTTATGTGTGGCTATGTTATGTGTTATCAAATTAACTGTAAATGTTTATTTGGGATTTGGACGTTGACCTTCAGCTTTCATTTCCAATGTTAAGTGTTGAATAATGAATGATGAATGTTCATGGTGGGATTCCAATTCACGGCGAGTTAATATACCCGAAGGGTTTCAAATATGCCCCCTTCACACTGGACATAAATACTCTAGATTTCATGACGGGTTAGCTCCCCGATGGGTTTCAAATATCACCCAATTACGCTGGACGTAAAAACTTCAGAATTCACAGTGGGTTAAATACCCGAGGAGTTTCAAATATGACTCTTTCACGTCAGGCTTAAAGACCCGAGGGATTGAATAAATCTCTTATGTTATGTGTATTGAAGAATGAAATGATTAAATGTTATTATGTGTATGTGCGCTCACCTCCATTGAATGTTTTCTGGCACTCTCCCTTATGTGTAAAAATGTTTTCAGCTTAAAGTATTCAGGGCGTGATGTACAAGCAGTGAATGCCAGTAGCCGATATTATCAAGGTTACAGAAGATTTTAACAAAGAGTTCCATTTATAAATTTCAAACATAAGTATTCATACAATATTTCATAATTACTTGCTAAATTTATCTTTCTTTATTATTCTTTAAAGGGTGAATTTTTAATAAGTAACGCCTAAACGAAATTTGTCCTTATAAAAGAAATGGGGCGTTACATAATATATTACTATATTTATGATATAATATGATAAACATGTAAATCATAAAAGAAATTCTAAAGTATAACTGTTTGTAAATGTATACAATATTATTTAATCACACATTAGAAATTATGTATTTCAGTAGTTAAAGAATATACTTGAAATTATATTATGTTTATATTTATTTAGATGATAGATATAACAAAAAAATAAAATAGTTTTTCAATGTGAATTATTTTATTTTTAATTTGTTAAATTCAATCTATTTAAACTCGTGTAATACATCATCCATATACTAGTTATGAATTAAAGAAGAGTCTGTTAGGAAATATATGAGTATGTTTTGATGAGACAAAAATCTTAGAAACGCAACCTTCAAGTAATTTGCATAAACTATGTCTATCATATAAGGTTACTGCAAGAAGGTCACTACAGCAAGATGCTTCAAAGAATGCTTCAAAGAAAGGATACTGCCGAGAATAATGAAGAAGACTGGTAAACTAAAAGGGCACTGCTTACTATAGGAAGCTACCTGGAAGAGACCACATCAAGCATACTGTAAAACAGCAAGCTACAGAAGCTTCAGTCACTTGACAAAGCAAGTATGAAGAGAAAGTTAAAAGTTACCAGTAGAAATAAAGGGATTTAAAGGGATTGGAGCCAACCAAAAGAAGACACGTGTAAAGTACAAAGCTAATGCGTATCAAAGAGGAGCGGGTGCATTAAATGCAACTGTACTATGATGATCAGAAAAAGTATTGTGAAGATTAGGGCATTAAATGCTGAGAACTTGCCACACTTCAACAGGCAGAATTCCTACTCTATAAATAGAAGAGACTGAAGATTGAAGAAAAAAAGAGCAAAAAGAAGAAGAGCTAGAGCAGAGCAGAGAAGAGAAGAGTGTATAGAGAGCAGAGAAGGAGAAGAAGAAAATAGAGAGTATGGAAGAGAAGGAAGCTCAAACACTCTGAACAAGATTGTTCAGTCATTTAGTCCTGCAGCAAGCTACAACAGAGTAAGTTGCACACAGTTTAAGAAAAAGATAAACCTTTTAAGGACTGTCTTTGGAGTGCTTATTGCTATGTTGCTCCCAAATATGGTGGTAGTAGGCTTAGGGGGGGGGGAGGGGTGAATAAGCCTACTCCTATTTTCAAACTTTTTCTTCTCTTCTATCGGCTTGGTTGCAGTATCAGTAACCTTTTGGGAGGTTACTGATCATAGTGGTTGCGGAAGCTTTCTCTCATAAGAGCCTAGTATAGAAGATATGCAACTTAACATAGAGTTATACAAGTAAAGCAGTAAGCACATATAGACGCATGGATATACAGAGGTTCGAAGGTGGAGTAATCCTTCTACATCCTCTCTGTCTCTTCTCAAGAGGGAACATTTGTTAAGCTAGTTGATTTACATAGTCCTATCTATTACAACCCTCACTTAACAAGTAAGTAGGAAGCCTTCACACAGCTGTTTGCCTACTCTCCTTACTGACCCACACATGATCCTATTTTACCCACCCAGGGTCCTCACTTTCTTCTTCAGAAAGTGGAAAGCTTAACAGGACTCGCTCCTCCCACTAAGCACTCCAAGACAGCCTTTAAAAAGGTTTGTCTTTTCCTTCTTCAACTGGTGGCAGCAAGCTTAGACTTCTTTTGCAGGTTGATCTGCTGAAGCGTGCTGCTGGACTGACTGACTGAGGATGCGTCTTTGGAGTGATGAGTGTTTGAGCTTTTCCTCTCTACTTTTGTATTTTGAACACTCTTCTATTATGTTTTGTCTTCCCTCTCTATTCTGCACTTTCTTCTTATGAGTCTTCTCACTTTTGAGTTCTTCTCTTTTCTTTTGCGCTTCTCTCTGTGAGCTTGTATATTCTGTTGTGTTCGTTCTCTTCTCTCCTTTAAGTCTCAGTTTTCAGTCCTCCTCTTTTTATAAGTTATGAAATTTTCCCGTTGAAGGTAGGTAGATTTCCATCATTGATGCGCCGCACTCCTGACACACGCCAACTTTTTACTTTTCACGTATCTTCTTCTGATTGGCTCCTCTTCTCTTCTCTCTACTGGTAACTTCTTGTGTCTACCGGTAACTTTTGACTTTCTTCCTATGCCTGCTTTGTAGCTTCCTCCTCGTGCTTCACTCTGGAGCGTCCTTACCTGCTTGCTTCTTCAGGTGGCTTGAGGCTTCTGTAGCATGCTGCCTTGCAGTACACTTTCGGTATGGTCTTCCAGGCAGCTTCGAGTCTCTCTACTTTTGTATTTTGCTTCGACGAGATCTCTTCCAATAGCTTCCTGTAGTCATTAGTATCTTAATTAGTTAACCCGATTCTTTTTACCATTCTCTTCAGTATCCTTCCTTTGACACTTTCTCTGATCTTTCTTTCTTCTGCAGTAACTCTGTCGCAGTAACCTCTCCTAAGATTGGTTATGCTTTAGAGTTACTTTCTTAAGGTTTTGTCTCATCAAAACATACTTAAATGTTTTTAACATGCTAGGATTAGGTTTCTGCTAAGCTTTTCGCTTTCTGAAGAAGAAAGTAAGGATCCTGTGTAGGTCGGTTAGGATCCTGTGTGGGTCAGTTGGAGGAGTAGACAAGTATTTGTGTGATGGTTTGCTACTCATTTGTTAAGTCTGTGTTTTAATAGCTAGGGCTGTGTAATTCAACAAGATTAACAAATGTCCCTCTTGAGAAGAGGCAGAGATGATGTAGAACGATTACTCCACATTTGAATCTCTATATATCTATTTGTTTACTTCATGCTTATCTACCTAACTGCATATCTAGATCTAAAACATATCTTCCATATTTGTGTTTTCAGCAGAAGAAAGATTATCTGCTGCACAACTCTCAAGACTCCAGATTAACCTTCCAAAAGGTTATTGTACAACTCTACAAGTTCAAACAAGCTGCTTCAGTAAAGCATATTGTGAAGCTGGAAGCTCACTCTTGAACTTACCCATTATGGAGTAAAAAGATTTGAAAATATTTGAGTAGGTTTATTCACCCCCCCTCCAAACCTATTGCTATTTAGGACCAACAAACTGGTATCAGAGCATGTTGGAATGAAACCAACGTGCACTGGTCATTCTTCAAATCCCATCTTCGAAAACACCTCTCTCTCTCTCTCTCTCTCAAACTCACATCATAGATATACATGATTAGAAGACCTCTATGTTTTCATAGAAGAATATGGCTGATGTGAAGATAGCAGCGGTTGAGATTAAGGCTCTATCAAAATATCATCCAAAAAGAACACTGCTCAAAAGGATGATAGAAAAGCAAGTTGTGCTCCGGGAGCAAACTACTGAGGAAGCCGATAAGGGGGAAGCTGGCCTTATGGAACAAACTGGAACCTCTGGACAGCAGTAGCAAACAGACAGCAGCCCTGAAGGAGAATGCTGAAGAAGACAAGATCATGTTGTACGAGAAGCCAAAGAAGATCTATGAAGAACTACTCGAAGCCAGAAGGAAGTCACCTACATTGTCTACACCAGCATTGAAGGAAGATGAGGAGCGTACTTCATCAGAACAGCAATTCAGACAACCCATCCTCCAAAGAAAAAACAAGGATCTGCTTGATAACCAACATTGAATAAAATAACAGAGATAACAAGGTATCAATTTCTAAACCTTGTTCTAATATATCTTATGTGAAGGAAAACTTGTTCTTTGTATCCGAGTAAAAAGACAAGTGACCTTGAGCAGTTTAAATTCAACTCTTGAAGAACCAAAGAAAAGGATCTTCAGCTCGAAATAGAGCATGCCAAAAGTAAGACATGGAGTGATCCTAGGGCTGAAACAAACAGTTCAAGAGATACTGATCACTTGGCTTGAAAATGAGAAGGGAAGCCTGTATATCGACTTCTTCCACACCACTCTTCAAATCCTCAAAAGATCTAAAAGCTCTGCTAAGTCATCCAATGAAGATCCAAAGATCTTACTGTTAAGGAGTTGCTTGATCGGAGGCTATTCCTGATCAAATATTTACGTTCTTAGTAAAAGAACAAGAGCTCTGTGTGGGCTAGTTGAGTTTGGTCACTGTGCAGTAACCCTATGTGGGAGAGACTGACAGTTCTTGTTAGGTTTAGGTTGTCTAATCGAGGCTTGTGTAAATCAACCGTTTGACCTAACAAAGTTCCTCCTTGAGAAGGAGTAGAGAGGACGTAGAGGGATTACTCCACCCTTGAACCTCTATAAACCGCTATGTTTATTTTTACATTGCTTTCTGTTGTTCTTATTCTTGTTGTTGCTTATATGTGTTTATCGTCTGCATATCTCTCATAAGCATATCAACAATTTTCAGAAAATAAGCTTTAGTTTAAAAGTATTTCCACTGTGCATAATACTCATTTTTCCTAAAGCTCACTCAAGGTAATTGCTCAAGCAGTAACCTTCAGGACAGTAAGCTCCCTAGCGAACTGCCTGAGTGACTTATTCTTTCAGCCTTAGAAGTAAAGTTTGAAAATTGAGTAGGCTTATTCATCCCCCCCCCCCCCTCTAAGCCTACTACCACTTGGGACCAACAGGCATTAAAAGTGGACCACCTTTTCAGAACCCCATGATATCAGTCGTGCGATCAGAAAGATCTAAGGGATGAAAATCAAATCTTGATCATATAACCGAGCAATCACTTCATGCAGAGGCGAAGAGACACAAAGTTCTGAAAACTGCCAACAACTTTATAGAAAATCGGCAAAACAGTTAATAAGATCTCTGAAGATGTAACCTCAACCGAGCGATCAATAGATCATTCAATACAGGGAGTGCTTCAAACTTTATATATATGCACCCTGTTATGTGTCTTCATATATTCACATCCTTAACCAGCATGGAACCCGATTGCTAGAAATCACTCTCTTCATTCTTTCTTAGCAGCAAGCTTTCTTCAAAGAATCAACCAAGCACGATTCAAATCATGAAGAGTCACCCCACACGCATAGCTATTGCTAAGCAGATCTTTCTCAGAAGATCCAGTCTTCTAGCTTACTGCTCTCACCTCAAATACGAGAGTGCTGAAGAACTTGCACCCAAGTTCTTCTCCATGAGGCCAGAGGATCGAGAGAAGGATCCCTCTCCAGTAACCTCAGAGCTTCAGCTCGATGATGATGACAAAAAGGGAAAGAAACTCCGAAGGATCATGGAAGATCAAAAGTCTTCTAAATGGGGAGGAGAGAAGATTTCAGCCCTACTTCCTTAATGCAGAAACCTCAGGAGTACCTAAATTCGTACTGAAAGTGACCCTACTTCTTAAAGAGACAATCATAAAGTAAGGGGGAACTTATAGTACAAACCAAGGTAACTCAGTAAGCAAGGGAGATAAAACCCTTGATGGAACACAATAGATATAAAAGTGTTGTAAGATGTCTAGAGCAACCTAACATTCACTGTAGAAACCAAGCAGGCAGCAACAACTCTGAAAGGGAAGAAAAGCATCTAACTTACTTGTATCAAAATTTATCTTATCTATATCTAAAGGAGTCCATAGTCCAGAGAAATACAGTAGGTAAACACCTGCACATACCCAACCTCATTTTTATCCTATGCTTACTAGCAGATGTCTTAAAGGAATAAACTACTACTATAGCAATTATCGATTGTAAGGAAAGTTTGGATTCCTGAGAGTAAACTAACCCAAAAGGACTCACACTCGTATGGGTACCTATGTAAGGATATTTGTTCTGCAGGTACCTCTGACAGAAGGTTACAAGAAACAACATTCAGACCTTTGAGCAACCAAGAAGTAGATCTACAGGCTCAAAAAGGTCTTACATGAACTAAAGCAAGCCTCAAGAAACATATGTGCAAAATCATCAGGAAGTAGACACCAAGAGCAACCCAAACAACAGAAGCAAGATATGAGTACCACAGGAAGCTGGAAATTCTAAAAGAAGGTCACTCCACCCTAGACAACAGGTTACTGAATCCAGGGGGAAAGCTTTGATTTAGTTAGGAAATGACAAATGAAGTTCTGACAACAGGATGCTAGACACCAGGCTACTGGATACTAGGTCGCTGGATAACAAGTCGTTTGATATCAGGACGCTAGATACCATGTTGCTAGATACTAGGTCGCTGAACACCAGGTCACTGCATACCACAACGCTAGACACCAAACTTCTGGATACTAGGTCACTGGACAATCAGTGCACTTATCATCAAGTCACTGGAAAAAAGGTCGCTAGTGGGTTAAATCTCATCAAATCCCGTGGTTACCGAAAAACTCTCAGTAACGTATGCACATGAAAAGTGGATCACCTTTTCAGAAGTAGACCACCTTTTTCAGAACCCTAGGATATCAGCCATGCGATCAGAAAGATCTAAGGGTTGAGAATAAAATGTTGATCATACATCCAAGCAATCACTTCATGTAGAGGCAAAAAGAAGCAAAGCTGTGGAAACTGCTAACAACTTTATTGAAAACCGACGAAGCAGTTAATGAGATCTTTAAGGATCTAACCTCAACCATACGATCAAACAGATCTTTTAACATAGGGAGTACCTTAAAATCTATATAAACAAGCACTCTTTACACTTGTCTTCATTCATATAGTTTTCTCTTATCCTTAACCAACATAGCACTTGATTGTTGGAAATTATTCTCTCCATTCTTTCTTAGCAGCACATTCTCTGCAAATAATCAACCAAGCACCACTCAAATCATGAAAAGTCACCCCTCACGCTTAATTCTTGCTAAGCAGATCTTTCTTAGAAGATTCTATCTTCTAGCTTAGTGCTCTCACCTCAAATCCGAGAGTGCCGAAGGACTTGCACACAAGTTCTTCTCTTCGAGGTCGGAGGATAGAGAGAAGGATCCCTCTCCAATAACCCAGAGCTTCAGCTTGATGATGATGTCAAAAAGGGGGAAGAAACTAAAAAGGATCTTGGAAGATCAAAAGTCTACCAAAGGTGGAGGAGAGAAGATTCCAGCCCTTCTATAGGAGAAGGAATAAAGGTTGCAGCAAGCTACTGCGTGTAGGCTTCTCTGCTACTTCACTTTCCCCTCCGATCGAATCTCATTTATCTCTTTTTAAACATCTTCACCTTTTTCTGCTCACCTCCCTAATCAAAGAGGAAAATCAATTGGGAGCAAGAACTTGCACAGAAAATGGGAGAAACCAAATAGAAGATTAAAGCTTGCAGCAAGCTAAGGGGGAAAGGAAGAAAGACAAGAGCAAGAGAAAGAAGAATGAGCCAGAAAAGCAACATAGAATATTTACATTGTACTTTGCTTACTGCGTTGTACTGTAAATGTATTTTCTATATAAAATATCTTCTGTTCTATATAAGCTCACTCATTGTGACCTTTCTTTTTGACTTGTATGTGGTTTAATATAAGCAGTCTGTTCTACGTTTATATATCTTACATCTGCTTTCTGTGCTTAAATGATTATGACCTTTTGATCTTATCTGCAAAGGTTTTGTCATCATCAAAAAGGGGGAAATTGTTAGAATATATTTAAATATGTTTTGATGAGACAAAACCGTAGAAAAGTAAATCTCTATCAAAAAACATAACCTATCTTATAAGGTTACTGCAGCGAGGTTAATGTAGGAAGATACGACAGAGAAAGCTTCAAAGAAAGGATACTGCAGAGAATGGTAAAAGGAATCCGTTAAACTAAAAAGGATACTTGCTTACTGCAGGAAGTTACCTGGAAGAGACCATGCCAAAGCATACTGCAAAGTAGCAAGCTACCGAAGACTCAACCTACCTGAAAGGAAGCTACCTGGAAAAGACCATGCCAAAGCATACTACAAAGCAGCAAGCTACAGAAGCTTAAAGCCACCTAACAGAGCAAGTCTGGGAAGGAAGCTCCAAAGCAAGCACGAGAAAGAAGCTACAAAACAAGCATGGGAAGGAAACTAAAAGTTAACAGTAGAGAGAAAAGGAACGGAGCCAATCAAATGAAGACACGTGGAAAGCAAAAAGTTGGCGTGTATCAAAAAGAGAACGACGCATTAAATGTTGGGAACCTACCCACCTTCAACGGGTAGATTTCCTACATCTATAATTAGAAGACTGAAGAGAGTAAGAAAAAAGGGAGGAAGAGCGTATAGAAGAAAAGAGAGCAGAGTGGGGGGAATGAAGAAAAAAAGAGAGAGAGTGTATAGAAGATCAAAAGAAGAGAAAAAAGTTCACACACTCTAAACCCCATAAACGCTAGACTACTCAGTCATTCAATCTTGCAGCAAGCTATAGCAGAGCAACCTGCAAAAGAAGCCAAAGTTTGCTGCATCCAGTTGAAGAAGAAGACAAACCTTTTAAGAAATGTCTCGGAGTGCTTAGTGCTAGGACTAGGGTCCTGATAAGATGTTCACTTTCTAAAGAAGAAAGTAAGGATTCTGAGTGGGTCAGGTAGGATCCTGTGTGGGTCAAATAGGAGAGTAGGCAAGCAGCAGTGAATATGCTTGCTACTTACTTGTTAAATCTGTGTTGTGATAGATAGGTCATGTAATTCAACAAGATTAACAAATGTTCCCTTTTGAGAAGAGGCAGAGATGATATAGAAGGATTACTCCACCTTCGCACCTTTGTATATCTATGCGTCTATTTGTGCTTATCTTTCTAACTGCATATCCAATATCAGATGCACACCTTCCATACTTTATGTTTCAATGAAAGAAAGATTCCGCAATATAACTCTGATAACTCGAAAGTAACCTCCCAAAAGGTTACTGATTCTAGACCTAAGCCTTTAGAAAGAAAAATAATAAAAAGTCAGTAGGCTTATTCACCCCCCCCCCCCTTAAAGCCTACTACCATTTGGGACCAACAGAAGAGCAGTCAGAGGAGTTGGTGAGATTATAAAAAGAGAAAAAGGCTGCAGCAAGCTACTGCGCCTAGGCTCTCTCCCTCTTCACCTAACCCTCCAAGCATATCTCTTTCTCTCTCATCAAACCTCTCACCTTTTTCAACTCTCCTCTCTAATGAAAGAGAAGAATAAATTGAGAGCAAGAACTCGCATAGAAGATGGAGAAGCCAGACAGAAGATTAAAGTTAGCAGCAAGCTAGGGGGAAGGAAAGGCAAGAGCAAGAGAAAGATGACTACGTCAGAAAATCAAGATAGAATGTTTACATTGTACTTTGATTACTACTTTGTACTGTAAAATTGTTTTATCTTAATAAAATATCTTCTGTTCTCTAAAGCTCACTTCTTGTGACCTTTTTCTTTTGACTTTCTGTGATTTGATAAAAGCATAATGTTTTACATGATATATCTTGTGATCTGTCTACTATGCTTAAATGTTTCTGATTCTTTGTATATGTCTTTTTGATCTTTTCTATAAAGGTTTTGTCATCATCAAAAATAGGGAAATTGTTAGGAAATTATATATGAGTATGTTTTGATGAGACAAAAACCTTAGAAAAGCAACCTTCAAGTAGTCTGCATAATCTATCTCTATCTTGTAAGGTTACTGCAGGAAGGTAACTATAACTAGATGCTTCAGAGAATGCTTCAAAGAAAGGACACTGCCGAAAATAATGAAGAAGGCTTGTAAACTAAAAGGATATTGCTTACTGCAGGAAGCTACCTGGAAGAGACCACATCAAGCATACTGCAAAACAGCAAGCTACAGAAGCTTCAGTTACTTGACAAAGGAAGTATGATGAGGAAGCTGAAAGTTACCAGTAGAAAGAAAGGGATTGGAGCCAACAAAAAAAAGACACGTATAAAGTACAAAGCTGATGCATATCAAAGAGGAGCGGCCGCATTAAATGCAACCATACTATGAGGATCAGAAAAATTAATGTGAAGATCAAGGCATTAAATTCTGGGAACCTGCCACACTTCAACGGGCAGAATTCCTAATTTATAAATAGAAGAGATTGAAGACTGAAGAAAAAATGAGCAAGAAGAAGAAGAGCTAGAGCAGAGCAGAGAAGAAAGAGCAGATAAGGGGATGAAGAAAAGAGAGAGTATGGAAGAGAAGAAAGCTCAAACACTCTGAACAAGATTATTCAGTCATTCAGTCCTGCAGCAAGCTACAACAGAGTAACCTGTAAAAGAAGCCAACTCTTGCTACACCCAGTTTAAGAAAATGATAAACCTTTTAAGGACTCTCTTTGGAGTGCTTAGTGCTAGGATTAGATTTCTGCTAAGCTTTTCACTTTTTGAAGAAGAAAGTAAGGATGCTGTGTAGGTCGGTTAAGATCCTGTGTGGGTCAGTTGGAGGAGTAGGCAAGTATTTGTGTGAAGGTTTGCTACTCATTTGTTAAGTATGTGTTCTAATAGCTAGGACTGTGTAATTCAACAAGATTAACAAGGTTCCCTCTTGAGAAGAGGCAGAGAGGATGTAGAAGGATTACTCCACCTTCGACCCTCTCTTTGGAGTGCTTAGTGCTAGGATTAGGTTCCTGCTAAGCTTTTCACTTTCTGAAGAAGAAAGTAAGGATCCTGTGTGGGTCGGTTAAGATCCTGTGTGGGTCAGTTGGAGGAGTAGACAAGTATTTGTGTGAAGGTTTGCTACTCATTTGTTAAGTATGTGTTCTAATAGCTAGGGCTGTATAATTCAACAAGATTAACAAGGTTCCCTCTTGAGAAGAGGCAGAGAGGATGTAGAAGGATTACTCCACCTTCGACCCTCTATATATCTATGTGTTTGCTTCATGCTTATCTACCTAACTGCATATCTAGATCTAAAGCATATCTTACATACTTGTGTTTTCAGCAGAAGAAAGATTATCCATTGCACAACTCTCAAAGACACCAAAGTAACCTCCCAAAAGGTTACTGTACTTAAGTTGTTTCAGTAAAGCATACTGTGAAGCTGGAAGCTCACTCTTGAACTTACCCGTTATGGAGTAAAAAGATTTGAAAAGATTTGAGTTAGGTTTTTCATCCCCTCTCTAACCTACTGCTATTTGAGACCAACAGAGTCCTAATGAACAAAATATATCAATAATTGAAAATATTTTAATATTTTAATTATATTCCTCGAAGATGGGATTAAATTTAACTAAAATTCGTAATTAATGCCAGATTAAAACAAGTTTTGAATTAAATTTTAACAATTAAATGAGTAATTAAGTTGAAAAATATATTAAAACGTGAAATCAATTTGTCCTATAACATTTTAGGTGCAATTTCATAAAATCGTCATAAGAGCATTTTGAATAAGCTGTTTTTATTTCGAGAGGATAACAAAGTTACACAATAAGAATACAAAGGGCAAAATGATACAATTCAAAATGTATATAATTGGGTAAGATAATATTCAATGACAATAGTAAAAATAACATTAACAAGAAGCTAGTTTGTGTAATTTTTTCTAAACTAATATTAAGCTAGTATTTAATTTATAACATTTTACCCTCTTGTACATAACTTTAAAAGGCTATTAAACAGACACATTTTTATTTCTAGTCCTATCTAGCAAACATATATATATATATATATAACATAATAATCAAATTCTAATAAATCTTGATTGGTGACCTACTAACCCAACAAGGGTTCAGAACTTTTGTCATATTGATCATACAGTTTCATTTCATATTTCGTTGCACTTAATATATGTTATGTGTTAATTAGAGGTGTCATTTGATACTTATATTATATGTGCTGATTATTTTGGATTAGTTGATGAAACATAAAATATTATAAAGTGAAATTGAAATCTAATGTGCATATAATAATCATGAGATTCATGAGAAACTAGAACAATTCAGAGGCATATTTGGCTCCTCGAAATCTTCAATTCAGCAAAAAAATTCAACTTGAAATCAATTGATCATTGGAAAATTCTTTGAGATTTTAGAACAATTTTCTTTACTGTGATGATGTTCTCTTATGGGAATCAATCTCCAACATAATCATATATAACTGAATCAAAAGGCACTCCTAAATATGTTGATTGATCCACTAATTATGGGCCTTCTTTTCCATAATTCATGCTACATATATACTAATCAAGGGTTTAACAAAGACTATCTCCTAGTAAGCAATATCTCTATCAAAATATATATTAATTTCTTGCTCCTCCTGCTTCACTTACTATCAATTTCATCTCACTGTTTAATTAATTCTACTTCATTTGTGATTTAAACTTTATTTCTCTCACAAAAAATAGTTCAATTTCATTTTTCACAACAATTAAGAAAACACATTAAGTAATGGTGTTTGTAAAATAAATTTTATCCACAAATATCTGTTTATATCCTTATTTACTTGCTCCGAAAATACATGATTAATGAAATAAAAGTAGTAGTCTATAAAAGTGATGACTAACCACACAAATTTCATGGATTTTAACTAAGGATAATTTAAAGAAAAATTACACCCTACTAACAAAAAAAAAAATAGTGAACTAATTAAAAAGAAGGTAGATGTGGTAGAAAAATTAAATCACATAAGTTACATGTTTTAATCACATAAACATGCTACAACACAAATGGCCAAATCTAGTCTACGATGATAATCCGAAATTGAGAAAGGCATTAACCGTAAAGCGGAAGCGTATCTGAACCCATAAATCATACCGAATCGTAATTTAACTGGGATGGTTTACCAAACTATCAGATTCACCCTTAATCACAGCCGCAGAGAGAATACAGAACGTGGGATGAGAAATCTGACGTTTGGGGACCATAACCCTATACTTATAATAATAAGATTCTTTTATTTTCAATTTGGTCCCTCAACAAATTGAAAATCACCTAATGGTATCTACACATAAAAGCCCATGAATAATATGATACCCATATAAGCCCATAACTTAAACTTTATTGGATCACTTTAATTTGGGCTTCCTTTAGACAGCTATACACATTTAATTTAACACGTGGAAGCCCAACACATATTGGATTTATCCAACAATCTCCCACTTGGGCAACACGTGACACCGAACAAATGTGTATTACCTAAGTGAGCTCAAACCTTGTTGTCATATGTATGAGTATCCCTAAACAATCTTATTATCAACTGCTCTGACATAGGACTAAGGAGGTCTTCGTTACTTTAATCGTAACTAAACTCATCAGTAATCACGTATATCATTACAATTAACAACATATCATTCATAGTGTGTAGCATCGAAATTACATGCAATGTGATCTAACATGCCTATTTCCAACTGGTCCTTATTCCTCAGTGAGATCAACATAAAACATAAAATAACAGAGTGCAAATAAACCAAAACTTTATTTCTGCTCAGTATCATCAAAATACACAATAATGTGTCCAAAATCAAATATAGAGCAATAAAACCAAATACAGACTCCCACTAAACTGAAATATCCTGAAATAACATAACACCCATTTGAGCTGTGTGCTCATGAAAAACCTTGGATGGTAAATCTTTAGTTAGCGAATCCACAATCATTGAGTCTGTCCTAATATGCTCTATAGAAATCTAACCACTCTGTCCTTTTTCCTTCACAACAAGGAACCTAATGTCAATGAATTTTGACTTAGTAGAACTCATGTTGTTATCAGAATATAGCATTACCGAATTATTGTCACAATATCACTTAAGTGGTCTTTCAATATTCCCCACAACATGTAGCCCAATGACAAAGTTTCGTAACTATATTCCATGACTTGATGTCTTCATAACATGCTACAAATTTTGTTGTCATGGCAGAAGACGCTACGAGTGTCTGATTAGCGCTTCTCCAAGAAATAGCTCCCCCAGCTAACAAAAAAATGTAGCCTAAAGTGGATCTTATTCTATTTTGGCATCAACAAAATCAAAATCAGAATACCTAATGATCTCTGACTGATCTGATTTCCTATATGTGAGAGCATGTAATCCTTGGTTCTTTGTAGATACATTATAACGTGTTTGGCTGTTTTCCGAAGATCCATACCAATGTTACTTAAGTATCTGCCCATACCAACAATAAAAATTTAAGTCAGGTCTTGTATAGACCTGAACATACATTAAACTTCCAATAGTAGAAGCATATGAAACCTTTTGCATCTCTTAGACCTCAATTGCAGTTTTAGGGCACTGATTTACACTAAAACTTGTCTCCCTTAGACACAGGGGTGTTACCCGACTTGCTGTTATACATGTCAAGTCTTTGCAGCACTTTTTCTAAATATACTCTTTGTGAAAATCCAAGAATACCTTGAGAACATTCTCGATGTATTTGGATTCCTAAAACAAAAGAGACATCCATTGAACTAGTACAACACCATGAAAAATAAATCTACTCCTACTGAACTTGTGATACACATAATCATCAATAGCATTAGCCTCAAAACCAAATGAGACAACTATTCTATTAAACTTGTTGTATCACTAACGAGAAGCCTGCTCAAGATTCTTGAGACTATTGAACTTGTTCTTAAATTATTTCATTAACCTGATGGAGAAGATTTTCGACATTATCTTGTTGAGATTCCAAATCTGCTTCTTCTTCAATGCCAGGAATAGATACCTGAACATTGTCATAAGCAGTAGTAGGTGTCGAAATCGACTCCTCCTCAAACGTAATATCTCTAACCCTATTTCTCCCCCCAAACTCAACATCCTCAAAGAACACTACATTTCTCGCTTCAAAAAAAAACTTCTGGTGGGATCATAGAACATAAAACCCCTGAATTTTTTGAATAACCAATAAAGTAGCTGCTAACTGTATTTGGAGTCCAATTTTTTTCAATTGGAGTTTTAGTAGTTGTTTTAATGGTACCTTATTGAGAATGTAAGATGCAGTTTTTTTTTGTGTTGGAACATATTTAAGTATGTTTTGATGAGACAAAACCATAAGATAGTAACCCTCATTCTATAAGCATAACCTATCTTGGAAAGGTTACTGCAACGAGGTTACTGCAGAAAGATACAACAGAGAAAGCTTCAAAAGAAGGATACTGAAGAGAATGGTGAAATGAATCTGGTAGACTAAAAATGATACTGCTTAGTGTAGGAAGCTACCTGGAAGAGACTATATTTAAAGCATACTGCAAAGCAGTAAGCTACCAAAGACTCAACCTACCTGACAGGAAGCTACCTGGAAGAGACCATGCCGAAGCATACTACAAAGTAGCAAGCGACAGAAGCCTAAACCCACCTGAGAGCAAGGTCAGGAAAAGAGCTACAAAGCAAGAATAGGAAGGAAGCTAGAAGTTACCGGTAGAGATAAGAGGAATGGAGCCAATCAGATTAAGACACGTGGAAAGTGAAAAGCTGGCATGTATCAGAAGGAGTGCAGCGCATTTAACGATAGAAATCTACCTACCTTCAACGGGCAGATTTCCTAATCTATAAAAAGAAGAAGACTGAAGACTGAGAAAAAAGGAGAGAAGATGTGAGTACAATAAAGCGTAGAGATAAGCTCATAGAAAAGAGAGAGCAACGCACAAGAAAGATGAAGAGCGCAAGAGAGAGCTCAGAAGAGAACGCTCAGAAAAGAGGGGGAAGGGCATATAGAAAAGAAGAAGAGAGAAAATAGTGTATAAAAGATAAAATGGAGAGAAGAAAACTCAAACACTCTATGCCCAGAAATGCATACTCAGTCACTCAGTCCAAGCAACAAGCTACAGCAGATCAACCTACAAAAGAAGCCTAAGCTTCCTGCATCCAGTTGAAGAAGAAGAAAATGAACCTTTTAAGGACTATCTCGGAGTGCTTAGTCAGGACTAGGATCCTGATAAGTTGTTCGCTTTCTGAAGGAGAAAGCAAGGATCCTAAGGGGTCAGATAAAATCCTGTGTGGGTCAGTTTAGAGAGTAGGCAAGCAGCTGTGAGCAGCTATGTGTAGGCTTGCTACTTACTTGTTAAGTCAGTGTTGTAATAGATAGGGCTATGTAAATCAACAAGCTTAACAAATGTTCCCTCTTGAGAAGAGACAGAGAGGATATAGAAAGGTTACTCCACCTTCAAACCTCTGTATATCCATGCGTTTATCTATTCTTTATATTCTATCTGCATATCTTATGTTAGATGCATAACTTCCATATTTGGTCTTTTAAGGAGAGGAAGCTTCCGCAAAATAACTCTGATAAGTAACCTCCCAAAAGGTTACTACCTCTCGACATAAGCCTCCTTGAAATGAAGAAAAGTTTGAAAATTGAGTAGGCTTATTCACCCCCCCCCTAAGTCCACTACCACTTGGGACCAACAAGTAGTATCAGAGCAGGATGGATAAAACGTCCAACAAATGATATCTGATACCAACAAGTGGTATCAGAGCCGGTTGGATGTAATATAAGATCTAACCAATCTATCCAGATCTCATCCTTGATAAACATCTCTCTCTCTCTCTCTCTCTCTCTCTCTCTCTCTCTCTCTCTCTCCCTCCCTCACATCATAGATCCGAAAACTCTATTGCCGTTGTTGAAGGATATGTTTGATGTGAAGACAACAAGAAGCTAAGAAGGATATGGAAAATCAAGCTGAGTTATGGAGAAAAGCTGTTCAGAAGCAGATAGCTAATAAACAGCAAGCTATGTTCGAAGAACAGGCTACTAAGCAGGTTGCTGAGAATGAAGAGGAAGCTAGTACAAAGCAAAGCTGGGAGCTTGGATCATACTGGAGCTTCTAGACTACAACGATGAGCAAACAAATAATTTTGAAAGAAGATGATGAAGAAATCAAGCGAAGGAGTGTAAGAAGAGAAGCTCACTCCATCAACCAGACCATCCTTTAGAAGGAAGCAAGGGATGAAAGAGGATCTACTCTTTAAACCAACTCTCAAAAGGAGAATAACGATGATCAGGTACCTTGTTCTAATTTGTTCTTTTTTTTCTAGTCTCATTTATTTTTATCTGGTTAGAAACTTAAGTGATCCCATGAGAACCAACAATCAAGAAAGCCAAAGGAAATAATCTTCAGCTCAAAAGAGAATACATTGATCAGAGGACTGAAGATAACAAGCTTGAAAGGTTCTGGTCACTTGACTAGAAAATGAGAAGGGAAGATTGTACGTTGACTTCCAAAGAGGATGTTTCACTTACTCATGCAAAAACATTAGGATTACCTAAAATTGTAATGAAAGTAACCCTACATCTTCAAGAGAGATAATCAGAGAGTAAGTGAGAACTTATAGTACAAATCAAGGTAACTCAGATGGCAAGGGTTGTAAAATCCTTGAAGGAACCCAAAGGATATAAGTATGTTGTAAGATGTTTGCAGCAACCTAACATTCCCTGAAGAAACCAAGCAGATAGCGGCAACTCTAAAAAGGAAAGAAAACCGCCAACCTTACTAGTATCATGATTTGTCATATCTATATCTAAAAGGAGTTCATACTCTAAAGAGATATAGTAAGTAAACACCTGCACACACCTTTCTTTCTGCTTACTAACAAAAGTCTTGAAGGAGCAAACTTTTACTAAGCAACTGTCGGCTGTAAGGAAAGTTTGAGTTCCTAAAAGGAAATTAACCCAAAAGGACTTATACTCGTATAGGTACCTATGTAAGGATACTCGCACTGCAGGTACCTCTGACAGAAAACTACAGGAGCCAGCCATCAGACCTTTGAGCAACCAAGAAGTAGATTTCAAGGCTCAAAGAGGTCCTACGTATACGAAAGCAAGATGGAAAGAACCTATCTGCAAAACCCAACAGGAAGTAGACACCAAGAGTAACCCATACAACAGAAGCAAGATATAACTGCCACAAGAAGCTCAATACTCCAAAGAAGGACGTTCCACCCTAGATCATAGGCTACTGAATCCAGGGGGAAAGACTTGACAAAGTTAAAGAAAATGAAATTCTAACAACAGGATGCTAGACACCAGAATATTGGATACTAGGTCGCTGGATAACAGGACATTAGATATCAGGATGCTAGACACCAAGTTGCTAGATACTAGGTCGCTGAACACCAGGTCACTGCATATCAGGATGCTAGATACCAAATTTCTGGATACTAGGTCACTGAACAATCAGGATACTAATCTTTAAGTCATTGAAAAGAGGTCTCTAGTGAGTTACATCTCATCATATCTAGCGGTTACCAAAAAACTCTCGGTAACGTATGCGCATGAAAAGTGGATCACCTTTTCAGAAGTAGACCACATTTTTTAAGAACCTTAGGATGATCTCAACCATGCAATCAGAAAAATCTAAGGGTGGAGAATCAAATGTTGACCACATACTCAAGCAATCACCTCATGCAAAGGCAAAGACCAAAAGTTGTGGTAACTGCCAACAACTTTGTTGGAAACCGGCGAATGAGTTAATGAGATATTTAAAGATCTAACCCTAACAGTAAGATCTCCCAGATCACTCAAAATAGGGAGTATCTCAAACTCTATATATACATGCACTTCTTATTCTTCATCTTCATTCATAAACCTTCTCTTATCCTTTATACATTATAGCACCAGATTGTTGGAAACTATTCTCTCCATTCTTTCTTAGAAGCACATTCTCTACAAATAATCAAACAAGCATCTCTCAAATCACGAAAAGTCACCCCTCACAGTTGACACTTGCTAAGCCAGTCTTTCTCAGAAGACTCAATCTTCTAGCTTACTGCCCTCACCTCAATTCCAAAGGACTTGCACCCAAGTTCTCCTCTTAGAGGCCGGAGATAGAGTGGAAGGATCCCTCTCTAGTAACCCCAGAGCTTCAGCTCGTCGATAATGACAAAAAGGGGGAAAAAACTGTGAAGGATCTTGGAAGATCAAAAGTCTTCCAAAAGTGGAGAAGAGAAGATTCCAGCCCTTCAAGGGTGTTGGATGAATTCTGCTTACAAGGAGCTGAGCTGGAGAAACAGTAGGAGGAGTTTGTGAGATTATATCGAGAGAGAGGCTGCAGCAAGCTACTGTGCTAAGGCTCTCTCCCTCTTCTCAGGACCCTCCCATCGAATCTCGTTCTCTCCCTCGACTAAGCCTTTTCAACTTTTTCCGCTCATCTCCATAATCAAAGAGGAAAACCAATTGGGAGCAAGAACTTGCACCCAAAAGAGGGAAAAGGTAGACTATAGAAGGACGCTAGCGGCAAGCAAAAGGGGAAAAGAAAGAAAGGAAAGAGCAAGAGAAAGAAGAATGAGTCTAGATAAAATGTTTACATTGTACTTTGCTTACTGCGTTGTATTGTAAATGTTTCATCTATATAAAATATCTTCTATTCTCTAAAGCTCACTCCTTGTGACCTTTCTTTTTGACTTATATGTAATTTAATGAAAGCAGTATGCTCTATCTTTCTATATCATACATCTGCTTTCTGTGCTTAAATGATTATGTATTTTTGATCTTATCTGCAAAGGCTTTATCATCATAAAAAAGGGGGAAATTGTTGGAAAATGTTTAAGTATGTTTTGATGAGACAAAACCATAAGATAGTAACCCTCCTCATTCTATAAGCATAACATATCTTAGAAAGGTTACTGCAACGAGGTTACTGTAGAAAGATACGACAGAGAAAGCTTCAGAAGAAGGATACTGAAGAGAATGGTGAAAGGAATCTGGTAGACTAAAAAGGATCCTGCTTACTGCAGGAAGCTACCTAGAAGAGACTATGCTTAAAGCATATTGTAAAGCAGCAAGCTACCAAAGACTCAAACTACCTGACAGAAAGCTACCCGGAAGAGACCATGCCGAAGCCAAGGATGAAAATATCGATATCGCATGTCGTATCGCAACTTTGATTTTACGGATATATCGATGTCGATATCGATATCGCATATCGATATCGCAAAAAATTTGAAAAAACAACGGAAATCTTATTAAAATTTTGGAAATTTAATATGAAATTTTAGGGATTATTTTTACACTTCATTACACATATATTCCACTCAAAATCACATTAAAATAATATATTTAAAACTAATATATAGATAATAAGCATTATAAATGCTGTTTTTCGAATGAAAAATGATAATATATTACATAATACAAGACAAAATTACTAAAATTACATCATACAATACACTAGTACCAAAAGGATGACCTATGAGGTTCAAACATAGTAGATGGAATGTCATCTTGATCCAAGCAGTACTGATACCAACATATACATAATTAGCACTATTAAATTTTTACTAAAACTAATTATAACAATTAATTGTAAATACACAATTACAACATTACATTTTACGTGCTAGCTTCACTATAAAATAATTAATTGTAAAATTATGATTTTATAATAAAGTTCTATAAGTTAACTAAATACTTCACCTAGCATATACATAATTAGCACAATTAAACACATCAATTTATAATATACCAACAATTAAACATAGCAATTTACAATATACCAACATATACATAATTAGCACTATTAAAATTTTACTAAAACTAATTATAACAATTAATTGTAAATACACAATTACAACATTACATTTTACGTGCTAGCTTCACTATAAAATAATTAATTGTAAAATTATGATTTTATAATAAAGTTCTACAAGTTAACTAAATGCTTCACCTAACATATACATAATTAGCACAATTAAACATAGCAATTTACAATATACCAATAAAATGCTAGTTTTATCAACTAAAATGAAGAAAAAAAAGATTAAATTTACATACCAATTCGTAGTTCTTCAAAATGACAATTGAGTGATATATATAGCGGTGCAAGTATTTCCTCTCCAATGTCAATGCCCTATATCCAAAAAAATAAATAAATTAGATACATTAAAATAGTCATAATCTATAAAGTAAATAATTGAAATTAATTTAATCAAAAATGTTGGGAGAGAGTTATTGATATGAGAGAATATCATACCTTGAACCTTAAATTGTATGATAGAAAATGTTCACTTGCCTTCAACATATATATATATATATAGAAATATATCATGCAAAAAAATTAGAAAAAAAAAAGAACTAAATGAAGTAATAATTGGTTAAAGGAATGGAAATTTAAAAAAGCCACAAAATATGGCTATATCCGTGAATGAAAGATTGATGTGAGGAGAATATATTACTTTCAATATTAAACACAATACATAATACAAAGTAAGGAAAAAAAATCACATAGTTCAATTTTGTGAATCAAAATCGCTCATTTTGATATACATGCAATATTTTGCGATATATCCGCGATATTTCCCAATTTCCATCCAATTTTATACTACACTGAACCGATATCGATATCGATATCGATATTTTGCGATATTTTGCGAAATATCCGCGATACCCAGGAAAAAAACATTAACACCCAATATCCGTATCGCAATATCCGTATCCGCGATATATCCGCGATATATCCGCGATATTTCGCGATATTTTCATCCTTGGCCGAAGCATACTACAAAGTAGCAAGCGACAGAAGCCCAAAGCCACCTGAGAGCAAGGCCAGGAAGAGAGCTTCAAAGCAAGCATGGGAAGAAAGGTAGAAGTTACCGGTAGAGAGAATTGAATGGAGCCAATCAGATTAAGACACGTGGAAAGTGAAAAGCTGGCATGTATCAGAAAGAGTGCGGCGCATTTAATGATGGAAATCTACCTACATTCAACAGGCAGATTTCCTAATCTATAAATAGAAGAAGACTGAAGACTGAGAAAAAAGGAGAGAAGATGCGAGCACAATAAAGCGTAGAGATAAGCTCGTAGAGAAGAAAGAACAACGCACAAGAAAGAAGAGAAGAGCGCAAGAGAAAGCGCAGAAAAGAGGGGGAAAAGCATATAGAAAATAAGAAGAGAGAAAATAGTGTATAAAAGATAAAATGGAGAGAAGAAAGCTCAAACACTCTATGCCCAGAAACGCATACTCGGTTACTCAGTCTAGACAGCAAGCTACAACAGATCAACCTGCAAAAGAAGCCTAAGCTTGCTGCATCCAGTTGAAGAAGAAGAAGACAAACCTTTTAAGGACTGTCCCGTTGTGCTTAGTTAGGACTAGGATCCTGATAAGTTGTTCGCTTTCTGAAGGAGAAAACAAGGATCCTGAGGGGTCAGATAGGATCTTGTGTGGGTCAGTTAGGAGAGTAGGCAAGCAGCTGTGAGCTGCTATGTGTAGGCTTGCTACTTACTTGTTAAGTCAGTGTTGTAATGGATAGGGCTATGTAAATCAACAAGCTTAACAAATGTTCTCTCTTGAGAAAAGACAGAGAGAATGTAGAAGGGTTACTCCACCTTCGAACCTCTGTATATCCATGCGTTTATCTATGCTTTATATTCGATCTACATATCTTATGTTAGATGTATAACTTCCATATTTGGTCTTTTAAGGAGAGGAAGCTTCCGCAAAATAACTCAGATAAGTAACCTCTCAAAAGGTTACTGCCTCTCGACCTAAGCCTCCTTGAAATGAAGAAAAGTTTGAAAATTGAGTAGGCTTATTAACCCCCCCCCCCCCTCTAAGTCTACTACCACTTGGGACCAACATATTGCTTCTCCCCAAAGTGATTATGGTAAGAAAGAATGACCATATCCTATAAAGTTCTGTTTCGTCTCTCAGCTACACCATTCATGCTAGGCATCCCTGACATGGTGTACTGTGGGACTTTCCGTATTTTTTTTAAAGAAGATAGCAAATACCTAATTTCTTTTGTTTGGTCTGTGTCCCTTTAATACACTCAACACATACATTAAGATATTAAAAGTCGAGTGTATCCAAAATATCATCTGACACAAGCCTCTCAATTCTGGATCTTGATTTATGACCTAAATGCTTGTGCCATAGGTTAGCTGAATTTTGTTTATTTAATTTTCGCTTTGTACCTTTTGAATCAACAAGCAAGGTTTCATTATGTGAAGGAACAATATCAAGCAAATATAAATTGTCAGATGCACTTAAGTAACTAGTGCCCACAATACTGGGAATATTTGAAAGTTGAAACTGACAATCTCCAAATGAACAAGTAAAACCAAATTTGTCCAACATGGAAATAGAAACCAAATTCCGTCTAAAGACGGTACAATAAAAGTGTCTTTCAAATCAAAAATTAAATAAATATCCAGTCTGTAATAACAATCTAAAATGATTAACCTCAAAACAGACCAAAGTAAGATTAGTACCTTTCTTTGCACACCAAGCGTGATATTCGGTACATTCCTTCTTTTTGTGTCCAGGTTTATGACAAAAGAAAAAATTTTTATCCTCAGTCTTTATTTGTTGTTTCTTCTGTGCTGGACCTTGATCCTTAGCAGCTTTCTCAACAGGCTTCCTTTTCATGCCCGACATAGTGGCCAGCTGAGCAACCTCAACCTTTTCTTGCTTCAACCTCTTTTCCTCTTGTACACAATATGAAATGAGCTCATTCAGAGTCCACTTCTCCTTTTGACAGTTGTAACTGACCGTAAATTGACTGAATTGTGGAGGGAGGGATACTAAATGCACGAGTAAGTCCTCTGACACCTCGAGCTTCAGTGCACTTAATTTTGAAGCATAATGGGACATTTGCATGATATACTCCCTTATGTTTCTCTTGCCCTTATACTTCATTGAGATCAAGTTTGTTAAAAGCGTACTTGTCTCGGCCTTATCATTTTTCACAAAACGCTGTTCTATATGGGTAAGATACTCACTGGCCAAAGTGATTTCCTCAGATATAGTGCCTCGAAAGGCTTCCGGAATGCTGCGCTTAATGATCATTAGACTGACGCGATTCGAGCACTCCCACTTCTCAAAGTTCTTCCTTTCATCAAGAGAACTTTCAGCCGTCAGAGAAGCAGGTTGCTCTACCCTTAAGACGTAGTCAAGATCAATGCAACCCAAATAGATCAGAACATTATCTTTCCAATCCTTAAAGTTCGACCCATTAAACATTGGTATGCTGTTAAAGTTGGCAGACACAGAAGTAGCAGACATAGCTGAACAGAGAACAAAAAACAAATAATTGTCATGCTCACATAAACCAAATAAATTCAAATATGATGGAAACATCTGAGGCACCGAGCACAACATTAATATCAAGTCTTTGGACAGTAATATTAACTTGTAAGTTGCCACCTCTTCTTAATGATCAAATACTGACAATAAAACCATATTGAGCAACAACCTTCCTTTGGGCCGACTTATTACTCACATGAAAAATCCTTATAATCGTCACGTATTTACCATCAAAGTGTTTGTGTACTTCGGCCAAGCATTAATCTTCCTTTGGGCCGACTAATACTCGCATGAATATACACATCCACAACCAACCCAATATTTTCAATAGAAAAATTTACACAAGAGAGGTCACTTTGGTGACTTCAAGTTTCAATCAATCTATCTCAAATATTAGTAAAACCAAAAGGGAACATGAGATGTCCAACAAATTCGAATCAAACTTAAACATTTAAGACATAATTGTCCTAGTCCAAAATTCCATACGGGGAGCAATCTGAAATCACTATTTACGTGATTAACCGAATCAAAAATCATATATACATGCAAAATGGAAGCAACAAATACATATAGTCTACAACCCAAACAAATAATTTAGGCAGAAGAAAAGAAATTTCAACCGTATGTCGTATCTAAAAGAATTCATAACAAATGTGCACAGAAACTAAATCATACGCCAAATCTTTTCAGCTTAATTTGCAAGCACCTTTAATCAGAATCCACCGTGCCAAGCGAAATTAATTACTTAAAGCAATCATGAATATATAACTTGATTTGCAGATTTTGAATTTTTTTTTTATCTCAATAGATTTCGTAAAAATCAACAAATTCAATCATGGGCATATATCATAACCAAAATACGAGACCCACATAACCAGAATCATAAAATTTTCATCGACAATTGTTCGGAAACAGTAAACAAATCAAAGCCGTAATTCACAAAATGAAACCAAAAAATTCTTTCCAAATTTCAGAAAATCATTCATAGAGTGGCTCTGATACCACTTGTTAGAAAAATTAAGTTACATAAGTTACATGCTTTAGTCACATAAACATGCTACCGCATAAAAGCCCCAAATCTACTCTACGATGATAATTCGAAATTGAGAAAGGCAATAACCATAAAGCGGAAGCGTACCTGAATCTATAAATCGTACCGAATTGTAATTTAACTGGGATGGTTTACCAAATTATCAGATGCAGAACGTGGGATGAGAAATCTGATGTTTGGGGACCATAACCCTATACTTATAATAATAAGATTCCTTTATTTTCAATTTGGTCCCTCAACAAATTGAAAATCACGTAATGGTATCTACACATAAAAGCCCATGAATAATATGATACTCATATAAGCCCATAACTTAAACTTTATTGAATCACTTTAATTTGGATTTCCTTTAGACAGCTATACACATTTAATTTAACACGTGGAAGCTCAACACATATTGGATTTATCCAACAAGATGTAGTCTACTTTTGAGGGGGCAACTGAACTATGGATATTTTGATTTTCGTTTTTTCCGTTTATTTATGTTTTTTTTAAAATTTATTTTAATTTTTTAAAATTTAATTTGCATATAAATATTACAATTATTCATATACAAAATAACAATTTTATTTGGGTTAATAATTTGATATAAATGAAAATTTAGAATACCTTTACAAGTTACAACAACACAGCATTACAACTCACAAGTTACAACTTCAAAAACTAAAACTTACTATTTAATAGAATGAAATACAAACTATATACCTAAAAAAATTACAAGTTATAATACTAATTATAAATAATAACAATACAACCTAAAATTAAAGAGTAAGATAACATAAATATATAACATTATTTAGATAATAATATAAAATTTATTTAAAAAATAGATATATCCACTTGTTTAACTGCTGGTTTTCTGGTTTGAAATTACCCCTAACCAAAACTGAACCAGGTAGCCACAATTTAAGATTCCCCGATTTCGGATCGAAACCAAGTCCACGTTTTTCAAACCGTTCGCCCCAATTTGCTTCCAATCCAGTTCCTATTTTTTGAACCGGATGAGCATTTCTTGGTTTGTCCAAACAAGAGAAATGGATTCAATCTCAAACATTTTTATTAGGGTGGGGCTATACACACCCCACAACTTACTTAACAAATCCCAAAAGTGTACTTTTATACATTTTATTTGTTAGGAAATAGGATGTGTAACTAAATTATGGGATGTGTATAGTTCCACCTTTTATTATTGTAATTGTTATTATTCTATTTCCACTTTGGGATGAATTTGTTAAATGGTGTCGAAATGCATGGCTGTTTGGAATGCCAAAAAAAAAAGGGCACCTTCTTAATTAAGCGTTAAGCATACTTTGAGTTTTGTGATGCTTATTTGATTATTGGCAAAACTTATATATCTTTGGGACATATAGGGACACAAATCTAGATGTTATATACATGTTCTTCAGGTATTATATATATATATTCTACATCTGTTACATGTCTTGGTGTCATACATACATGTGATATCTGAAGAGTATACACATGATATTTGTAGAGTATATATATAACACTATATGATGATTAATTTGGGGGCACCGTACCTCCGAGACACACAAGTGTAACTCTTGATGATTTGAGTTGAAACTTTGTAATTCCTTTGCAAGAAATCCTATAATTTGAATAAATACATGAACGTCTATACTTCATTTTAAAGTAACTAATTTTCAATATTTTAACATGTACACATACATGATAAATGTATTTTTAGAGTAAATCAAGAATGGTACGAATGGAACTCTTAATTCTTCTCTATCGATAGACTTCACTCCTATCTTAATGCAAAATAAAAAAATTGTTGAGTGAGTATCTCACGGATATCATTCCGTGAGACGGGTCAACCCGACCCGATCAAAGTCAAAGTCAAAAAGTCAAAATCAACGGTCAACGGTTGGTCAAGACCGGTCAACGTCGTTGACTAAAAAGTATTACATATCATACATAAAAGTATTACATTATTAATGTAATACTTTTATTCTCATAACATAATACTTTTATGTGTATCATGTCACACTTTACTTGGCATTAGGTAATACATATAAAAGTAGGGTAAACTCCCGATGTTGGAAACATTTAAGGATGTTTTGATAAGATAAAATCTTAAGAAAGTAACTCTAACAAGCATAACCAATCTTACGAGAGGTTACTGCAACGGAGTTACTGTAGAAAGATAAAGATCAGAGAAAGTGTCAAAGGAATGATATTGAAGAGAATGGTGGAAAGGAATCGGGTGAACTAATTAGGATACTGATGATTGCAGGAAGTTACTGGAAGAGAACTTGCTGAAGCAGATTGCAAAGCAGCAAGCTACCAGACAGGAAGCTACCTGAGTGACCATGCCGAAAGCATACTGCAAAGCAGCATGCTATAGAAGCCGCAAGCCAGGGAAAGAAGCTCCAAATTAAGCGCGAAGAGGAAACTACAAAGCAGGCATGGGAAAAAAGTCAAAAGTTAGCGGTAGAAAGAAAAAGGTTACCGGTAGATAGAAGAGAAGAGGTGTCAATCAGAAGAAGACACGTGGAAATCAGAAGAAGTGCGGCGCTATCTATGATGGAAATCTATCTACCTTCAACGGGCAGATTTCCTAATCTATAAATGGAAGAAGACTGAAGAACTGAGTAGAGAAGAAGAGCAGAAGAGAGAACGCGCAAACAGAAGAAAGCGCAAGAAGAGAGTGTAGAAAATAGGGGGAAAGCTACACAAAAGAAAAGAGAGCAAAGTGGAGAGCAAAAGAAGAAGAGAGAAAAGAGAAGCTCAAACACCCCACGCCCGAAAGACGCATACTCAGTCTCACAGTCGAGGCAGCAAGCTACAACAGTTCAACCTGCAAAAGAAGTCTAAGCTTGTTGCATCCAGTTGAAGAAGGAGAAGACAAACCCTTATCTTAAGCACTGTCTTGGAGTGCTCGGTACGAGGAATAGAGTCCTGCTGAGTTTACCACTTTCTGAAGAAGAAAGTGCGGATCCTGGGTGGGTAGAGTAGGATCCTGTGTGGGTCAGTTAGGAGAATAGGCAAGCAGTTGTGTGAAGGCTTGCTACTTACATGTTAAATCTGTGTTGTAATAGATATGGATATATAAGCCAACAATATTTAACAAAGGTTCCCTCTTGAGAAGAGGCAGAGAGGATGTAGAAGGATTACTCCACCTTCTAACCTCTGTATATATATGCATCTGTTCATGCTTACTGCTCTATCTGCATATTTAATGTAAGATGCATGTTGCCTATATTTGGTCTTTGAATGAGAGGAAGCTTCCGCAAATATAACTTTGATCAGTAACCTCCCAAAAGGTTACTGCCTCTCGACCCAAAGCTTTGAAAGAAAAGAAAAGTTTGAAATTACAGTAGGCTTATTCACCCCCCTCCCCTTTTTGGGACCCAACAAGTTGTATCAGAGCACCCTTTGGGGACCCAACAAGTTGTATCAGAGCAGGTTGGATTATTCATCCATCAAATGATCTATCTGATACCAACAAGTGGTATCAGAGCAAGATCCCATCTGTTAAAAATCTCTCTCTAGAAAATCTCTCTCTAAAAAATCTCTCTCTCTCTCCCTCACATCATAGATCAACTCACTGCCTTTGTTAAAAGGGTATGATTTATGTGAAGACAACTAGCAGCTAAAGGATACAGAAAATCAAGCTAAGTTGTGAAGAAAAGTTGTTCAGAAGAAGGAAGCTGGTGAACAGCAAGCTACTCGAGGATCAGACTATGAAGAAGGAAGCTGTGCACAAGAAGCAAGTTTCTACTTATCACTGAGTAGACCAATACGAAGCAAATCAACAAGAAATGCATGTTGCTGAACAAAAGGAGGAAGCTGCTGCAACGTCGAGCTGAAAGTATGGATCACACCGGTGACTCCAAACAACAGCGATAAAAAGCAACCTTGGAGGAAAATGCTGAGGAAGTTAAGCAGAGGAGTAAGAAGAAAAGCTCACTCCATCAATCAGACCACCCTCTAGACGGAAGCAAAAGATGAAAGAGGTTCTACTCTTTAGACAACTCTCAAGGATAGAATAATGACGACCAGGTACCTCGTTCTAACTTACTCTTATGCTTTTAGTCTCGCTTATTTTTATTCTGTTAAGAAACTGAAGTGATCACATGAGAACCAACGATCAAGAAAGCCAAATGAAAAAATCTTCAGATGACTGAAGAGTTAGGCTTGAAAGACACTGATCACTTGACTTGAGACTGAGAAGGGAAGCATGTACGATGACATTCACAAAGAAGATGCTTCACCCACTCATGCTAACTGCAAAGTTACCTAAGATAGTACTGAAAGTAACCCCTACATCTTAAAAAAAACCATAAAGTAAGGGGGAATTTCTAGTACAAATCAAGGTAATTCAGCAGGCAAAAGAGTTAAGTCCTTGGAGAAACCCAAAGATGGGTATGTTGTAAAAAGTCTGCAAACAAACTGATATTCCCTGAGGAACCAAGCATTACAGCAACTCCAAAAAGGGAATAAAATTGTCTACTTTACTGATGTCATGTTTTATCCTATCTACATCTAAAGGAGTTCATTCTCCAGAAAAGATACAGTAAGTAAACACCTACACACACCTTCTTTTGTTTACAAACGAAAGTCTTACAGGAATCAAACTATCTCTACAGCAACCATGGGCTGTAAGGAAAGTCTAAGTTCCTGTAAGAAGACTAACTCGGAAGGACTCATACTTGTATGAATACCTATACAAGAATACTCGTTCTGCAAGTACCTCCGACAAAAAGCTACTGAGTTTAGGGGGAAAGATTTAACGAATCTACGGAACAAAATGGAGTTCTGACAACAGGACGCTAGACACCAGGCTACTGGATACTAGGTCGCTGGATAACAGGAAGCTGGATATCAGGATGCTAGATATCAGGACTAACTTGATATTAGGTCATTGGATAGCAAGACGTTGGAAATCAGGACGGTGTGTACCAGGATGCTACACACCAATATACTGGATACTAGGTTACTGGATATCAGGACTTATCATCAGGTCACTGGATATAGGGGTCACTTGGAGGTTACAACAATCAAATCAGAAGCAGTTACTGAAAACAATTTTTTTTGTAACGTGTGCGCATAAAAAGTGGATCACCTTTCCAGAAATAGACCACCTTTTAAGAGCCCTACAAGAATTTCAGCCGTATGATCAGAAGAATCTAAGGGTGGAGAACTAGTTGTTGACCACATACTCAAGCAATCACTTCATGCAGAGGAGAAAAGAAATGAAGCTGTGGAAACTGCCAACAACTTTATTGGAAACCGGCGGAGCAGTTAATGAGATATTTTAAAAAGATAAACCTAACCGTAAGATCTCATGAAACACTCAAAACAAGGAGTATCTCACACTCTATAAATACATGCACTTCTTATTCTTCATCTTCATGCATATATCCTCTCTCTCTTATTCTTGATACATAATGCAACCGATTGTTGGAAATCATTCTCTCTTATCTAGTTTTCGATATTTCTTTCCGTGATATATATTTATATATATATATATATATACCTCCTCGTACCCCATTGTGTAATTTTTCGATTTCTCTCGTCGAACCACCGCAGCTCCTCCGTTCCTCTCTGTCTCAGTTTCTCTCTCTCTCTCTCTCTCTCTCTCTCTCTCTCTCTTCCTTTTCCCTCTTCTCCACTCTCCCTCTCGGCCGTGCCCCCTCCTCCCTCTCTATCCCTGAATCGTGCCGCCGCCACTGCAGAAATTGGGTGCCTCCGAAGCGGCGCCGTGAAATGTGCGTGTGTGTGTGCGTGTGTGTAGCGCCATCTTACCGGCAGCGCTGAGTGGGGGTTGTGTGCGTGTGTTTCAGGCTGTAAATGTGTGTGTGTAAACACTATGTGTGTGTGCATATCGTATGAGTGTGTGTTAGAGCGGTCGAAACAGGGGAGAGAAAGGGGAAGGGCACCGCCACATCGGGGCGACGCCGTGGAGAGTGCAGGTGTAAGGGTGGGGGGCGGCGCCGTGAGCAGTGCCGCTGTGCTGTGTGTGTTTTAAGTGTGTGTGGCATGTGTTGTCTATGTACGTGTGTGTGCTGCTAGGAAAAAAAGGGGGAGGTGCCGCCTGCAGAGGTTGAGCAGCGGCCAAGCAGAGGCGGCAGTGAAGGGGCGGCAGTTTGGGGAAATGGGATTAAGGTTAGGACTTGTTTTGGGCTTGGGGCTGATCTGGGCCTGAATTGTGCTGAATCTAATTTAGGTTTAATTGGGCTCAATTTTGGTAATTTTAGGGTTGGGCCCAATTGCAAATTCTGATTTAATGTGTAATTAAATTTCAGCCCAAGAAGTATTATTTATTTCATTCTGACCCGAGAACTTTAAGAATTAAATTTTAACCCCTGGACTTTATAGAAACTGTAAAATCACCCCTAAACTTTGCCGAAATTATAAAATGAACCCTGTACTTTATTGGATATTATTTATGACCCCAAACCTTTATATTTATGTGTCATTTTAGGATTAAAATTGCTGGTTTAAAAATATAAAGTTTAGATTATAAGTATATTGTTTTGTTTTTTATGTGAATCATGTTTCAATGATTTTTATATAATAATATCAGCATCAAAACTTCATATATGAGTCTAATATATATATTGCATGATGTATGATTAATATAAACGTTTGAATGATGTGTATAGAATCATAATATTTACATTTATATATGAGTCTAATATATATATTGCATGATGTATGATTAATATAAACGTTTGAATGATGTGTATAGAATCATAATATTTACATTTAGGATGAAGTTTTACTTTAAGTTATTAATGATATGTTTTAGGTTAACTAACCTAATATAATATACAAAAGATCATGTTATATGACATAAGAAACTAAACGATTAAGTGTGTCGAGTGCAATCGAGATAACCGGTGAATCCAGAAGCAATCCTCGGACCATCAACTTAAAGTGGGTAACTTCTACACTCTACTATGCGTTGATAATTAAATAAGTAAGTTATGTATGAAATCCTACGGCTGAAGCTCCGTAGATATAATCGATAGTTTCTTAATCGAGCGACAACCATAAGAGCGAGAGTGTCTGGTCTATGAAAGCAAGGTTTAGTGGGCGAGCGACTCCCACATTCCTTTATGTTATGTATGGTCCAGGGTGAGCGTGCCCGAAGGACATGTAGTATGTGCTTAGTAGTTTAATTGTTTCAATATATATTAGAGAGTACAGTTATCCCACTGGATCCCTCTCCGGAGGTGTCTCATGATTCTACTTTTAATATTTTCAGGTCCGACATATGATGATGTGGACGTGTAGCAAGCTGGACTGAGTTTCCATCGCTCCTTTAATGCTAAAGTACCAAAACAATACTTACTTTTGAGAACAGTGCTATATTTTGATATGTAAATTATGGTAGATGATGGGTCTAAACTTATATTATGGTATAATATGTTTGTTCTGTTATATGGTCTCATACAGGAGTATGTTTGAACATTTAACCTAGAAATGTGGGTGAGACACGAGTTTTAGAAATAATTATGTTATGTTTAAAAGAAAAAAAAATGTCTCGTGTTTTAGTTTTAGTCTTCCGCTGTAAATTATCTTATAAATTTTTTAGTTACTAAGTAAGTGGAGGGTGATGACCTATTCCAATTTAATGGGGATCAGGGCGCCACACGCCTCTTTAGAGAAGTCGCCACCATCATATCTGCTGTCGAAACAGGTGAAGAAACAACTGTCGAGAAAGGGGAAGAGGTCGCTGGGGTCCTTCGATTTTCAGATCTGTGATGGAGAACCCCAATCGGAAAAGAAGAGAGTGATCTTGGGATGGACTGATGACAGAAACATTCGTCTATATGAGGTGACAGCGGAGGCGAGTAGCACGCCGCTCCGCAGCGAAGTGGGTGGTGGTGGCGGAAGTTGCAGTGCCGCAGCGCAAGAAGAAGGGAGGAAGAAGGAGATTTGGGCTTTTTTTTTAATTATTTTTTCTTTTTAATACATAGTTTTGTTAATTAAAGAAAAATTATGAAATAATCCAAATATAATACAAGGTTATCACAAACACAACTAAAGAAAATTTATACATAATTTGGAAATCATAGCATGGAAACAAGCTAGATATATGCTCTCATATCTCTTTTTTAGGTAGTAAAGGTAAATAAAGGTAATTATTGAATAAAATTAAAAAATTCTTAATTATTAAAGGTAGTTATTAAATAAAATTAGAAGTAAATCAAATGAAACTAATTTTTATGATTAATACTTAAGTTATAAAAATTATTTTTTAGATTCATGTTGCTTATCTAATAATAATCATGGCAGAGGAAGCAAATCTAAAAGAGATGAATAATATGATGTATTTAAATAGTGGAATTGATGTATTTAAAATAACTAGCAGTACACCCGCGCAATGCACGGTTTATTATTTATTATGACAAATACAATTATTAATAATATAATAAATTTATTATACTAAAATATTACTCATGAGATCTTATTATTTTGAGATTTATAAAAAATCCGTATTTTTTTTAATGATGATGATGACGATGACGACAACAACAACCACGACAATAACATTGTATTTATTCAAATGGATTTATTTTCAAACACTGTATTTATTCAAAAACTTAGTTTAGAATATTTAAAAAATTTAGGTTTTAAATTCATTTTACATTTAAAAAAATATTCTTTTTAGAATTTTGAACCATTTTAAAATATTTTTTCTTATATCTTACACAATTAGTATTGCATATATGTTTGAATTTATTTTTAAATGTTACTTGTGGATTTTTTTTAAATTAATGTCACAATATTATTAGATTATTATTAGTTTTACTTTCAAATTTAATTATTATTTTTAATAATTTTATAATAGCTTTTAAACGTTTATACATTTAACAGCCCTTCGTAAAATGAAATTTAGCTTTTAGGCCTATTTTTCACATTTATATATTAAAATTATAGAATAATTTTCAAATTTTTAAATTTTTGACAATGTTTAAATTTCATTATTTTCAACTTTTTTAATTATATCATTAAGAGATAATCATATAATCATACCATCCAAAATAATTTCCTCTATTTCATTTTACCCCTGTATTAAATTAAAAGACTACTTATTATATTTAAAATATATATGAAGCTTGTTTTATAAGATTCTCAAAAGTTTTTTAATTTTTTTTTTTTTTGGATTAATTGCCAAAAAAAAAACATAAACTTTTCTTATTTTGCATGGCAGCTTACAAAGAAGCACTTATGAAGGATGAGGATGAGAGAGCATACAAAGATTTTCTTGCAAGAGAGCCTCATAAATTCTGTAACTCGGACATGATTGATAACAATATAAGTGAAACTTTTAATGGTTATATTGTTCTAGCTGCAAGAGGGGCACATATAATTGATATGCTAGAGTCGGAGTTGATGGAAAGACAACATAAAAATCTTTTGAAAATGAGCAGTGTTACTGATAGGATTTGACCTAGGATAAGGGTCAAGTTGGAGGCAGCAAAATATAGGAGTAGATTGTGCATCACAAAACCTGCGGTGGGGGATAAATTCCAAGTTGCTATAGAGGATGATCAGTTTGTAGTTGACTTGAGATGCATGACCTCTTCATGTAGGTCATGGGACCTGCTTTATTGATGTTAATTTGCTATAATATACTTACCTTGTAAAATTTGCTACAAAATATCAGCAATATGGTATCCAATACTGTGCAGTGTAGCTCATTATCATCATTTTCCACTGACTTGAGACTCAAATTATATTTCAAATAATGCATCAACAAAATATATATATATATATATATATATATATATCAGTTTTAAGGAGTACTAATATTGATTTAAAAGATCATCAAAGGTCTGAGTATTACATAATAGAACATTAATTGCCCAAATAAACATATGAAACACTAATAGTTTTAATTTCATCATAATGTTACTCCAACATCAAACTATCACTTGCAACACTCCTAAAACTACCACCAAGTACAACCACCAAACAAACTAGAATACAAATGAACATTCCCACGAGCTTTGTCTCCATACTTGTTTTCTGCATCTTCTCCATGAGTTCTGCATTTCTCGTTTCAATTATAGTTTTTTGTCTTTAAACCTCAAGAATGTATTCTTCCATTTTGACGACTTTGGCTTTTTTCAACTCCAACCTTTCTGATAATAATCTCTCCATGACAATTTTACACTTTATTTGCTCCTTTTAAACCCTCCTTTTCAGACTTCAATTTCACAAAAAAAAGGCCTTCTGAAATGGGGGTAGTTCCAGATCAATCCACTCAAAATATTTACAATCATCATCCTTAAATATAGAGAAAAAAGATCCATTAAGCACAATAATGAAAAATCTCAAAATAAACATTGTCAGTTTAAAAAAGATAATATAACAACAACTAATCATACATTTTCAAAACATCTAGCACATTTTCATTAGGAATATAAAAACAAAAGTTGATTCCAATTGTACACTTATACCAAAACCAGATGAATTAACATGAAACAAAGAAGTTGGATGAGAAAGATGATTATAAATAGTATAATACCACTGATACAATTGTAGATAAGATGCAGAATACACCTTGCTTGATCATTTAGATACTAATTTGCCTTATCACCTCAAATATCCCACTCATAGCATCTAAATATCATATTAGCTATTGTGTTGTACTCTACATTTGCTAGATATATAACCTTATTCAATAAACCAACAAACTGAAATCATGCTTATTGTTGAACATAACATTAATAGTAAATATAAATTAATTAGGGCACAGTTGATTAGGACATTTAAATTTAAGACACAAATTGAGATTCCCACAAATACAAATTGAAATGAACAATTACGAACAAAATCGAAGATAACAAAACATAATTCTCAGGGGAATTAGGACTTAAACCTTGTAGAAACGACATCGAAGAAATTGTCTAGATGGGTTCTCATCGGTCATAGAGGTTAAATGGAGAGGCTCAACACCATGCTTCAAATCTTCAAGTACGTAGACGTGAAAGAACTCGAATTCGAGCCCTCATTTGGAGAGAGACGAGAAGTACTTGACATCTTATACTTCAATTTCTCCCACACGCTCAATTTCTTTTTCAATATATGAATATGGAAGTGAGTTGCAGAAAGAAAGGGAGGTGTGAGATGGTAGAAAATGTAGAAGTGGACGAATCGATCAGATTTGGAGATGGTGGATTGCAATTTGAGGATGTTCTTATCTGGAAGGTGAATTGCGATTTGGAGTTGGTGATGGCGATTTGGAAATTTTTCTAGATTTGTACTGTATGTTTTCTTCTTTTGATGATGTGTATTTTTTTTCCACGTGGAATTTTTCTATTTTCTTTTAAAATCCAACTTGGTAGATGACATGTGTTGGGAATATTAGAAGAATGTTTTGATGAGACAAAACCTTAAGTAACTCTAAATATGCATAACCAATCTTAGGATAGGTTACTGCAATAGAGTTACTGCAGAAGATTAAAAGAAATAGAGAAAGTGTCAAATGAAGGATACTGAAGAGAATGGTTGAAAAGAATCTGGTGAACTAATAAGGATACTATTGACTTCAGGGAGCTACTGGAGGGGACCTCGCCAAAGCAGAATACAGCGAGACAGGAAGCTACCTGAAAAGACCATGCCAAAAGCATACTGCAAGAGCAGAATGCTACAGACGCCTTAACCCACTTGGAGGAGCAATCCAGAGAAGGAAGCTCCAAAGTGAAGCAAGAGGAGGGAGCTACAAAGCAGGCATGGGGAGAAAGTCAAAAGTTATCGGTAGACACAAGAAGTTACCGGTAGAGAGAAAAGAGAAGAGGGACCAATCAGAAGAAGACACATGGAAAGCGAAAAGTTGGCGTGTGTCAGGAGTGCGGTGCGTCAAATGATGGAAATCTTTCAACCTTCAACGGGCAGATTTCACAACCTATAAAGAGGAGGACTGAAGACTGAAGCGTGTGTGAGAGAGCGCAAGGACGCAAGAGAAAAGAAAGAGAGCACATCAGAATATACAAGCTTGCAGAGAGAAGTGCAAAAGAAGAGAGAATAGCTCATCAGAGAGAAGGCTTAAAAGAGAGAAGCGCAGAAAGAGGGGGAAGTTTCAATCAGAGCAGAAGAAAACCTCGAACACTCTATACCCCAAGAAGACGCACACCCAGTCAGTCAAGTTCAGTAGCAAGCTTCAGCAGAACAATTTGCAAATGAAAGTCAAGCTTGTTGTACCCAGTTGAAGAAGAAGAAGACTAACCTTTCTAAAAGGGAGGTCTTGGAGTACTCAGTGCGAAGAGTAAAGTCCTGCTAAGTTTACCACTTTCTAGGAGAGAAAGTGAAGACCCTGGGTGGGTAGATTAGGATCCTGTGTGGGTCAATGTGGAAAGTAGGCAAGCATCTGTGTGAAGGCTTGCTACTTACTTGTTAAGGGTGGGTTGTAATAGATATGTCTATGTAAATCAACCAGCTTAACAAATGTTCACTCTTGAGAGGAGGAAGAGAGGACGTAGAAGGATTACTCCACCTTCGAACCTCTATACATGCTTGCGTCTTTATCTGCTTACTGCATTACATGTATTCTCTCTGATACGCTGCACTCGGCTCAGAAATAGACTTCTGCACCCATTCTGATCAGTAACCTCCAAAAAGGTTACTGATATTAGAAATGAGCCGATAGAAGATAAAGAAAAATTCGAAGATAAGGTAGGCTTATTTACCCCCCCTAAGCCTACCTACAACATTTTTGGGACCAACAAGTGGTATCAGAGCAGGTTGGACTAAAGCATCCACTAGCTAATCTATTTGATGCCAACAAGTGGTATCAGAGCCGGTGGATTATTCATCCTTGCTCAATGGTCAATCTGATACCAACAAGTGGTATCAGAGCAGATGAATTAAACAAAAGATCTAATCGATCTATCCAGATCCCATCTGTGAAGAAGCTCTCTTCAGAAAATCTCTCTCTCTCTCTCTCCCCCTCACAACAAAGATCACCTTATTGTCTGTTTAAAAGGAATTGATTGATGTGAAGACAACAAATAGCTAAAAGATAGAAAATCAAGCTGGGTTGTGAAGAAAAGCTGTTCTTGAAGGGGAACAACAAGCTACCGAAGGGAGGACTGTGAAGAAGGAAGCCATACACAAGGAGCAAAGTCCCTACTAATCACGGAGCAGACCAACATGGAGCTGATCAACAAAGAAAATATGTTGCAACGGACAAACAAGCAACCATGGAGGAAAATGCTGAGAATGTCAAGCAAAGGAGCAAGAAGGGAAGCTCACTCCAATTTCCAGACAGAAACAAGAATGAAAGATGACCTACTCTTTTTAAAGGAACAACAATGACCAGGTACCTCGTTCCAGTTCTACACTCTTTAATTCTGGTCTTAATCACGTTTATTCTGTTAAGGAACTCAAGTGACTAGTTTCAAACGTCCAAGAAGCCAAAGAAAAGAATCTTCAAAAGAGAAGATATTAGGCTTAAAATTATTGTCACTTTAAATTGAGAAGGGAGCATGCATGTTTATTTCCATATTATAATGTTTCACCTTCTCATGAAAACCTCAAAGTAACCTGGAATAGTACTGTTGGTGACCCCACATCTTAAGAGAGAAGACCATAAAGTAAGGGGGAACCTCCAGTACAAATCAAGAAAACTTTGTAGGCAAAAAGGTTAAAATCCTTGGAGTAACCTAAATATGGGCATGCTGTAAAAAGTCTGCAACAAACTGACATTCCATAAGGAATCAAGCAGAAAACAACTTCAAAAACAAAAGAATTTTGTCTACCTTACTTGTATCATGTTTTACCCTTCTATATTGTATATAGATACAGTAAGAAAACACCTGCACACATTATCAATTTTTGCTCTTTAAAAGTCTTGAAGGAGCCAAAACTCTCTCTACAGCAACCATGGGCTGTAAAGAAAGCCTTAGCTTCTGAAAGAAACTTAAGCCAGAAGGACTCATACTCGTGTGAGCACCTATACAAGAATATTTGTTTTGCAGGTACCTCTGACAAAGGGTTACTGTATTTAGGAGGAATCAATGACAAAATGACAAACTCTGATTATAGGATGTTGAACATCCGGTTGCTGGATACTTGGTCATGGGATAACAGGATGTTGTACACCAAGACGCTAGACATCGAGCTACTGGATGCTGAGCTACTAGAAATCAGAGTACTTGTCATTAAGTCAGTATAAAAGGTAGAAGGACTCAAAGGAAAAAGATAAAGTTCTGACGAAAGAACGCTAGACACCAGGACAATGGACACTAGGTCGCTGGATAGCAGAATGCTAGACATCAGGATGCTAGATACCAGGCTGACTGGAAATTAGGTCGCTGGATGGCAGGACACTAGATATCAGGATGCTAGATACCAGGGGTTGGATACTAGATCGCTGAACACTAGGTCGCTGGGCACCAAGATGCTGGACACTAGATCGCTGAACACCAGGTCGCTGGGTATTAGGATGCTAGACACCAATATACTGGATACTAGGTTACTAGACATCAGAGCTTATCAACACGTCACTGGAAAAAGGGATCACTTGGAGGTTACAAAATAGAGTAGTTACCGAAAATTTTCTCGGTAACGTGCGAACATAAAAAGTGGATCACCTTTCCAGAAATAGACTACCTTTTCAAAACCCTAGAAGAATTTCAGTCATGCGATCAGAAGAATCCAAAGGTGGAGATCCAACAGTCACTCCTTACACATATCTCAATTCATATATTCTCTCATATCCTTAAAACAACATGGCACCAGACTGTTGAAACCATTCTCTCCATTTTTTCTTAGCAGCACATTCTCTGCAAATAATCAACCAAGCACCTCTCAAATCATGAAAAGTCACCTCTCACGCTTGATTCTTGCTAAGCAAATCTTTCTAAGAAGACTCGATCTTCTAGCTTACTGCCCTCACCTCAATTCCAAAGGACTTACACCCAAGTTCTCCTCTTCGAGGTCGGAGGACAGAGAGAAAGATCCCTCTCCAGTAACCCCAAACCTTCAGCTCAATGATGATGTCAAAAAGGGGAAAGAAACTGCGAAGGATCTTGGAAGATCAAAAGTCTTCCAAAGGTGGAGGAAAGTAGATTCCAGCCCTTCCATGGGATGGATTCTGTGTAAGGAACATTGTATAAGATTTTGATGAAAGACAAAACATGTAATAGACTAGAGTCTAGGATCCTATGTATTTAGATTCCATTATAAATTCTGTAAGTATAAGATCAGGAGGCTTGAAGATCAAGATTAGAGCATGAAGACCTTGTTGCATAAAATCGTAAAAATAATATAAGTATACATATCTACAGCAGGCTGCTTCAAAAAGGATACTGGTCGTACACTGCCCGAGGATGCTGAGTTCACTAACTGCTAGATGGACAAAGTAAGTTGAAGTCAACTGAAGCATCATGAAGCATCAGCCATCAGCGACCTGTTAAGTAGCAGTTACCTCGAAAAACGTGTATGAGGTTTACGGTAGGCACAGCCACAGTTTCAACCAATGAAGTGATGTCACGTATCAAAAGCAAAAATGAAGTCTGAAGAAATTTCAGACTAGGGATGGTGATTGCAGAAACAGATACGTACACTCTCAACAATCAGTGTACGAACAAATCAGAAGATGCCACGTTAATCTATGCAAGATGCAAAGAAGGCTCTTTCTCTCTAACGGACAAAATCCTAATCGCCTATAAATACTAGAAGACCAGCACTTGAAACACAACTGAAAACTCTTGCAACAAAAGCACTCAAGCTATCAAACGCAAAACACTCATAAATCATTAGAAGTTTCAAGTCCAATCTAGCAGCAAGCTATCTTTAGCTTAGAGAGCTCATCGTTTCTAAGTTTCCTGCCTATCTTGTTGAAGAAATCTTTCTTTTTAGACTGTTAAGAGTTGCTTGATCGGAGGGTGTTCCTGATTAAGTATTTACGTTCTTGTAGAAGAACAAGAGCTCTGTGTGTACTAGTTGAGTTTGGTCACTGTGCAGTAACCCTGTGTGGGAGAGACTGACAGTTCTTGTTAGGGTTAGGTTGTCTAAGCAAGGCTTGTGTAAATCAACCATTTAACCTAACAAAGTCCCTCCTTGAGAAGGAGAAGAGAGGACGTAGAGGGATTACTCCACCCTTGAACCTCTATAAATCGTTGTGTTCATTGTTATATTATTTTTTGTTGTTCTTATTCTTGTTGTTGTTTATTTGCTTTTATCTTCTTCATATCTCTCATAAGCATATCATCGGTTTTCAGAAAAGAAGATTTGTTTTAAAAAGTATTTCCGCTGTGCATAAAACTCACTCTGTTTAAAGCTCTTTCAAGGTAATTGTTCAAGCAGTAACCTTCAGGGTAGTAAGTTCTCTAGCAAACTGCCTGAGTGTTTTCTTTGAAGAAAAGTTTGAAAATTTTGAGTAGGCTTATTCACCCCCCCCCCCCCTCCCAAGCCTACTACCACTTGGGACCAACATTCTGCTTACAAGAGAATGAGAGGGAGAGACAGTCAGAGGAGTTGGGGAGGTTAGAGGAAGAAAGGTTGCAGCAAGCTACTGCGCCTAAGCTCCTCTGCCACTTCACGTTCCCCTCCGATTGAACCTCATTTCTCTCTCTTCAAACATCTTCACCTTTTTTTGCTCATCTCCACAATCAAAGAGGAAAATCAACTAGGAGCAAGAACTTACACAGAAGAGGGAAAAACTAGACAAAAGATTAAAGCTAGCAGCAAGCAAAGGGGGGAAAGGAAAGAAAGGCAAGAGCAAGAGAAAGAAGAATGAGCTAGAAAAGCAAGATAGAATATTTACATTGTACCTTGCTTACTACGTTGTACTATAAATGTTTTGTCTGTATAAAATATCTTCTGTTCTCTAAAGCTCAAAGCTCACTCCTTGTGACCTTTCTTTTTGACTTGTATGTGGTTTAATGAAAGCAGTATGTATTACGTTTATATATCTTACATCTGCTTTCTGTGCTTAAATGATTATGACATTTTGATCTTATCTGCAAAGGTTTTGTCATCATCAAAAAGGGGGAAATTGTTAAGACATATTTAAGTATATTTTGATGAGACAAAACCTTAGAATAGTAACCCTCAATCTAATAAGCATAGCATATCTTATAAGGTTACTGCAACGAGGTTACTGCAGGAAGATACGACAGTGAAAGTTTCAAAGGAAGGATACTTCAGAGAATGATGAAAAGAATCTAGTAAACTAAAAAGGATACTGCTTACTGCAGGAAGCTACCTGGAAGAGACTATGCCAGAGCATACTGCAAAGCAGCAAGCTACCAAAGACTCAAGCTACCTGACTGGAAGCTACCTAGAAGAGACCATGCTAAAGCATACTGCAAAGTAGCAAGCTACAGAAGCTTCAAGTCATCTGACAGAGCGAGGCCGAGAAGGACGCTACAAAGCAATCAGGGAATGAAGCTAAAAGTTACCGATAGAGAAAAGATGAATGGAGCCAATCAAATGAAGACATGTTGAAAGCGAAAAGTTGGCATGTATCAGAAGGAGTATAACGCATTTAATGCTGGAAACCTACCCACCTTCAACGGGCAGATTTCCTAATCTATAAATAGAAGAAGAATGAAGACTAAAGACTGAGAGAAGAGAGGAAGAGATGAAGAGAAGAGAGCAGAGCGCAAGATAGAGCACAGAAAAGAGGGGGAAGAGCATATAGAAGAAAAGAGAGCAAAGCGGGGGAATAAAGAAGAAGAAAAAGAAGAAGAGAGAAAAGAGTGTATAAAAGATTAAAAAAAAGAGTAGAAAGCTCAAACACTCTAAACCCCAGAAACGCTAGAATAATCAGTCGTGCAGCAAGCTACAGCAGAGCAACCTGCAAAAGAAGCCAAATCTTGCTGCATCCAGTTGAAGAAGAAGACGGACCTTTTAAGGACTGTCTCGGAGTGCTTAGTTACGGCTAGGATCCTGATAAGTTGTTCGTTTTCTATAGAAGAAAGTAAGGATCCTGAGTGGATCAGATAGGATCCTGTGTGGGTCAGTTAAGAGAGTAGGCAAGCAGATGTGAGCAGCTATAAGAAGGCTTGCTACTTACTTGTTAAGTCTGTGTTGTAATAGATAGGGCTATGTAAACCAACAAGATTAACAAATGTTCTCTATTGAGAAGAGGTAGATAGGATATAGAAGGATTACTCCACCTTTGAACCTCTGCATATCTATGCGTTTGTTTGTGCTTACTTCTATCTGCATATCTTATATGTTAGAATACAGTAGGCTTATTCACCCCCCCCCCCCTTCAAACCTACTATCATTTGGGACCAACATAATACTTTTATGTGTATTAGGTAATACTTTTCTATATATCATGTAATACGTTTCTATATATCATGTAATACTTTTGTGTAGTATATGTATATAATACACTATTGATTTCAATGGTATTATATGTTGCACACAAAAGTATTACTTGTTTACTTCAATAGTATTACATGTTGTACATAAAAGTATTTCATAATGTTTTATTCTTATAATGAAAAACTTTTCTATATCTAATAATTCATAATGTAATACATTTGTGTGTATATAGGTAATATTTTTTCTATATATCATGTAATATTTTTGTAATATATTATGCAATATATCTATATAATAAAAAGTATTATCTGATCTATAGTAAAATATTACCAAATACACATAAAAGTATTACATATTTTCATACATTTTGACCAATCTAGATCATCATATTTTACAAAGATATCACCTAATATAGTGAAGAGTAATACCTAGAACATACAAAAGTATTACATAATTTCTCAAAACTTTGTCACACATGATACACATAAAAGTAATACCTTATAAAAGTAAAAGTAGTACATTTATTATATGATACTTTTATGTATGTCTTGTACTACTTTTAGGTCAACGACGTTGACCGGCGTTGGCCGTTGACTGATGTTAACTTTTTACTTTGACTTTAATTGTTAACTTTTAATCGGGTCAGGTTAACCCGTTCGTAAGCCGATCTTACCCATAAATTTGTAAAAAAATGTTAATTTCCAGCCTCCAATATTCAAATCAGCCTGATTGTATTGAAGAAGAAGATAATTGAATATGTAATATCTTTCTTAATTTATCTTTATGGCCTTATTATTTGGCAAAATATTTTGTGCAACTGGTGCATGGATCTATGCACCCGGGTCGACCCACCCCATACGCCTCTGATGCACGTTTTCACGCGCCCAAAAGCGTCCCCACGTGCCTGGTGGATGCGCTCAAACCCACCAAGATTCGCTTCAGGCAGTCATACCCTCTTGTTATGTTATGGTTGCCTTCATGTTATGTTAGTGTTACCTTCATGTTATGTTAGTGTTACCCTCATGAGAGTAACACTAACATAACATGAATGTAACTTTAACATAACGTGAGAGTCACTCTAACATAACATGAAGGTATAATTAACATTATTTTTTACCTTCATGTTATGTTAATGTTACTTTCATGTTATGTTAGTGTTACCTTCATGTTATATTAGTGTTACCTTCGTATTATTTTAGTTCAGTGATTTTAAACTAAGGGTATGAAATCTGAAGATGTGGTCACATTAACATAACGCGAAGGTAACCCTAACATAACACGAAGGTAACACTAACATAACATGAAGGTAACGACTAAAATACGTGAAAAAAGTAAAGAGACGCGGGCTGGGCGGACCAGTCCAGCCCGAGCGCGGGCCAGTTGCACGGATCTCAGATCCGTGCAACTGGTGCACAGGAGAGTAACTCTTATTATTTACTCCCTCCGTCCCGGTCTAATTTGCCTACTTTTACTGGGCACGGAGCCTAAGAAAATGCAATTGACTTTGATTGGATGTGTTAACTTTATGTTTTTTGCACTTTAATTAGAATTTAAAAGGGGAATTGAGATGACAATTTTGTAAAATGGCAAAAATGTAGGGGTAATGAGAGAATTTTTCTTTTGTCATTTATTGGTTGGCAAATTAGAATGGGACAAACAAAAATGGCAAGTAGACAAATTAGGCCGGTACGGAGGGAGTATTTATTTTGACATTTGTTGTAATTAGCTAATTAATTAGTAGTGGAGTAATTCCAACATTGGTCAAATTTGAACTCATAGTCCACCACACATCCACACACTTAAAAGGTCAAAATGAATTATTTATATTTAAAGTTTTAAATAGAATTTCATCTCATAAATGAAGATAGTGAAACGATTTCGTAAGAAAATATATCATAAATTATTCAAATCAGGAATACTTAAATCATTTTTTTTCAAAATTTTCTAACTGGTAAACCTTTTTAGGTTCAACCTTAGGAATAGTACACTTATTAAGCAGATCTAGATTCTGAGGAACATCATATTCCTCTATCATACTGTTTTTAACAGTATGTTTCGTTTACCTTTTATAAAAACTCATAATTATATTCATATAGGATTAGTGCAAATTGCCTTTAGACCTTTAACTTTAAAAGGTTTACCTGAAAGCTTTATAGCAGCTTTAAGAGATGGAAGAAATATAACTTGGAATAAATCTCTAATGGGAATAATTCAATCAAGTCTTGCACATGGGCCAGTTTATTTTGATGTTTATCCTGATATGTGTTTATCTCTTTCTGATCCTAACATTTTAAGTGCTTTAACTCTGAATGTTAAAACTAATGGGTATGATTATATGCCATGATCTGAATTGATTTGTATATGTTATAGAATCTACTATAAACCTTTATATACAATGAATCCAAGATGTAAATTATTGGATAAAATGTTAAATGAAACTATATTAATAGAAACAAATTTTAATAGATCTAATATTACCACTAGAAAATCTATAAAATGAGAAGAAATAGATTTTCCTAAAGAATGGATTATTGAACAAGGAGTTCAAAAAGAACCCTTAATAAGCAATGATTTGAAAAATATTTTCCAAAATGATGAAGGAAAAATCCAGATTCAATTTTCTAATGAACAAAGAAAATTACTACCTTCTTCATCAAGATCTATGGTTAATACTATGAATAGAACAAGATCATCTAGATCTTTTATATCTCCCTTAGATTATTGGGTTAATGAACCAACACAGACATCTAGAGCTTCAACTTCTCAAATTAAGGAAGAAAAAGAATCCTATAATAAGGATCACATAGATGAAGTCTTCATAGACAGAGATAATATTGTAAGAGATTTTGCTTACAAAGAAAATTCTGATAATATGTCAGATGCCCCTTTTAGTCTTTAATGATGAATATTAAAGAAATTGATTTTAAAAAGGGATCACCTGCAAGGCAGAGTATCCAAAAAGAATTTAAAAGTCCAGATTGGATGCTTTTTAGAAAATGGTTTTTTGAGAATTTCTCAGATAATCTAAATCAGATTGAAAAAGAGTTTTATCAAACTTGTGAAAAAATAATAAAATTATGTTTTTTGTTCCTTGGTTTATAAAAACCTATATTATAGAACATATTGATGTTTTAGAAAGAACATATAAGTTAATAACAAGACAGGAGTAAAAGTCTTCATATCCGCCAAGTACTCCTTTTCAGATGGAGAAAAATAATAAAATTATGAATTTTACAGCCTTTTCAAAAATAATTGAAAATGAGACTTTACAAGTTACGATTAAACATATTAATATCCTAATGGAAAAACAAAATTATACAAATTTGTATTTAAACATAGTTGGAGAAGAATTAGTATCTCTACATAGTAAAATAGAAGATATAATTTATGTTATTAAACAAATAAAACCAAATGTTCATATTGAACAAAAGAAAGAAACTGATATAATTAAGGTAGCAGCTTCTTCTATTCAACCTCCACCAGAGATAAAAGATTTTAAATTAAAATCCTCTCATATGGAAGATCTTATTATAGATCTTAATAAAAAAATTTAAAAATTTTAATATCTCTACCTTAAATGATGAATTATCTGATCAAGAAATTCATGAAAAAGAAATAATTAATAAAATGAAGTGAGCAGATAGGCCTACACAACAGAAATACTATTATAATAGACCTACTCCTATGGATGTTTTACATGAAGAACAAGATTTCTTTACAGAAAAAAGCTATAATGGCAAATGTATTTATGAATGGAATCTTGATGGTTGTGCTGATAAGCATATTTATAACTTAGCTCATAGAATGCTAATGTATAGCACTGTTTGTACAACAACAGGTAATACTGATAGTAATATTGCTAGAATGATAATATCAGGTTTTACCGGTCAATTAAAAGGCTGGTGGGATAATTATTTATCTCAAACTCAAAAAAATGGAATTCTTAGTTCCATAAAGATTGAAAATGATGTTCAATCTGAAAATGTTGTTTATATTTTAGTTATGACTATTATTGAGCACTTTACTGGTAAATTCACAGATAATAGTGAAAATATAAGAACTCTTCTTAGCAATCTAAGATGTAGAACACTAACGGATTTTTGTTAGTATAAAGATACTTTCTTATCAAGAGTCTTTGAATTACATGATTGTAATGCTACTCATTGGAAAGCCAAATTTATTGATGGTCTTCCTAATCTTTTTGCAGAAAGAATTAAAAAGATTATTAGAAAGGATAATCTTAGTATTCCTTATGAAGAATATACATATGGTAATTTAATCAGCAGTTGTGTCCAAGAAGGGTTGGCCCTCTATAATGAACTAAAACTTAATAAACAAATTAAGTTACAAAGCCAAACTGAAAGAAAACAATTAGAATATTTCTGTGATCAGTTTGGAATGGATATTCCTAATAAAGGAAAAGAAAAAATTGAGAAAAATTATAGAAGAAAATCTTCTAGGGACAAAATAGAAAAACCCTATAAAAAAGGCGTCAATATAAAGAAAAAAGAAGATGTAAAGAAACCTTTCATAAAGGAAACTCTTCTTCTAAAAATAAAAGAAAAATATTTTGTCATAAATGTGGAACACCAGGTCATTATGCAAATGAATGTTGGACCAAAAAGGAAATTAATGAATTAAAAATATGTGATGATATCAAACAAGCTTTGTTAACAATTATGATTAACTCCGATTCTGAAGATTCAAAAGATGAAAAAATTTCTTCAGAAGAAAATACAGATAATGAAAGTTTTGCTTCAAATTCTTCAGATAAGGAAGAATATAGGTGTAATGATTGCTTACAAGGAAACTTATGTGTTAATCATATTAGTAATACTAATGAAAAAGGAGATGAATTTTATAAACTTCTATCTCAATTTCAAGATGTGAATATTAATGTTCTTGATAATAATCATTTTATTGAATTGCTTAAAAATATTAAGGATTCTGATTTAAGATCTAAAATAATAGATCAAATGGAAGATATACCTTGAACTAGTTATAAAAGGGAAGAAGAAATTGTACCAAATAGAACATATTCTATGCAGGAAGTCAATAAACTTTTAAAACAAAAATATGGAAATCAAAATCCTATTACAATTAATGATTTACTTAAAGAGATAGAAAATCTTAAAAAAAGAAGTAAAAATTTTATATAATAATAATATTGATTTACATGATAGAATAACTATTATTGAAAATAATAAAGAACATTCAGAGGATAATAGCGAATCTTTTTTGTCTTTAATAAATAAAGATAAAACTCCAGAAGGATTTATAAAAGTAATGAATATAATTACTTCACAAAAATGGTATGTTAAAATAACTCTTTTAATTGATAAAAGTTATAAAAAAGATTTTATTGATATGATTGATAGTGGTGCTGATCTTAATATTATACAAGAAGGTTTAATACCTTCAAGGTACTTTCATAAAACCTCTCATTCTCTTTCTCATGCTGGAGGAGGATTTCTGGATATTAATTATAAACTTCCAAATACTTTAATATGCAAAGATGGAAATTGCATTTCTACTAGCTTTCTTTTAGCTAAAGATATCTTAAGTCAATTAATTCTTGGATTACCTTTTATTTATGAAATATATCCTCTAATAAGAGTTGATGGAAAGGGTTTGACTGGAACTTTTAATAAAAAAACTCATATTTTTTGAATTCATTAATAAACCAGTCAGAAAAGTTCTTAATGAAATAAAAGAAAAAATGGATAGAAAATTATTTCATATAAATTCTTTAAAAGAAGAAATTAATTTCCTTACTATAAATGATAAATTCAAAATTACAAGAAAAAATTAAACTTGTTCATAATAAGTTTTCTCTTGAAATTTGTAATGATCATCCAAATGCTTTTTGGGATAGAAAAAAATATGTTATCTCTCTTCCTTATGAAGATTCTTTTAATGAAAAAGATATACTTACAAAGTCTAGACCTTGTCAAATGAATTTTGAATATCTAGAACTTTGTAAACAAGAAATCAAATCTCTTCTTGAAAAAGGTTTAATAACACCTTCACAGTCGTCTTGGTCTTGCACGGCTTTCTATGTTAATAAACATTTTGAACAAGAAAGGGGTGTTCCCAGACTTGTTATTAATTATAAACCTCTAAATAAGGTTTTAAAATGAATAAGGCATCCCATACCAAATAAGAAAGATCTTATTGATAGACTTTTTGGAGCCTTAATATTTTCAAATTTTGATTTAAAGTCAGGATACTGGCAAATTGAAATAAGTAAATCTGATAGATATAAAACTGCTTTCAATGTTCCTATTGGGCATTATGAATGGACTGTTTTACCTTTTGGTCTAAAAAACGCTCCATCTGAATTTCAGCAGATTATGAATGATATTTTCATTCCTTTTAGCAATTTCATAATTGTCTATATTGATGATATACTTGTTTTCTCTAAAGACATTGAAACTCATTTCAAACATTTAGAGATTTTTAAAAAATTGATTATTCAAAACGGTCTTGTCATATCAAAACAAAAAATGAGTCTTTTTCAGACTAATATCAGATTTCTTGGTCATAATATTGATAATGGAAAAATTATTCCAATTCAAAGAAGTATGGAATTTGGAAATAAATTCCCAGATATTATTACAGACAAAACTCAATTACAGAGGTTCCTAGGAAGCTTAAATTATATTGCTCCCTTTATTGAAAATATTTCAAAAATTACAGCTATTTTATATGATAGACTTAAAAAAGATCCATCTCCATGGACAGATAAACACACCAATACGGTTAAAATAATAAAGGAAAAAGTTAAAAACATTCCTTGTCTTTCTTTACCAAATCCAAAATGGGATAAAATTGTTGAGACAGATGCCTCAGATATTGGATTGGGAGGAATATTAAAACAGATAAATCCTTTAACTAAACAAGAAATTCTTGTTAGATTCTATTCTGGAAAATGGAATCCAGCTCAGAAAAATTATGCTACTGTTGCGAAAGAAATTCTTTCAATTGTTAAAAGTAGTATAAAATTTCAAGATAATTTATATAATCAAAAGTTCACTGTTAAAACAGATTGTCAAGCAGCTAAAGGAATCTTTAAAAAAGATTTTAAACATGATCTATCTAAGCAAATGTTTGCTAGATGGCAGGCTTACTTAGCCCCTTTTGATTTTGAAATCATTTATAAAAAAGGAAAAGATAATCATCTTCCTGATTTTCTGACTAAAGAATTTTTTAAATGATTACAGGTATGTCTGTTAGCGGCCCAGGAGGCCATGGTGGTTCTTTCCCTTATAGGGGAAGAGGAAACAGAGGAGGAAGATTTCCTCAAAGGGGAGGAAAAACTCTCATAATATCACATGGTGGAAAACACCTGATCAACCAGAATATTTCTGGTATTTCGCAAGAAAATGTTCTTGAAAAAACACATCCTTTATATAAGGATTTCCAGAAATTCCTGGAAAACAGAAAAGAGGATGATATCCTGGAAACTTCTAATTCACAAGCATCATATGCTAAAATTACTAGTGATGAAAGAAGTGAATCAATCATGTTTATTAAACATGAATATAAAGAGGTCATTCTTCTTATAGAAGATAAAGATACTCAATGGGTTGATAACCCTTGGAATGTTTTGGAAAAATATCTTTCAAATACATTTTTTACAAATGGGTCTTATAAGTCAAGAGGATTTTATGAAAACCTCCTTTTGCAAACAAAAAGTGTGGATATTGAATACACTAATCCTGGAAATAGTCAGAATGATTATGTATATTCAAAGTACATAATTAAAAAGATTATATATGTGGAAGAATGGGGAATTTCTCCGTTAGTTGAAAAAGAGATGTTAAATCCTATCTCAAAATCCAATTTTAAATTTAATTATTGGGATTATATAGAAAGCTTTGATAAAGCTCTCTTTTTTGAAAATAAGAAAAAGAAACACACATGGCTTGTGAAAATTTGGGGAAATTGTTTCCATAAAATTATACCAAATTGGTTCTTTTCTTGGTTGAACAAATATGGTCCATCGGTAGATATTCTACCAGATAATATAAAAAAACTTGATGGAAGAATGGACTATGTCTGCACCCATTGTTCAAAAAGCCTCAATTACGGGGCAGACTCTTTGCTGGTTTTTCATGGAATCAAGCATCCCATGGATATGGAAATGGACTCCAGAATTTGGATATACAGAAAAGGGAATCCCTTATCTTTGGAGGACTAGTTTCTCAAAATTTTGGGATAAATTATCCAGAATTGATCCAGATACAGGTGAAATTGGTTTACAGGAAACCATTAATCATCTGGAGGGGATTATCAAGCTTAATAAGCTCAAAAAAGATACAATAGAGACAAAAAATGAAAAGTCTCAAAGTCCTTACCAAAATTTGGTTAAAAAATATGCTGGAACCCTTTCCAGGGAAAAAATCGTGGAATTATACATTGAAGAAATGAAGCAGGATTTGCTAAGCCAACCAGAATTTTGTGCAGAAAAGTCAGATTCATCTATGAAATCTGATAGTTCCATGAACATACAGGATGCCCAAGATCCTGATGATGAAATTCCTTCAAATGATCTCATTATATCTTTTGATATATTAAAGGATTCGATAATCCAAAAATGCAGATCTAAAGAATAATGGAACACAAAAGAGAATGCTCTAGATGTTTTTGCTTTCAACAATGGATAGCAAACAAGGAAGAAATTTGTTCCCAGGGAAAAATAAAACTTTCAAATATTTCTTCAGGATTCAGAGAGTCTCTCTCTTCCAGGGAAGAAACAAGCAGAAAGGTTTCTACTCTGTTAAGAAAACAAAAGAATATTTTGAAAAATATCAAAATACATGATAAAAAATTCTATACATGTATGGAAAAATATCCAATTACGTAAAGATGCTCATCAGAAGATGGCCGAATCAGATATTTTCTTGATTTATAGGAGGAAGAATATAATTTCCTTATGTTTCTCAAATAATTTTCAAGGCAACAGACAAAAGAGAAGATAAAGCAGCATTGCCAACAGAAATTATTACATTTTTGTCTTTTTTGACACTTGTCAAGATAAACAGTAATAAAACTATTTACTTTTTATAAAAAGATTTGAAATCTGGGGTTTCATGTCCGGCTCTTTCATCTATAAATAGGTCTTTCCTTTTCTTAGTTAAGTACGCTTGAGTGATACTCGCCCCCTTCTTTCTCTCTCTACATCCCTCTTGTAAATTTTACCCCTTTAAGCTATAAGTGCTCTTCTTCTACTCCTTCTTCTGAAGTCCTTTAATATTTAAAGGTTGTTTTATATTTTTGTATTTAAATTTTGTTCTTATGATCGCCTCCTATATGGAAGGCTAGGTTATATATGTTAGATCATAGTTGATTCTTGAAAACATGGTAATAATGTTATAAGAAAAGGAAAATCATGAATTAGGGAAAGGTTGAAGAAACTCAGTTGGGTTTGAGTTTTACGACTGAGGTGTTTGTAAGTTCCTAATGTTCAGCCCGTTTTTTTGCCGTTAAAGCCAGAGTGGGCGTTCAGGCATGTTTAGGGTTTGAAGTGGAAAATCAAACACCAAGGTTTTATATCTCAGTAAAATCCTTTGACTTTGAGTTTTCGTAAAAGATCCTTACGCCTTAGTTCATGACCTCTCCTGGGTTAGAAATGGTATCAGAGCCATGTAAGAAGAAACTGTGATCTAACATATAATTTTCTGATTCAATGAATCTGTTTGGAACGAAACATACTGTTAAAAACAGTATGATAGAGGAATATGATGTTCCTCAGAATCTAGATCTGCTTAATAAGTGGACTATTCCTAAGGTTGAACCTAAAAAGGTTTACCAGTTAGGAAATTTTGAAAAATTTGGTTTAAAACAATTAGTTAATATTTTCTTATAAAATGTAAATGAATCTGTTTTAGAAAAGCGTGGGAAAATATTCATCATCAAAGTGTTTCCTCCTTTTCAAAAATTGGTTTATGATTTACTCATCTGTCCTAAGATAATATCATTTTGGTTAAACAAAAGATGTTTTGAACTAGATTGCCATAATATGATTTCAAGAAACATTTATTCATACATTATCAAGATTGTCTTTCATTAACTTCTCTGAAATTGAAATGAGATATAAAGTGATTATAGAAAATTTACAAATGTATTAAATAGGGTAAACCGATCTTTTTGGAAATGAATCAGTCTATTCAAGATCTGATTAATTGTATCTACAACAATAGTTTTCACCAAAAAACTCCAAACTTATATATTATCCCTCTTTCTATATACACACACGTGTTAGAGAGAGAGAGAGAGAGTGCATGTGAGGTGGTTGGTGAGTTTATAAAGAGGTAGTCCCACAAATGTGTAGGAGAAAATGTGAAAGTAAATAAAATTGGGTCACATCACATTCACACACTCACATGCCCTACCTCACATGCTGATTAACCTTCTGCTTTACCACCTCACTCGTCAAAATTAATTATCCTCATACCTCCCAAAAAGAAAAAGAAAATATTAATTAATTTCTTACAATGTATAATTCATTGAGCAGGATCGAAATGAGTTTTCGGTTAAGAATTTATCACGGATAACTTTGGTGAGGCGCATCTTTTTATCCACTAATCAAATTCATGTGAATATCAAGTGTAGGTTGTGAATTAATCTTTTTGATATGAAATGATTTATAAAACTGTTTCAGATATTTATTACATCTTTTAATATAAAATGATACCTTGTTACTATATTGTTGAAAATTGTAGTGATACGCAAATATGCAATGATAGAGAGTTACTGCAGATACAGCATCCTATGGGAATGCTCAACCTTTTTTCATCATTATGTAAAAAAGATTACAAACGAGAAAATCAATCTGCTAGCTATTAATTAATAAATAAATAAAAGATTAGGTGGTAAAGTATGATTTAACATGGGGCACAGGATGATGACGAAGGTAAATGGCCAATTACTAGGCTTAACATGATGTAATAATCACAAACTCCAAATAGGTTAGATATTGTCTGCTTTCTATAATCATGATTTCCGACACAATCAAGAATCATCCAAACAAAGCACTAAACATTGCATTTCATGACAAAGACAAACCCAAAAAAAAAAAAAAACGAGAGAGAGAGAGAGAGAGAGATAAAGGCAAGCTAAAATGCATGATCTATTACAAAAGTTGTTCATTCTTTTTCTCCCAATAACTCAGAAGGCTTTGACATTCACACTATAACTTGTATGACTCAAAAGAAAAGAAAAAAAATCTAGAAAAAGAAAAAGGAATTCGACAACGCTTCGGCACTGCTTCCGGAACAGCATTGTTTTCTTTCGACTGAAACAGGCCGAGGTTGAGCAACAATGGCAGGGGATGCAGAAGAGTGAGACGACACGTGTAAAAAATGTACACTTGCCTGTTTGACGATCAATGGATGATGATATGGATCAATGGACAAACAATCATTGTAATGTGGATATATAAGCTTGGTTGTAGTGGTAGTAGTAGTAAAGCTTCAATGGAGGAGAGAGTAAATAAGAATCTAACACGAAAAAAAAGGGATAGAGGAAGAGACGGAAATGACCCTTTTTGGTTGTTAGCACTGGCGTCCACGGCGGCAGCCAAGAACACCAGCCCCGGAAGTAATAGATCCAACCATGGATGACGATTTAGCGCCTAGGCTCGAGGCTCGTGCATAGCTAGCCGAGGCCCCGGCTCCAGATGGAGTGAAATAGGCTCCGTTTAGCATCAGATCACCCTCCGATCTCCAGTTCCAACCCTTCCATTGAGTCGAGGCTGTTTCAACCCTCTTTGTCACCTGTTTCATTAATACAAATCCATCAGTTACTAATAATCAAGTCTCATTCACATTGGTTGATTTTGGAATTTGAAAAGAGTTGTACCTCTTTGGCAAAAGGATTGGATGGTGCAAGATATCTGTTGCCCTGGCTGTTAATGGTGGGGCTAGCACTCCCACCAATCGCGTACATCTCCCAATGAGTGTAGTCGTTGTTCACCACGTGGAAGTACCCGTGTCTACACCTGAATTTCACGACAACTTTCTCGTTTCAGATCAAGTTCAAGAAACTAAACACCATTCAACATATGAGAGAGCAAGTAAATAATAACCTTGGCATTCTCTGAATTAGGCCCTCACCAAAATGGTTGTAGGCAATAGTAACCTGCATTGCCTTGTCTCTCACATAGGAGTCACTATGACCCAACAGCATAACCTGTTTCAGTAACACATAACGTTATAATAATCAGAGTATCCATTGATACATCACATATGCAAAGATAAGCAAGCCACTCACCTCATTGTGGTGGGTGAAGTAATTGTTTGAAATGGTAATAGCAGTGGACCCCATGACAGCATCCACAAGGCCATCGGCACAGTTAGAGAGTGAGTTATGATCGACCCAAATGTGGCTCGAACCAAAGATGGAAATTGCATCGCCATCAGCCATAGTCCTCCACCCATAATGTGAAGGAGAGCTTCTCACCATGGCGTTACCAGTTGGTTTACAATCATGGATGTGAAGGCCATGAATGATCACATTGGTAACATATTGGATAGTAATGCAAGCTCCATTGGCTATGTGGACGTTAACTCCACGCCCATCTATCGTCTTAAAACTGTTCATGATCAGCTCCTGCTTCAATCTTATGACCATATCACGTTTGAACACAATCCAGAGGGGCTTATCCTGGATAACAGCGTGGCGTAGAGTGCCTGGCCTGGGGTTAACAGGGTCGTTATCACTAGGATCAGTGACAACATAGAATCGTCCATCACGTCCACCAATGGCATTGCGCCCAAAACCAATACCACAGTCAGCAAGGCGCTTACGATTCTTGTGCCAATTGCGGTCACAACGCCAACAATCATCTATGGGGTTACCATTTCCACATGAGAGAAATCCAAGTTTTCGCCTCTCGGTGCTGTTTCGAGTTGCCCTGTAAATCAAGAAGTCAATAAGCGCCATTTACATGGATGGAACTAATCACCAATCCTGTTGTGTCATATTCAAGTTCTATCCCTTTATTCATGAAAGCAAAAGTCTTTTTCCACATGGATTCAAGAAGTGGGATTTCAGTCAGGGGGGCAATTCAGGGCTTTCCTGTTTAACTAGACAAACTGTTGGTTGTATCATTAATCATATTGTTAACAGAAGCAAGCAACAATGTTGGAGGCACTTTGTGTTTCTTTGGGCACACATGGGTGATGTTATCACGTGAAAATGATAGAAAAACTCTCTTTTCATCATGAATACAATTCTCACAGTAAATTGATTGTGCTCACACTTGTTGCCACTTTTTCTTGCATACACATGCACACATAACTGGGATGAAATTATAGCTTTACAGAATGTGAAAGCATAGGAAGAACAGAGTTTCGAATTTGCCAAATAAAGAGCCTATTCAACTTTATGAAGTCCATCAAAGAAAGACCCATCATGAATTTGACAAAAGAAAAACAAGGAATAATTGGCAAAACTATCCACTTCCAAAGAGAAGTTCAACTTTTTGTGACCATAGTAAAACATGTTCCTTAACAATCATCACCTGGTAGAATGAAGAAAGATAACCCAATAGGATCATAAACAAATACATGGATTAGAAAGCAAGGAACAAGGATCATAACCGCAGTTGCATGTGGGATGAACTCAACAACATAATGTGAAAGCAAGAAATAGCTTTTAAATTAACTAATCTCCACAAAATTCATTCGAGAGAGAGAGAGAGAGAGAGTGGATGATTTATTATACATGGCATGTGGGTAGGGTAGGTCTGCTAAGAAAAGTGGCATTGAATCTGAAAGGACCACATCAAGAACAACCCTAACAACAACTGCTACTAAAACCTCATAGTGTCAGTTAATGCTCACTAAATGCAAATAAAAAAGACCATTTCCAGCAATTCTTGAAACAGAAATAAAAGTAAGAAAATGGAAAAATTATGAAAGACCACTCACATTTCAACCATTCTTGCAACCTCTTCTGGGTCCTCAACAGCATGTTCATTCACAGCCTCCTCATCGATACCTTCCAACCTGAAATACACCCATAATTCATCTACATTTATTAAAATATTAAAAAAAAAACATTTTCATTCATGTATTTCGGGCTTGGTAACTTTTTATTTATTTAGTTTACCACATGTGTCAAAGCAAAACTTTAGCTCTTTTTGCAGAGAACTCATTTGAGGTGAAAATGGAGAAATTTTGCAGTAATTCTCACATGGGGTGTCATCTTCTACCGACAATCACGGTAAATTATATAAACATATCAATGGTATATTAGAGAGAGAGAGAGAGTGGGCCAAAATTACACACACAACACGCACTAGTGTAGAGTGTCGTACACTGCTCAAGGTAGTGGAAACAATGCCCATAATTACGTACACTATACATACAAATCTTCCATTACTAAAACCGTCAAAAAGTGCTTTTTAGAGAGAGAGGGTGGGTGGAGGAGGAGAGAGAATCAACGAATAACTGCTTATTAGCTGCAATGACGAATATGCCCCTTCCTGACTTTACCTTACATGTTTATAGTTGGGGTGAAATAAACAGCTTTTAATGAGGGTAAGTTTAGGAAGATGGAAAGAAGGGCAGGAATTTGTTAGAGCAGAGGAATCCGAGGAGAATTGCGTAGTAACCGAATAAACGGTTCAGATCTATTCAGGAATACAGGATCTTAACGGCTTGGATTGATGCTTTCTAGGATATGGACACTGGATCGAAGGAGATCCGACGGCTGGAATTTGATGGATGTCAAAGAGGGAAAAGCGGACGGCTGAGATTAGGTTACATACCGAGTTGACTCAGTACAGAAATAATGAAAACAAAAACCGAGTTCAAGTGTCAGCTACTCACTTTGCCGCCATTGTTGAGTTCGTAGAGCTCTGCATTTTCTCCACCGCACTGAATTAAAAATTTGCAGCAAAAGTTAGAATGTTTTTCTTTAAATTTGCAGCATTTTTCGAGCAAATTCAGAAGAAAAAATGGCGTAGAAAAAAACTCAAAAGTCATCTTGAAGTGATAAACCCACATACAACCACAAATTGTGAGATCAAAGCCTAAACAATTTGAAATCCGATCAAATGCTCAGTCTTGAAAATGCAGAAAAAAGCACAAAAAAAAAAAAAACAGAGCAATTTCTGAGTGATCAAAACGAAGAAGGAGAAATCATCAAAATCAAAATAAAAATCCAAACCTCAATTTCAGAGTTTCGTCTTTCTGAACTCTGGCCACAGCTCCAATGCAGAACAGAAACAGAGCAACTGAAAGCAGAGACAGCACCACTTTCTTCGAAGGCACCGCCATTGTCATTACGACGCCGTTCGCACTCTCTCCTTCTCTCTCTAAGAAAAAAACTGAGTGATTGATCAACAAATGCAGCTAGAATTGTTTAGAGAGAGAAAGACATGGCAATGTGGAGACAAGGAGGAGAGGAAGGAAGAGGAGGAAGAAGCACCAGGCCCAACGTAACGGCCTCTACTCATTTTATAGACTGACACGCTCAGAAAACGTTAAACTTAACGCCCGTTAACTAACTGCCAAACTGCTGATTAATCCCCAGTTAACAACAGTAGTTTGACCATGGTTAGTGATTTCCTAATACTTTTACTGACTTAATTAATTACTGCCAAATAACGAACTACTGTGCTTTTATCCATTGTGTCTGCCGCTGTCACGTGCCTCCGTCGGTCACTCACGTGGCACAGCTGACTGTTTTTTTCTTTTCTTTTATTTATTTTTTCCATCATTATTATTTATATTTTCATTTTATTTAGTGGTTGGGACTTGTGAGGGAGTGGCTTTACATTTTCATCTTCCTCTTTCCACTGATTTATTTTGAGATTTAATTATTTGACGTAAAAAAACAACAAAAATAGCTAATAATTGCAAAAAAAATGTGTTTTTCAAAGAAAAAATAACATGGGGGCTATTACATAAGTCCCACGCATTTTATCTTATTTATTTTTATGAATTTGTTTATCTATTTTTATGCGGGTAATTGTGATAAAATCACGCACTTTACTCAAGCACATAATCTTAATATGATTTTTGACTATTAACAGAGTTAATGTGGTCTCCATTGTTCCCTATGTCCATAGCCAACGGTTAGATTTGAACATCTTTTAACTTTATAAATTCGTGTTTTTAGGTCAATCTATATTTATTTATTAGATGTTGTATAATTAATTAGAGGGCTTTTTCATAATTTCTGAAAATTTATCCGGATTAACGATACATTGGAAGTCACATTAAATTTGTTTATAGTCAAAAGTCATGTTAAAATTGCAGTTTTGAGGAAACTTTGTGAATTTTACGGTAATTACCTTTTTATAATTATAACTTTTATAACTCAGCCGATTATTACATAAAAAAAATTCCTCAAATGAGAATTAACAATGAGTATTAACTCATATGATATCATTTCAATAGCAAAAACTTATATACCCCTTGGGACACATAGGGACACAGATCTAGGTGTTATATACATGCTCTTCAAGTGTTATATATATACTCTATGGCAAAAACTTTTATGCACCGGTTGCACGAATCTGGGATCCGTGCAACCGGGTCGACCCGTTCACGCACCCAAAACGCGCCTCCCACGCGCCTGCACGCGCTCCCTCGCGCTGAACACTTGTGCTGAAGCTCATCCAAAATTCGCTCCAATAGACCAACCTTTATGTATAGTTTAACCAACCTTTGTGTATAATTAGATCAACCATGTGTAGGTAGGTCTAACTATATACAAAGGTATGTCTAACATATATAAAGGTATGTTTAACTATATGCAAAGGTATGTCTAAGTATACATAAAGATATGTCTAACACAACGTAAATGTATGTCTAACATAACGTAGTGGTATGTGTCAAAATTCAAAAATCAAGCCAAAAAAAAGACAAGGCATGAAATTTGGGCAGAACTGATATGTTTAACATAACTTAAAGGTATGTCTAACATAACCTATTGGTATGTGATTTTTTTCAAAAATCATGTGCGAAAAAAGAAAAAAAAAGGTGCGGTCCCCCCTACCCGGATCCGACCCGGGTGCATGGATTTAAGATCCATGCACCTGATTCACAAGAGACCTACTCATACTCTATAGGTGTTATGTTTCTTAGTATTATAAATATACTCTACATGTATCATATGTATATAAGAGTATACATGTAATATCTGAAAAGTATATATTTAACATCATATTATGATTAATTTGGGAGTATCATACCCCTAGGGCACACAAGTATCACTCAATTTCAATTTAATAATGTATAAAATTGACAACACAAAATTACTGCTAAATGCATATGATATGTCAATTTATACTCAAATACTCTCGGTGTGCGCGTAAGTTACCAATAGTTTTTTTTTTAAATGTTTTTTGAAAGGTTAAGAATATAATAATGGATCTAATTTCCCTATAATTTATAACGTAATTTACTCAAAAATTGAATATAATTTATAACATAATTTAATATTAGTGACTATAATTACGACATTATTCAATACTGTTGACTGGTAATAAGCAATCATAGATTAAGAAGGCAAATACTCTACTTGTAGTCTTGTTCTAAATAAATATACTGTCCATTTCATCTTTAGGTTGTCCCAAATATATAACCATTTCCATTCATATCTCTTTGTACATTCATTTATAACTATACACTTATCTTTATCTATAGTCATATTTATATTTATTCAAAAGAAATAATTGGGTCACGTTCTGTTATTAATCCTACAAATATTTATTTTAAACTTTAATTTTAATTTTGATTCATTTTCAATTAATTCACTTAAATTTTTTTTTATTATAAGGCAAATGGTGCTGTGCACCAGGTGCACGGATCTGGATTGGTGCAATTGGGGCGACCCGACCCGGATCCGCGCACCTGAATTTTTCTTTTTTTTTTTCGCTTCAGACTGTTACCTTTATGTTGTATAGATGTGACCTTTACGTTATATAAGTGTGACCTTTATATATAAATGTTATGACCTTTATGTTCAGTAACTTAGGAAAAAATGAAGATTTTCAAGTTTTTTCGCTTCAGATTAAGACCTTTATGTTGTATTGTTGTAACCTTTATGTACAATTCTTGTGACATTTATGTACAAATATTATGACCTTTATAATCCATAACTTTGAAAAAAATTGAAATTTTCAAAATTCAGTGCATTTTAGGGATGGATATATGTGCAGCTAATATTACATAAACGTAAATATGTACTAATTTTACTAAAATTCTTCATTTTTTTCTAAGTTAGAGTATATAAAGGTCATTACATTTATACATAAAGGTCACACTTATATAACATAAAGGTCACATGCATATAACATGAAGGTAACAACCTGAAGTGAAAAAATAAAATTCAAAAAAAATAAAATAAATAAAAGTGCGCGGATCCGGGTCGACCTGGACCCGATCCGAATTGTATGTACACCAGTTGCACAGGAGACTAACTCTTATTATAATTAGACATTCAAAGAGATGATGCTTTGGAAAACGTTTTAAATGATTGCTAATAAAATTGTAACCTATGAAACTTTAGGCAAAGCATTTTATTAAAAATTGATGGTTGTAATTGCATTAAATGATTGTTGAAACATTTCTTGTAACTAAGTTTAATATACATACTTAATTAAGAATTAATCATTTAAATAAATAATGATTATATATATATATAGTAGTTTTCTTTCAAGAAAATATATCGAATTTAAGATATTATAGATGGAATGTATTATTAACTTTGATGATATAATAATTTAATACAGATTCACAAATAGGAGTATAAGTTATACTTGAAATTTGAAATTATTATAAGGCTACTAAAAATAATAAAGTTAAACATACACAATTATATATTTTATCTATATGTATAATAATTTTGAAAATTTTAATTAGTATTGAAATATTTGTGTGTGGGGCATGAATCTTATACTAAGTATATTATAAAGTGCGCCTATATTTGATCCTAATATATAATTTAAACTCGATTAGTTAATCATATTATCAATTTTCTGAGTACAAAATCAAAATGAACTATACACTTGGTGCCGACAAAAAAAGAAATGTGGTTGTCAAAGAAATGTAAGAGAATTTTTTATTTTTTATTTTTTTTGGTATTCTAACTTGTCTCATTCGATTTTTCATTATTTATCTTTCACATCTTATTTTTTAGTAATCTATTTTAAGAAAATGTATTTTATTAATCAACTTACTTGCTATATAACCTGAAATTGTTTTCCTTTTCATTTTCTTAATACAAGTTGACTCCTTGAACGATCAACTTTACAGCATATGTTTCCGAAAACTTAAAAGTATAGTAATATTGTATAATGTTAAATGAATGTGAATTCGAATCAGATTACGTCAAACGGGTCAAAACATGCATGAATTTTTTGCTTTTCCATTATTCAAATTTTTGTTTGTTATTTTTGCAACCTTATCGATCTATTTGGTAATATTACCAAACACAAAAGGAAGATAGATGAAATTCACCACAAAAAACAAATTTGAAAATAAAAGAAGTAAAAAATTGAAAAATCCTAAGTATGAAAAATTCCTAATTTTAAATATAGGTAGTGGTCCTCTTCATAACCAAGGATGAAAATATCGGTTTCGGTAGATATATCGATACCTTAATTTTACGGAAATATCGATGGATATATCGGTTTCGACGGAAATATCGGTATATATATTTTCCCAATATTTACCGATATATACTAATATTTTCCGATATTTATGGATATTTTCTCTACATTTACCGATATTTACCAATATATTCACGATATTTTCCGATATTTTTCAATATTTATCGATATTCACCGATATTCACCGATATTTACCGATATTTCCTTGATATTCACGAATTTTTCTATAATTTTTACCTGAAACCACTGATATTGAAAATGGTATCGATATTTAGTCAATAATTATTGATATTTCATTTACTTTTTTACCAAAAAATGAAAATATCGATGATATATCGTTACAACTCGTTTTTATTTCGATCACATGAAAAAATAAAAATATCAAAAATATATCAAAGATATATCAGAATATTTTCATCACTGTTCATAACTAAAAAAAGCAGGCAATTAGTAAAAAGTGAAAAAGTAATTTAATAACATATTTTAAAATAAAATAATAAAGCGTTAAATGCACCGTGACGGCGGGCCCGTACCGTAACGCCGTACGAACATTCCAAACACTGGGACTGATTTCACGCTGATGTGCTGATTCCACGGAATTTTACCTTTCTTTTTTCATTTTTTATTTTCCCATTAATTAATTAATTGATTAATTAGTTTGTGTTTTAGTGGAAAATGAGTTTAGCTTGTGCCGCGAGTCTCGGCGCGGGTTATTGAAATTTCAAAGAATAAATTGGGGTGGGACCTAATTATTGCTTGCCTTCATTTACTATTTTGCCCCTCTGCTCTTTTATATTGCTATTTTCGTCCAATCTTGTTTTTAGGTGAAGCTCCAATTCAATTTAATATCTTGTCCTTACATAACTGAAAGTTCATTAAATATATGTGGATTTTAGATGTAAAATAGATGAGGGGTTTTAATGTGATTGTCATTTAGAGGAAGAAGTTTAAGTTTTTTTTTTTTTTTTCCGAACCGATTTAAGTTTAGCAAAACAAATCATGAATTTACTTTTATTTGCAATTTGAATTATCAATAATTTTACGGCCCAATTTAGACTGGGTGGTTGAGATTTTAATTTTGATTACAGATCTTAATTAAAGTGAATTTGAAATTTATTAGTTTTAAATTTAGTTATTTCAATTTCACAATGAAGACAATCTAAAATACTGCCCATGATAAGAGATATATTAATGGGCAAAAAACTTATTTAAAATGGTCTTACTGATTATTTTCGTGAGGTGGATCCTTTTTACCCATTAGCCAAACTCATATCCACAAATTCATATGTGAATTATGAAATGTGAATTATGAATTGACCCGTCTCACATAAAATGATCCTTGAGAGTCTGAGACTACGTGAAACTCATTAAAGGGACTTATCAAATCATTTTTAATCAATAGTTGACTTCTCTGAATAAATAATGTTTATTATAAGAAAAAACAAGTTAAATTAAGGGTAATGTTAAAACATTAACACAAAAACTTTTGTGAGACGGTCTCACAGATAATCTCCTTGAAACTGATCCCTTTTACCCACTAGCTCAACTCATTTCCACAAATTTATATGTGAATTATGAAGGGTCTGTTGTAGGTTGTCCCGTCTCACATAAAAGTTTTTGTAAGACGGTCTTACATAAAACTTACTCAAATATTAAGCATATTTGTTTTTCTTTAATTCCAAAACATCATCATCTTACAAGAAATTTTTAGTTTTCCTTTTTTTTTTTGGCGGAAAAAAGAATATTTTGTTAAATGTGAAGAATTGTGGGGTAAAGGAAGTGTAATATAAAGCTACTAGTATATATCTCGTGTATCACACAATATTTTTTAAATTAATATTATTTAAAAATTAATACAAAAATATAATACATTTTTAGTAAGAAATAACAATGCATTGCATACACATGCTAGATCAACAATGTCACTTAACGAAAACTATTTTCTTATTCTCATGACTTAAAAAATATTTGTGTTGTCAATTTGTGGGTAATATATACATTTTAGCCATATTTTTAAACTAAAATTAAAATACATTATATTTGGTATATTTTTTTATTAATTTGTATTAACATAAATTAACATCCAATTTTCTATTAATATTTAATTTAATGTATATTACTATCTTCATATTAACATATATTCATCAAAATTTTAATATTAACATATATTAATCAGCAATCAATAATTGTTTTCATGAATTTACTGATTTTTATTTTTTCCAAAATTATATTAATATACTCACATGATCTAAAAAGTATATGACCGTAATATTCTTATTCATGATATGCTTGATTTAAATTTTTTTTCCAAATTTGTAATGATTATATTTTTTAGCAATTAGTTTATATATATTACTCCCTCCGTCCCAGCATTTTTAGCCTACTTGCCATTTTCGTCCGTCCCACTTAAATCTGCCAGCCCCAAAATGGCAAAGAAAAAGTTGCCACTTTTGCACTTTTGCACTCAAAAAGTTGGTTTAAATTACAAAATTGCCACTCAAAAATATTAAATTAACACATCCAATCAAAGTCAACAACTTTTTCTTAATATGTGTGCCGGTCAAAGTAGGCTAATTTTGGTGGGACGGAGGTAGTAAAATGTATCGCCTCATTAAAATAACAATCAATTCATACATTAAAATATCTTGACTAAAATTTCAAAGGATATAAATTTTTATTAATTATCATTAAAATTTCATAGGTTACTAATTGTTAGCAACTATCATTAATTGAATTAAATTATAAATTAAATATATATATATATATTTAAAAAAGTGAGTGAAAAATTGGAATAACCATGGAATGATATGTGTCCTCTAGTGGTTGTTTCTTTAGTATAGGTGAGAGATTCTATTTTAATAGGGAATATAATCTATTGTTACCAATCAAGCTATTAGTTATGCTAAATGTTATTCTCAGACCAAAATTTTAGAAACTTACTTCTTCTGTCCAAAAAATAATTATCATTTTATGCTTTAAACATAAATTAAGGGATGCAGTAAAAAGTTTATTCTACTTCTATTTGAATTTAACTATTTTTAGGAGTCCTTTTCTCTTTAATCTCTTAATAGTCTTTGTAAGCAAATTTAATTTGGTAGGAATATTTTTGTTACATTGTATGTCTTCAAATCTGAAAGTGACACTAATTTTAGGATATCTTTACTTGTTAAATGACACTTATTTTGGGACGGATGAAGTAAATACTAACATAAATCTTTATATATACTAAAGGAATAACCATAAATGACACTTGTCAATCCCACAAATTTTCTCATTTTAATTTTCTTTTTACAAATTAAATCTATTTAAAACCTAATTAATTTTGCTATTAAATGCTATCAAGATTAATATTGATAATATACATTAGTAAATAATATAAAAAATTTAACTAAATTTGTTAAAGTAACACATACTATGAAAATGATTTATAAATTTGAAATTTGTTAATTTAAAAAGTTTATATTTATATATACTAAAGGAATAACCATAAATGACACTTGTCAATCCCACAAACTTTCTCATTTTAATTTTCTTTTTACAAATTAAATCTATCTAAAACCTAATTAATTTTTCTATTAAATGCTATCACGATTAATATTGAAAATATACATTAGTAAATAATATAAAAATTTTAACAAAATTTGTTAAAGTAACACATACTATGAAAATGATTTATAAATTTGAAATTTGTTAATTTAAAAAGTCTTTATATATACTAAAGGAATAACCATAAATGACACTTGTCAATCCCACAAATTTTCTCATTTTAATTTTCTTTTTACAAATTAAATCTATTTAAAACCTAATTAATTTTTCTATTAAATGCTATCAAGATTAATATTGATAATATACATTAGTGAATAATAAAAAAATTTTAACTAAATTTGTTAAAGTAACACATACTATGAAAATGATTTATAAATTTGAAATTTGTTAATTTAAAAAGTTTAGAATCAAATATAAATCAATAAATAATGAAAAAATAAAATAAATGTAGGTTGATTGAAAAAAAATTATTCATATGTTTCAAACTAATTAATTATTAAAATTATATAATTGTTTCAAATATGTTTTTTAAAATAATATATGAAAATAGTTTGAATTTATTTTTTGTATCAATTCAAAAAAATAAAATTTGAGGGTTTGAATAATGGATTCAAAAATATTTAATTTTTCTAGATAATAGAGAAAAAAAAAACCATGTTCTTTTACAGTTTATAGTTAGATATCATTCACATTAGAAAACTAATTCAACATTAATATATTTTCTAATATAATTAACAATTAATTTTCTTTCTAAAATTACTAAATTTAATTTAATTTAATTTTTGTAATCCCGTGTATTCCACGGGTTCTATACTAGTATTAAATATATGCAATACAATATGTCAAAATTTTGGGTTGATAATTCTCATTATGAATCGGATTTTTGGGTCAATTCTACGTAAGAGATCAGTATAGAAATCGAAATAAAATTAAATGCGACATTAACTTGGCAGAATTATGGCTTAGCTGGCAGCATGATCCAAATTCATTCACCAATTGTTTGAATGATGAATTTTATTAATAAGTTATTCCAAGAAAACGAGGAATTGCGGAGTAATCAATGGTAGATCGATTTATAACCAAAATGTATTTGAATAGAGTTATTCGTCACTCATGCTGTCATGCATGCATATTCTCTCTGATTTTAATTAATCGGACTATCCTAACCACTTTTTTGCATGTTAATGTGTCCACGGTTGATTTGTCAAATAATCAACATATCTATTAATTTTATTTTCCATATAATTAGAGGATAAATTATTATACGTTATCCATGTACATGTTAAAAGGTATCTGTCAGATGTTAAAAGGTATACACCTCTGACATTTTAACATTATCATTTAATTAAGTGTCATTTTGGAATTGTTATTCGTTGAACAATATAAAAATCGGATAAGTATATGTTTAACTAGTAATCAAGGAATCTAAAATCTAAAATTGGAAAATGAATCACAATAATTTCATAGAAATAGTCATATATATTAGGTTCTTATGTTTTAACTAAGAGACATGTTTGTTCTAAACTTAAGTAAGAAGACTTTTACAAGTCTTGATATTTGGAGTTTTTAGAAGGATTTTGTGAGTGGTGTATTTTGAAAATTTTATAGGATAAAATTATAGGAAAAAGTAGATGACTTTTTTGTAGAAAATTGTAATAAAAGTAAAAACATCAATTAGTAACAATCAAATTGTAAATGCACTTATATTTTAAGTACAAAAATATAAAATCAGTTTTAAATGCATATAAATAATATTCAAATGTGTATATCAATAAAAGATAGAAAACAAATATTTATACACACCATAATTAATCTACATAAACTTTTTAGGTTATGTAATTATAAAAATACTTTTGAGAAAAACGACCATCAGTAAGTCCAAGCGAAATAAATTAGGGATTGTTTGGACTGGTATTGGCCCATCCAAATTTAGGATGAACTCAGTTCAGTCCATGTTTGGATAAACATTTACAAAATCCTTCAATTCTACCATACTTTACCAACTTTTTCTACAATCTTTTATATATACTAAAGGAATAACCACTACAGGACACATGTCACTCTATGGTTATTTCAATTTTTCACTCAATTTTTAAATTTATATATATCTTAATTTATAATTTAATTCAATTAATTCTTTTAATGCATGATATATATAATTGCTAATAATTTGTAACCTATGAAATTTTAATGATAGCTAATTACAATTTATAACCTATGAAATTTTAGTCAAGATATTTTAATATAGGAGTTGATTGTTATTTTAATGAGGCAACACATTTTAACATGTATGAACTAATTTTTGATAATATGATGATTGAAATGTTTGCATAAATATTTTAATTTACATACTAAATATGATGTGACTGTAATATATGCATTTTAATTAATTTTAATGTTTTGCTAAATGATTGAACTGGTCTAATTCTCTTAATAGCATGATGAGGTCTTCATTTGAATGTTTGTTATATGTTAATGTTTAATTTTAATTCAACAAGTTAGACTAAATGTATATAGTAAAATTATATGTAAATAAATATAATCATTATAAATTGAAAAAAAATTAAATCATGCAATATCATGAATAGAATATTATTTACATATACTTTTTAGGTCATGTGAGTATATAATAATATAATTTTAACAAAAACAAACATTAGTAAATTCACAAAAAAATAATAATTATTGATTGCTAATTAATATATGTTAATAATAAAACTTTGATGAATATATGTTAATACAAATATACATAAAATTAAATTTAATAAAAATGAGATGTTAATTTATGTTAATACAGATTAATAAAAAATACTAAATATATTGTATTTTCTGTATTTTTTTAACTTAAAAATATGGCAAAAGTATTTGCATGTATTACCCACAAATTGACAAGACAAATATTTTTAAAGCAATTTGAATATGAAAATAGTTTTCGATAAATAATAATTTTAAACTAGCATGTATATTCAATGCATTATTATTTCTTAATAAAAACTTATTATATTTTTATAAAAGTTTCAATAATATTAATTTTAAAAAACCCTATGTGATACACGGGTTATATACTAGTTCCCAATAAAAGTATCCATTTTTTCTAAAACTCTCAATATAAAACATCTACTTTTCTACAATTTTCAATGTGACAATGACATCTTAACTATAATCTTACCCTATAAAATCCCAATACAAACACAAATTTATCAAAATCCACAATTTTCAAATCCTCTCAAATCTCAAATCCAAACTCACAAAATCCACCTCCGCCGCCCTAATCCAAACACACTCTTAGTAGTACATGAGATAATTTCAAGTATTTTATAGTTTACTTAATTTTTCAAAAAACCGTTACTTGTTAATATATATTAATACATAATATACAATATAAATAAAGAAATCACTTAAAAAATATATAATTAAACTATTTGCATATGTTACAAACTTCACTAAAAATATCTTACCAATCTTTAAGAACATGTTAAAAATTACTATTGCCTACAAAACATCTTTGATCACTATAAAACCATTTCATTTATACAAAAAAGAATTAGTGTTTAAATTACAATATTTCTTCTTCAAGATCTGCATTTTTATATTAGTTTCTTAAAGTAGTTTATTTGATGAATCTCATATATCGCATAGAAACTACCAATGTTTATATATTATAAGCAGACAAATTAATTTCAGATGACATTAATTGAAACAAAAACTAGTAGTGTACCTGTGCGTTGCACAGTGTATTATATATATAATTATTAAAAAAATATAATAACATATAAAATGTAATGATTATTATTTTAACAAAAATATATTGATACTTTTTTAATTTGTATTAGTATAAAGCTAGGTATTTTAATTTTAAATTTATGTCATTATAAATAATTATATTCGAAAATATTAGAAATTTGAAATATATAAAGTAATATATTAATCTATGGATTAAACAAACAAATAAAAAAATTGTGTTAGAACATTACATGGGTAGTGAAATTTTAAAAAATAAATTTAATTTCAAAAAATAAGTTATATGTATTAGAAACGTTATGATTTAAGTATTGAGATAAATAAATTTATATTTTATTGGCATTTATAACTATAAATACACACGTATTTTAATAAATTTTTTTGGTTCAACGCCACATATAACTCATTTATTTTAAATCAAATAAAAAATTATATCAACTTATCAAATACATGAAAATCTCTCTTGCTATCTATTTAAATGAAACAATTCAAAATTGGACTTAATCTACACATTTTGAATAAAAAAATTATGAATAATAATTATAAGATTGATAAGTCAATATATCAGGTACTAAGAATGATGAAATTTTAATTTGTGAAAAACCAGAAAAATTACCTCTGTCCAATCCCTTATGCCACATCAATTAATCAGAATATAAATATATATAAAATTTGACAACAAATAAATATAAAATAAGAAAGATAAAATAAAATATTTGTATATTTCAAATGAATAAGTTGGTTAACTTGCAATAATAATTTTAATCTAATTTTTTCTATTTGATATGTTTTATATGTGTAATCTATTAGGTACACCTATAATATTTTTTTTCTACATTTTAATATCAATTTACAATAAATTAATACTATATATCATAAAAACGTTTAAAAATGAAAAATCATTGAAGCCCACACACATACATTTCCATATTTCAGTTTGATAAATTTTATATGAATATTAAATTTAAGATCATTAAATAATGATTGATTTTTATATATTATATATTTAAAATTTATTTAAAATAGGGTAAATTACAAAAAACAACCCAACTATCGACTTTTTTAAAATTGCAACCTAATATGTTTTTTTTTTTAAGATTGCCACCCAATCTTTCTGTGATTTTGCCGATTGCAAAATTTCCGATCATTTTTCCGGCAAATGAATTAATTTTTTTCACTTTGCAACCCAAACTTTAATTTTTTGTCCAATAGCAAATCATGATTTTTTTGTTTCGCTTCACACCTTTATGTTATATATATGAGTGTGACATTTATGTTATATAAGTGTGATCGATATTCATAAAAATATCAAGGAAATATTGGTCAAAATTGGTGAAATAATCGGTAAAAAATCGATGGAATATCAATGAATATCGAGAAAATATCGGAATATATTGGTAAATATAGGAAAAATAACAATAAATATATGTACCCATATTTCCATCAATTTCGATATTTTCACGATATTTCCGCGAATTTAAGTTACCTATATTTTCATCGGAATCGAAATTTTCATTCTTGGTTGCAATCTGATAAAAACACAAAGTTCAGGTTGCAATTAGATAAAAAATAAAAAAACAAAGTTTAGGTTGCAAAGTGAACAAATTAATCTCCATTTCGTCGGAAAATTTGTAATCGACAAAACCACAAAAAGACAGGGTGGCAATCTGGAAAAAAAAAAGATTAGGTTGCAATTTGAAAAAAGTCGATAAGTGGAGCTGTTTTTTGTAATTTACTTTTTAAAATAAGTACTTAAAAATAAGATGAGAGATAATAAATATATAATCCCTTATTTCATCTATTTATTTTTTTATTTGAAATTTCTATACAATAAATACTAAATTGAGTATCATAACTAATTTTTTAAATTAAATATTTATTTATTTTTATTGAATTTCTTAAAATACAATAAATAGGTTTATTTATTTTTATTTTTATTGAGTTTCTTAAAATACAATAATTAGGTTTATTGTATTTATTTATACTAGTTTTGTACCCGTGCGATGCACGGATAAATTTTTATAAAATATAATTATAATATTTTTATTTGAGATTTGGAAAAAAAAGTATATACAAATGTAATATAATAAAATTAAGTGATTTATATATTATATATTTTAAATATTTAATTGCTGGAGATAATATCTAGATATGGTAATAAAATAATATATTGTAATTTTTAACTTAGTTTATATATAAATGAGATGGATATGAATTCTATAGAAATTATTACATTTCAAGTACATTATTCAAGATAAAGGAATAATGTTTACATAAAAAAATCACAACATGAAAGCTATGTTCTATATAAGATAGAAATTATAATTCAACTAACTACTTTTAAGCATGTTATCTCTAAAACAAATAAATTTTATGACAAAAATCTCAAAAACATAAAAGAAATACAAAAACAAAATATATGATTAATTTCCAATTATTTCTAACCTAAAAAAAAAAAAAACAATCCACCTTGTAATATAAATTTATAGTCTTCTTTATCACTTTTCCATATAAGTTTTCATTCAGGTTTCTTCACGAAATTCCTGCATAAAGTAAAAAAAACAAAAAACAAAAATTACATTAATAATAATCCATATGCAATACCAATAAATAAAATATTCATCTCCAAATATTAATAACGATAGGAACTTTAATCGTTAAGAAATGATTGATAAAGTCAAAAAATTATTAACTGTCCATCCAAACTATGATGTAGATCAAATAAAAATCATAACCAAAAAAGAAAAAAAAAAACACAATCCCATGAGCACCATGAAAGCAAAAGATTTGTATTGCAGAATTTGAGAAATTAAAGAGAAAGTGTAAGTCAATTCTAAGTTTTTTCTCTCATATTTATATAGCATAATTTGTTCATTAGATATGGAATTAGTGCATTTTGTATGACATAAATATAGCTGTTTCCTAATTTATACTCCCTCCGTCCCTGCTAATTTTGCCTACTTTCCATTTTTGTTTATCTCATCTTATTTTGTCAGCCCAAAAATGACAAAGAAAAATTTACTCCCTTACCCCTCAATTTCTTTCATTTTACTTATTTTGCACTCAAAAAGCACACATTAATTACGAAATTGACACTCAAAAACATTAAAATAACACATCACATCAAAGTCAACAATTTTTTCTTAAGATCCGTGCCAGTCAACCTAGACAAAGTTAGTCGGGACGGAGGGAGTACTTTTTTTTTCCCAATTATAATGACTGCAAATAAATGTTAAGTTTCTACTTAATTCCTATATATGAAATCAAATCACATTCACAATCAATGGGTTTATTGATAAATCAAAACGTTTTATTATATTACATTATGTTATACATTAAATATTCTATTTATTGAATTTTTTTATTTACAAAATAGAAAATCATGTTCAATATATATAGTATATAAAATCAAGATCAAGATAATATCACAATCTTATTTGTTTGCTCATATTGTATTTTCAATTTTAATAGTGAAATTTAGTAGGAACTTATTTGTATCTTATTTAATAGATGAAAACGATAGCATCAACATCTATTATATTTTTAAAATGACATTTCAAATTATATTAATTTTAAAACAAACCACTATTTTTATGTAATCGATGTCAAATAACTTGATGTATAAGTCATTAAGAAATTTTTATATAAAATCATATGAAATGCTTAGATGAAAAATCATTTAGTTTGCATCTATAAAATAATTTAACATTTTTTAAAATTGAAACATATTAAATTAACATTTTTATTAAATTGAAACGTATTAAATAGAAGAAGGATAGCTAATGGAAATAATTTCTTCTTTTTCCCTAATTTGTAATAATATTCATCCTTATATATAGAAGATTAATGAGGCAATTGGCTTTTTATTTAATGGATAAACATTATATTTTTTTCATTAATATCAAAACAACTTTTGGCTGGAACAATTATTTAAGGAAATGTTCTTCTTTATATATATATATATATATATATATATAAAGATAATGTCACATTATAGAATATTAATATCATAATTTATTAAATATGATATTCATTTTATTATTAAGTATGATTTATTATCAAATCAAGTGGAGTTTTTTAATTTATTTCTATATGATATATTATTACAATATATCTTTTAATTTTTATATTTAGAATTATTTAATTGTTGACTTTATGTTTTATATAGATTTGTTTATGAAGTGGCGAATTAATTTTATATATCTACTCCTTTATATAACAATTATGTTTTATACGTCAATAAAATTACATAAAATGGTATCTATATTTTGGTTATCTTTTTATATATTATATTATTTTGTAGGGGTAAGAATTATATAATAAATATATTTTACGTATATATTTACATGCATATTAAATAATATATAAATATGTATTAACATCGAATGAATAATTGTTTTATTATTTATAATGATATTATGATTATGTTATTATATGATGTAAATCATATATATATATATATATATATATATATGTATACACACATTGCTAAATGATATCATAAATATATGAATAGAAATTGATAATTAAAGTTGACTTACCATATTGACAAATATGGTAATTTTATTATATCATATCACTTCCTTAAATATATATATATATATATATATATATATCATCAATCATGATTTATTATTTATCATTTAACATTTATTTTAATAAAAAAATATTTCCAATTTTAGCAGGGTGTTTTTGGCAGGGAAAATTTTAACATTACTATTTGAGGAAATGTTTGTGTTTTTATATATATAAAGATTGAGTTTCTTACAATAAATATAATATGAAAGTAATTAATAGATTTCTTAAATAGTAATTATTTAATAGGTAAATAATTTATTAAAGTTATTTTTGGCAGGATATCCTGCTTTTATATAGATGAATTTATGTTTATCCATTGACAGTAAATAAACTGCAAAATGTGTGCCAAGTGGAAGAGCATCCGAACAATTTTACCCAAAAATCAGTTTTTCTTAAAAAAAAAAAAAGTAGGAAAAGAAGTCGAGATTAATTTAATTGTTGCATTAGTAAATATTTCTTTTCAATTTTAGAATTGTATTTTTCACGATTAAATGAAACAAATAAAGTGAACAACATCAAAGAATATTAACTGTTTCTATACATGTATATGATGAGTATTATTGTTTAACATTTTTTGTATACTATTATTTATTCAGAAAAGGTTCCATGATTCATTTTTGCTTGGATTTCAATCCACAAAACTTAGCAAGAACTTAATTATTAGGATTAATTATTTAGAAGCATTATTAGTCTGAAAATAATTAAAATGTATAATGAGGGCCCAATATACAATAATACGTCGGTGGTATAATTTCTCAATCAATTCTGAGACAGCTGCTTCATTTATTATTGCATATTTGCATGTTTTGAATAAACAAAATTAACTAATTAACGAAGAAAACATATGCACACACATATATAATTGAGATATGTATTTCCTTTATAAACAAGCAATATTTATTTTATTTTATAACAAGCAATTGATAGGACAGATAAATATAAAAGTTTATCTCTAGATAAAAAAAGAAAAGGAAAACATAATAATTACTATTTAATCCCTTGTGTTCAAGTTTTTTAATTAGTAGTGTACCGTGCGTTGCACGATATGTGATATATATGTATATATTTTTAATTATTCAAATTATAATACCATATATAATGTGATTATTATTATTTTAATATAAATATATTAATACTTTTAATATTTTTTTCATAGGTACTTTTAATATTTATAATAGTACAAAACTAGGTATTTTAAATTAAATTTATATCATTATATAAATATTTATATTCGAAATGTTAGAAATTTGAAATACATAAAGTAATATACTAATTAATGTATGGATTAAACAAATAAATTGAAAGTCCGTATTTGAAATATAATATAAATAAAAATGATCAATTTGACCAAACTTTTGCACCCATTAAATACTTAAAATTTTCAATAAATTAAATTTAGTGGCACAAAGAGAAAAAAAAAATTATATACATATATATTCAAAAATTACAGCCCACACACACTACATATATATATATATATATAATAACCTTTAATGTAATGAAATATTCGTTCAATGATACATATAACTCATTTATTCTGAATCTAATAAAAAATTAATTATATCAGCTTATCAAATACACAAAATCTCTCTTGCTATCTATTTAAATAAAATAGTCCAAAATTGGATTTGATCTAACATTTTCAATAAAATATTATATATAATAATGATAAGATTGATAAAACAAAACATCATGTATGATTTGTAAAAACCAAAAAAATCACTATTGTCCAACTCATTACGCGACCTCCATTGAAAATATAAATACACCAAAAAAGAAAAACAAAAAAAGAAAAGAAAATTATATGTGTATAAAATAAAACAATAAGAAGGATTAGGCGACCTCCATTAAAATATAAATACACGAAAAAAAAAAAAAGACAACCATGTGTGTATAAATTAATACAATAAGAAGGATAAAATAAAAAATGTGTGCATTTCAAAAGAAGAAGTTATTTAATTTGTAATAACAATTTTTATCTAATATTTTAATAAATAATTCTTTGTTTTGTTTTGTATGTGTAAACTATTTAAGTACATCTATAATACATTTCCGTTTATATTTTTTTATTTCTACATTTAATATCAATTCATAAGAAATTAACACTTGTATTTTATCATAAAAACGTAATAAAAATTCATTGAAACCTCAAACATACATTTCCATTTTTTAATTTGATACATTTAACATTTAATATGAATATTACATTTAAGATCACTAAAAATATAATATATATTTAAAGTATTTTAAAATAAAATATTTATTGTACTAAAAAAAATGATGAAAGACAATAGATATATCATCCCTTATTTTATCTTATAAATCTATTTATTCTTTGTTTTGAGTTTATACACAATAAATACAATATTAAATATCTTAAATAAGTTTCTTAACATAAATGTTAATTTATTTTTATTAATAAATGTAAAATAAATGTTATTAACATAAATACTTTTATGCAATGGTTGCACGAATCTGGGATCCATGCAACCGGGTCGACCCGTCCACGCTCCCTAAATACGCTCTCCCATGCGCCTGGGTGGATGCGCTCAAATCCACCTAAATCGCTCTAGGTCACATACTTTACGTTATGTTAAGGATATCTTTAGGTGATGTTAGAGATATCTTTGTGTACAAAATGTGTAATACAACTATTTTATGGATAAGATATCTCTAGCATAACATAAATGTATCCCTAACATAACCTAAAGATATGTCTAACGTAACAAAAAATATGAAATCTGTGCATAAAAATATCCTTAACATAATCTAAAGGTATGTCTAACGTAAAAGTATCATTAACATAAACTAAAGGTCATGACAAAATTTTAAAAAGTAGCGCGAAAAAAAATTAAAAAAAAAGGAAAAGCGAGTCGGGTAACCCGGATCCGACCAGGTTGATGCACTAGGAGTGTTGCTCTATTATTAATGATTTCTAAAAATGAAAATATTTCGTAAATGAGAAATTTATTACAGTTATTTTTGGAAAAATATTTTGCTTTTATATATAACTAGTACTCGCACCCCGCGATGCGCGGTCTGTAATAATGTTAGTAAATTAATTACTTGATAATATAGAATAGGTAATTTTTGTGTATAGAAGACATTACAATATTTAAATAACTAAGAGAATCTAAACTTACCTAAGATAGTTCAATTCATAACAATATATCGATATTATACACATCAAATTCACCCATCTATGATTAATATTAAAAACAAAAGTATCAATCATGATCTTCAAATCAAATTTGGAAATTTTACCAGCAAAGTTTGTAAGTTTTTCTAAAAATTTCTTTATACACAACATTTCTAGTTGAATTTTTTTTTATCATCTGTGCTACACTAATATCGTCAGTCACTTAAATTAAATATACTAAAAAAACTAAAAAAATTATGAATTAAAAATCAAATTCATTTACTTAAATTACATGTATGTGTGTGTGAGTATGTAAATATAGAAACAATACACAATAAAATTAGAAATTTTACATAGGAATTTGATGCAAACACTGTCAATTATATATTTTCAACCTTTTATTTCAAAATAAAGTGAATTAGAAAAAAAATTAATATCGCTTAACATCGAAGATGACAGATAATTATTTCGTTGTAAGTATCACATAAATTAATTGATAAAACACAACATTAATCATTACAATTTAAGCTCAACACAAAATCGAAATATAGTTGTAGTGATCATGATGATGACAATACAATTAGAAACTAAACATATAATTTAAATAATCAGTTGAGCCATCTAAATTCAAAATGTGCACTCCCATATAAAAATATACGAAGTTCTAAGTGTAAGATAAAAGACGAAAATTTTATTTAATTATGAGATATTTATTTTTAAAAAAATATAGGGAAATTCTATCCACACCACATTAAATACTAAACACACCCCATCATTTTTAAAATAAAACAAAATTAAATAGATAAAAACTAAAATACCCTTACTAATTAATAAATAAAGAAAATTCAAAAAGGTGGGAAAAAGCCCACCCTCCTATCTACACCCCATTTTTTTTTTTTTTTCACTTTTCACATTTATTCCAAATTCAATTGATTTCCAATTTTTTTTTAAATAAAACCAATTTAATCCAATTTATCATTTTCCAATCTATATTCTTCTTAGATTCAAAATCATAAATAAATCAGGTCCAACATGCTTCCGTAAAATAAATCAATCATTTGAATTCATACCTTTATTTGACCAGAACAACACCTAGTGAGTTGGTTTGCAACACCACCAGCTGGAAAATTACTGCCTCTAAATCTTATTACAAACAACTCCTCACTGTTCAACTTCAACCCTCAGGGAAGATGATCTGCAAGTTATCCAGCTCCTTCAGCAACTGCCTAGCACAACCTTGGTTTGTTTCCTATACCAAGTGTACAATGTGATCCTTCCAAGGGATAAATTAAAACTACTTGAACACACGTTGGAGCAAAAAGCCCTCTTTTTACTAAGAACTAAAAATATTTATTACATATCTGTCATCTGCTTTTGGGAGGAGAATACTTAACCTCTCATGGAGAAGGCTATTACTCGTATACACATATACTAGAAAAACTCAGAACACTCAAAACAATACAAAGATGTTTTTATTTTGAAGAAAACTAGAGAGAATGGTCGATGTCTTTAGCTTCCTTCTGCCTTGCTTATTTATAGATGAGAATCCGGACTTGAAGTGCGGATTCCAAACTTGTTTAAGCCAGCTATCCTCCTTTTCTGAGTGGATCAACCACTAAGTTAGTGCTTGCCAGCTTTTCTTCATCCCATGTGATTGTTGTCGGGGAATCAACTTTTCTTCCCTTGACTTTTATCCCATGTGATGCTTGTGGGGCGTGACTCAGCCCATGTTACCTTTGTCGGGGAATCTTAGAAATTTGGCCTTCGTGGTCCCCGTGGATAACTTTTCTTTTGGGCAGACCTTTTGTCCTTATCTGCCCCTTGCTCTCGTCGGTCGGGTTTGGGTCGGAACCCTTTCCCAAACTCACGCTCTTTCTGATCTGGGCATGCTTGTCAGACGTGATCTGTCCATCATCCAATATGCACCATATTACAGAATTTCCGGTAGGTCTCTTTGCTTACTGGAAGCTTATTTCCCAAAGGATCCTTCTCTTAGTTTCAAAAAGGTCCTCTGCAAAGCCTGTGGTTGTTCCTGTCATGGAATTCAGCAGGAAAGATCCATTCACCAAATTCTGAAAGAACTTGAAGGGATACTTGACTTTGTCCATTTCATTTAAACAAACCCAAAGTCCCCACGCGCGTCAGGTAGAAGCCTCGTCTTCTGAAAACGCTTATACCAAAATTGGAGTATCCTCCGGAGCAGTCGTCTTGATGGTTTCAAGGCGTTTCCGTCAGGTCTCCTTATCTTGATGAAATGAAAGGCTTCATGGAAACCCTTCTTTGCTGGTTCTAGAGTTGGACTAAAGAAATACAATTTCAGAATATCACCTCTGGCCAAATGTGGATTATTGGCCCAAGTCTCGTACACCGCTATCCCAATCCATTTCGGTAGTTTTGAAATTTCGAGGAATCCTGGTGAGACGGTATAGATTGAAGCAAGAACTCTAAAGTTATACCATTCCTGTACTTCATTTGGATGAGTTCCTGGTTTCATCCAAACTCTTGGGTATTCTTCAGAGACATCCACAATTGTTCTCTCCGGATTGATACCCATCCTTGTGATCAGCTTCTCCCATTGCTTTTGGTAAACATGCATACGGGAAACTAAATTCTCATCAGTTTGCACCTTAGTTTTGCCAGTTTGTGGCCTAAGGTTCAACTCTCCCTCTTTAACCCCAGAGGTGCTGGGTTGATTTGAAGACTCGGGTTTTGACACCGGAGTTTCAACCTTCGCTACAGCTTGTACATCCTCGAGGAATGCATCATCTGCAGCACCTGTAGTTATGGTATTTGAATCCATAACTTCCGGATTAGAGACCCGTTCTCTTATTTCCCTCTTTTGCGTTGTTGGAGATGCAACCTGGAGGATAGGCCCCTGTAGCACTGTGAACAATTGTCCATGTGTGTACTGGCATGCTCGTATTAGATCAGAGACGGATCTCTGATCAGCCTGTTGAAGTCGTCCAGTGACTTCTGCTTTGATACATAAAGCATCAAAGCCTCGTTGTAGGCTGTCCAGGTTTTCCCTGAGATGCTTGACTCGTTTGGGGACCTCGTCAGCGACGTGTCCTTCCATCTCGTGTTAGGAAATCTGTAAGAACATTTTCGTGAGATTTCACAATGACAATATCATAATCATAATATTGTCATTTAGCCTACCATCTAAGTCATCTAGCATTTTCTGGTTTAGATTCAATTTTGTTTTTCAGAAAAGCTTTGACGTTTGAATTATCAATCTTCAAGATGAACTTCTTAGTCAGTAAGAATAAAGACCATTTTTTGAAAGCCTTTTTGATTGTAAAGAACTCCTTATCGTTGATACGCCATCGATTTGCTTCACTTTCTGTGAATAAACCGCTGCAGTGTCTGCATGACATTTCTCCAGTTGGTGTAGCCTTCATAAGGACTGCTGCCTACCAATGATCACTGGCGTCTGTGTAGAGAACCAGTTCATCCTCATCTTGAGGTATAACAAGTTTTGGAAGTTGTTGACAAACCTCCTTAAGTTGCTTAATCCCCTCTTGGTGTTCATCTTCCCATTTGAATATTGCGTCTTTTTTCAATAATGGGCTAAACACATTCCTGTAATGTGCCAGATTGTTAATGAACATTCCGGTGAAGTTAACAACCCCAAGAAAACTCTGAAGTTGTTTTTTGTCCTTGAGGGTATTTGGAAATCCTTGTATCTTTTCCACGATGTGGCTCTGCACTTTTCGGAAAGTACTAATCCTTCTTTGTGACAAACATCTGAAAATATTTCCAAATGCTTGAGATGCTCTTTCACGTTCTTGGATGCGATGAGGATATCATCGATGTACACGAACATGAAACTGAAATAATCTTTAAAAAGATTATCCATCTTTCTCTGATATATCTGGGGAGCGTTTGCCAATACCATGGGCATCACATTCCAGATATAATGTCCTTGTGGTGTGGAGAAAGCTGTAAACTTCTTACTTTCCTCCTCCATCTTAATCTGGTAGAATCCAGACTTACAATCGAATTTAGAGAATACCTTGACACCTTTGATGCAGTTGACCAAGTGTTCTCTGCTCGGGATATAGTATCCATCGAACTCCAAGATGTTATTAATCTATTTGTAATTAATAACCAGTCTTGGCTTTCCTCTTTTGATTTCTTCATGATTCCTTACAAGGAATCCCGGACTGCTGTATGGAGACACTTTTGGTGAGATTAACTTAAGGTTTCAGATGTTCCTTAAGTATTTTCTGCATGTCCTCACGATCCTCTTGGTTTATAAGGATTGGCTTGTATCTTACGAAATCGTGTTCCTTTCCGATTTTAACCTTCAGGGATGCTTTGAGCTCGTTCTTGTTCCACCATGCCAAAGGATTTTTCCTTTGGATCTTCTTTTTGATATCTTCGAGTGAAATCTGTTCATCAATGGAAATCTCACTTGATGAATTCTCCAATAGGCTTATTACTTTTGCAATTACTATTGGAGGAACTTGTTCTTCTCCTTGTACCCTAAATGAATACAAGCGATTATCCCATCCCTTGATCCCTGGCTTTTCATGACCATATTGTCGGTAGGATAATAGTGCATCGCCAAATCTCCTTCTATCCGCCATTTTTGGATGTTGAAGTTTGGCTTCATCACCACGCTTGCTGCGAAAAGTGATAGGCATTTTTCTGTAGAATGCCTCTCGTAGTCTTTGGACAATAATCTTATGATCACATAAGGATGTGAAAATAAGTCTTCTTGCCTCATTTTCCTGTGTAAAGCGCTTGAATGTTTGTAGGAAATTGTTACCTAACAACACATCTGCGCCTGTATCATGGAAGTAGATGGGTGGCGTCTTGACTTTGTACCATGGGGTATCGCCTGCACCTCCGATCATGATTTCTGCTTGCTTGATTCCTCGATTAAGGATAAGAATCCTTTTAGAGAAATCTCTTCCTGCGATAGCTGGTAGATCTTTTCCAATTTCTTTAAGGAAAACCTCCAGCTTTGCAGTACATATTCCGGTGCCTGAATCGATATAGGCGGTGAAATATTCGGCCTTGTATTCATCATATATCATTCCGATAGAAATGTATATGGAGAATGAACTAGTGGTCATCTGATTCTGTATCTTTTATTGGCCACTGTGAACTCCATTCCATCTTGTAATCTTTCCCAAGGTTTATGATCCTCGAGAAACTCAATCCCAAGTATTAACTGATCTGGGATCCTCCCTGCAACTCCTCTGATAGTCAATTCAATTTCACCCATTTTTAGGCTTCCTTGAAATTTTCTGACTATCGGTTGTTGGAGGTAATATAGGACATTACAAAGGAATATGTTGTCCCGTTGAGTAATGTCGAATATCACTTCAACTCCTCTTCATCCTTCTGGGCACTTCAGCTCTCCTTGTGTGTTGAAAACATCTAGGATTCGTTGGGTTGTGCTCGGTCTAATCTCCTCCCAACGGCTACTACTCATTAGCCTGTCTTGTTGGAAAGACATCCTCATTGGCTCAATTCTGAGACTTTGGCTCTTGTTGAAGACGGGTTGATCTTGGATCCTCATATCTATCTCCTTTATGGTTAGAGATTCTATGGGTTCCAGTAAAACTACCCTGGCGAAATCTTCAAAGATTCTTGGGACTTCGATGAATTCCTTTCTCAATAATACATCTGAGTGATGTGTATTCGAGAGAGCGTAGGAAATCTTGTAGGTAATCGAGTAGGGTCTATTCCCTTCTTTCATCAGATCTTTCTTTTTGAAATCTTGATGAAGGGTTAGGACTCTATTGAAGTCTCAATCTCCCAGATTGTATGCAATTCTAGGATAGACATTGAATGTCAATTTCCCTGCATACAAATTTCCTGTAACTACCCCAAGGTATGAATCCTTGATTTGAGATTCGCTTGTCAAGAATTGCAAGATTGAGCGGCAAATCAATTCCTTCTTTGAATGTTGCTTTAATAACAACTTTTATGGCTCCGATGTGAATCCATGAAAGTGTATTTACAACTTCTCTCTTGACTCTACCTTTGATCTCATGTATCTCTCGATAAGAGACGAATTGCATCTCGATCAAGTTACTAGTGAATTCCAATGGGATGACAAATTCTCCGGTAGTTACTCTATGGATAATTTGGTGTTTTCTGCGAAGTCCAATCTTATCCAATGCCTTTTCCATAGCTCCAATGGTAAAACCATCGTACATCTGAAGCTATGGATCTTCTTTCATAATCCTCATTAGAGTCTTATGAGACACCATAGTGTGGGAGAGGAATCCTGACATATCCTCTCTCACATTGAAGAATTTCTTCTTCACTCTGATTCTGAGCTGGATTCACTTCCATCTTCAGAATAGATCTCTTCTTCATAGATGCTTTCATCTGAGGGTAAATCCTCAAATTGATACACCTGTATAAGATATTGATAGTAGACAGCTTCCTCAAGTTCGGGTGTCACCTCGAACTGTCTAATTCCTCGTTTCTGATTCTCTGGGAAATCTGTTGAGATATGCCCTCTCGCTCCACATGTCCAGCAATTACAATCTTTAAAACTTTCATTAGCTTTGGTATGAGCTCGTCTGAGAGTTCTCCTTCCTGTGGTCCTGCTGGATGTCCCTTGATTTGAACCTGATGAAAAGGCCCTACTCTTGTTTGGTGCTGGTCTTTGCCCTGATTTGTAACTCCGGGCCTTTTGTTTTGACCACACTCTTCTTGGTCTCCATGAAGACCAATGACTAACTCTCTTGGTGTTGCTTTCACGGTGGTATGAATGACTTCTTTGTTTCTGCATTTTATACCTCCGTAGCTGACCTCCAACGACAGTTGGGATGTCATTTTCTTCGCAACATAAATGAACCATTTTATTGATTCCTTGCAGTCTCTTGTAGTTCTTGTAAAGCGTCGCTTGATGACACCATTCCGATAGCTTGGCCTTGAAGAAGGACATTCTTCTGGCCACTTTATCTAGGTCATCTGCACTCTTGTATTCCCTGATCAACATTTCTCTCCAGGGACTTGGTATCTTCGCAAAGAATAATTGCGAAGACTTTTTGTCTTCCACCTTGGACTTCCATTGGTACTCGGTGAACAACTTGATATATTTGTCAATATGACAAATATCATGCAACTCGAGGCTGTAGAGGGCTTGTTTGTATCCTTTTCTTTTTTCTTCTTCTAGTCCCTCAAAATAGCCTATACCGATAAAATGGATTTTGAATAATTTGGCCATATTATCGATAATACCTTTCAATGACTCACCAGCTGTAACGTTGTTTTTCATCTCTGGTGCCGTCATGTCCCACGCGATCTTTACAGATCCTTCAAGACTCATCTCTATAATAAGATGAATCCTTTTTTTGTAAGATCGGGGGTTCCTGCTGCAATCCTCAAGCTGATGCCCAATCATCGATAAGGATTTCACGGTTCTTGAAATTTGGGATGTCCAGATTTAGCATCAACCCATATGGATGGATTAGGTCTAGCTGAGACTTTCCATAAGGTGTATTGAAAAGATTCGACCTTTTGGAACGTGGTCGAGTTCCTATAACAGCAATAGGATCTCTTCCTGTGGTGAAATCCCCTACGTGTGACATTTGTTCGTCCACATGATGTGATCCGGAACTTTCTGCTATGTTGGGATTGATCGGTGGTCTCTGTTGTTGATCACGAGTAACCACAGTAGATCCATCTCCTGCGTTCATCTTTAGATCCACAATTCCTAATCCTGCGAAGGATTCGGCAAGGTCATGTAGATCCTGCAGATTTATCTTCTCAAAATCCATTACTTGTTCGTAACGTATTTTCCTTTGATGATGGCAATAAGCTTCTTATCATCAGTCATGCGTCGCACAACTTCAGTTGGTTTCCTATCTAGGTGTAGATAGAGAACTGTCCCGAAATTAATGCGTCTCCTTTCTCCGGATGAACTAGGTCGGTTCTCTAGATTTTTGACTCTTTCTTAAATATCATGAATGATTTCAAGAGTCTCATTTTGATTTTTTATCATCGTCTCCATTTGGCTTTGGATCTGATGAACTTGTGTTGGTAGGTGATTATGGCGGTTGCCATAACTCTGCACCGTCTTCTGGATTTCTCTAAGATCTTCGGAAATCTTAGAGGTATCTGGAAGTATCTCCTTCCACTCGGGCACTCCATCAGACATTGTGGTATTGATGGTCGGCTTCTTGATGATTCATCAGATCAACATATTGCATCTGGTTTACCGCAAGGAATTCCAGATAATATGCTGCTTGTCTTTCGCACTGCCTCAAGGCTTCTGCGTAGGCACCTGCGATTTGTCTTTCGACATATTGGCAATACCAATATGTCACCTTATCTCAATGCTCTTGAGCATACATCGTCAAAATTTGACGATATCTCCTGTAGAATATACATCTTGGACATTCGTCAAGATCCATTCTTTTCTCGTGTAATTCTCCTCACCAATTGTGAATTACAGATAAATATATAATAAATATAAATTTAGTTCTTAATAAACTTGGCTCTGATACCATTTTGGGGTCCCATTTCGAAACGATACATGGCGTTGTGATACAACTAGTTTACCCTGGTATCTCAAAGAGATAATAAAGGGGTAGGTCGACAGTTTCCAGCCTATATACTGTTTTCTCGGGGTTTGGATCTTCGAAATTATATAGATTGGATGAATAGTGGTATAAATTTAATTTATTTAAGATTCAATTTGGAAATAGCAAAAGGAGTTTGGAAATAGCAAAAAGTGGTGGTTCAAAAGCAAAAGTGGGGGTGTAAATAGCCCTTTCAAAATATTTAATTATTTTATTAATAAGGCTATTTTTATCTTTTACTATTTTCTTTTATCTTTAATATTAAATCATGGGGTGTGTTTAGAAGATGATGTGGTGTGGATAGAATTTCCTTAAAAAATATGACTTAGAAGAGAATCGAATTATTACCTAAAAAGTATTATAACATTATATGTCTAGATTTGAGATTTAATTGGAAGAAAAAAATGAATAAAATTATAAAATGACGCTCAATATAAAACAAAATTTAGATTACAGAACGACACTTATTATTAAATGAAGGGAGTATATAATAAAGAGAAGATGTCTTGTGCACCCGGGTCGGATCCCGGCCGTCTGACCCGTTTTTTTTTTCGCGCTTGATTTTTTCAATTTAGTCATGACATTTATGTTATGTTAAACATATCTTTATGTTATGTTAAAACATATCTTCATGTTATGTTAGACATGCCTTTAACTTAAAAAAAAACTCTAACTTCGACACATTTTGTACATGTATTTTTACATAGTATTAGTCATATTTTATGTTATATTAGACATATTTTTATATTATATTAGACGTACCTTACATAATATATAAATGTATGACTAACATAGCTAAAAATATAACTAATATAACTAAAGATATGTCTAACATTACTAAAGGTATGAAGGTATTGTTGAAAATTATAAGGGTCTGAAATCAGGATACAAAGGTATGACTAACATTATATAAATGTATGTCTAAAATAACATAAAGTTATGTTTAACATAACAAAATAGTATAACACCTTGAGCGAATTTGGGTGGATTTGAGCACATCCACCCAAGTACGAGGAAGCGAGATTTTGAGCGCGTTGACTGGGTTAAACTGGGTGTATGGATAGATGCATACACCAATAAACAAGAGCCTTGACATAATTATAGATTATTCATAGGGTTAAATTCAAAGATTTGATTTGTGGAGGCAATTGAAGTAGTAATTTTAAAAAAGTTAATTGTGGAGGGAATTGAAGTAGTAATTTCGAAAGAAAGAAAAGTTAAAAGTTAAAACACAAATCTTTACCAAATTTTGATGTCCGATCAAGAATAGTTAGAGAGAGAGAGAGCAAATAAAGGAGAGTAGACCCGCCAAATTTCTGGTAACAAATATGACCTACACAATCTAACTTTCACTTTTCATTATGTAAAAGATGTTAATTGAGTTCAATTTGAAAAAAGATAAAGCCAACCCCCCCCCCCCCCCCACCCCCACCCCAACCCCACCCCACCCATAGCTTCTAGACTTGTTTTTCTCAAACATGTCCCATTGCTTGTAGGTCAAGGGATATTAATTATTAAAGATTTGATAAAAATTTGTGGGCCTTTTTTTCTTTTTTTCTTCTTCTCCTATATACTCTTTTTTTTTTTCTCTCTCTTTGTTTATAAATTATAATTGAAAGGAGAAAAAAAAAAGTGGATATCATATTTCATCTCCATCTTTGACTCGAATAGACCCATAACTAATCGATGTTGCACTATTCGTATGGTTTCTTCCAACACTTTTCGGAATTAATAGCTATTTATCTTAAATATTCTATCACATGTTTGACTCGAATTGATGGACAACTAATTGGTTCTACATTAATCGTGTGGTTTTAATTTCCAATTCTTTTCGAAAAAAATAGTCTATGTGTATTAAATACTTTATAACATGTTTTAGTTTCAAATTATATTATATGTTTTTCTAAAGGTATTAAATTATATGTCATTTGAATATAAAGATGTGATTTTTTGAGACGACAACATGAATACATGATTAGCATGGAATAAACACACTTAGTGTTAAGTGATCGATTGGGAGGGATAAAAAGTGATACCAAGATTAAAATGGGGGTTAAATATGTCACTTTTGGTCCATGCAATTAGAACAAAATAAATCATGATTACCTTTTGTTTTACTATTATTGCTACCTAAAGAATATTTATAAATGTTCCTAACCACCCATTATTGTGAAAAATAACCAACATTAAATCAAGATTTTGGTTGTTGTTTCTCCTAAGTAACCATCCATTTTTTCTGTTAAACCAACGTGATATCAATATTTTAGTTGGGATATATTGTTTTCATGCATTTGTATTATTATTAATATTGTTGTTGTTAGGAAGAGATTAAAAACCCTTCATCCGGTCATAGGCTCCTCAGTCGGATGTAAATGGCAAATAATTGTGGCAAACAACCAACAACATACGAACCTCAGGATTAGTTCTTGCAATATTATCATTAGTACTACTGCTATACAAAATGAGGTTAGAGATTTACAAAATGACATACTTATATAACATAGAGTTGATACTAATACAACATAAATGTTAACATACTAATACAACATAAAGGTTAACACCTGAAGCAGAAAAAATATATTTAAAAACTCATAGATCCGATTCAAACCAACCTGATTGCACATGTACACCTGGTGCAGGTGAGTTTTTACTATTGCAAGTAAATTAAGAATACAAAATAGATCTTTTCTTTCACCCTACTATATATATATATATATATATATATAAATAAATTTTATGTTATTGATTTGGATGTTACTTTTGTAAAAGTTTTAATTTTATTAAAATTGGGCTAATTTTTGAATAATTGACCAAATTTTAATGCAAATAAAAATATATGAACTTAATGCTTGTAACTATGTATATCAATTGTTTCATTGCATAAAACTTAAAAATAAAATGAGTATAATTGCTACAAGCGTGAAATGTAGCTATGATTTGGTTGTTACAGAACACCCCTCAATTTTCAAACTTTTTGAAACTTCTACTACTACTATTTTTCTTGAGTCACCCTTTGAATTAACTATTTATGCCGTCATTTTTTCAAAACAAAAGAAAAAAAAAACACTTAAATGTGTTGGTCTCACGGATAATTTTCATGACATGAACTTTTGTCACCATATCTAAATTATGGGACATAATTACAGGGTCATTGAAGATCATTTGTTATATCGTGTCTTTCGGATTATTAAGATTTTTTTTTTTTTGTAATTTTGCCTTCATTTTTTTACTTATTTTTCAACTCGTATTTTATCATCAACAATATTTTTAACTATTTTATGATAATTTTATTTCATGACCATTCAATTTACTACCAAAAAGTATTGGAATATTGTAAGTTTAGAATTATTTTATTATAGTAAACAACGTATGGTATATTACTTTTACATAACAATTAAAATTTAAATAAACCAAAATTAAAAAAAATGAATGAAAAGAAGAAATAATAAATAAAGAATATAAATTAAAAAATGAAAAAATGAAAAAGAAAAGATTTAACTCAGGAATTGACCGGTATTAAATCCAAAGCAGAACTAGTGTTTATCAATCAATGCGGTGAAGATTTACATCACTGTTGAAGGGAGAAAATTTGCAAATTATATGAAATTGAAGCGCTGCTCGAGATGTCTTAATCCAACTCATTTCCACAAATTTTAATGTGAGTTATAAAGTATGTATTATGGGTTGACTCATCTAACGTAAAATAATTTTTGAACGATCTTTTTTTTTTTCAACTTAAATGTTCGTTCCTTCGTAATACTCGTTTTCAAATATTAATTCAAGAAGATTAAATGTGAACAAATTTTGAAGATTAGAATACGTAATTAATTATATTTTGAATCCTTAAAATAGGTTATTTTGGGATGGATGAAATATTGATTAAAATGCAACTATTTAAGTACTGATTTTTAATGTTTGACTTCAGCTTGATTGCTAATAGTTCATTTCAATTAAATCCGATGAACTTTATTTTACACATATTGGATATATCTATCTATATCTATATCTATATCTATATATAAAAGCAGAATATTCTGCTAAAAATAACTGCAATAAATGTCTCATTTATTAAATATTTCCATTTTAGAAAATCACTAGTAGTGTACTCGTGCGTTGCACAGTGTGTTATATATATAATTATTAAAAAAATATAATAACATATAAAATGTAATGATTATTATTTTAAAAAATATATATTGATACTTTTTAAATTTGTATTAGTATAAAGCTATGTATTTTAACTTTAAATCTATGTCATTATAAATAATTATATTCGAAAATATTAGAAATTTGAAATATATAAAGTAATATATTAATCTATGGATTAAACAAACAAATAAAACAAATTTGTGTCAGAACACTACATGGGTAGTGAAATTTTTAAAATAAATTTAATATCTAAAAATAAGTTATACGTATTAGAAACGTTATGATTTAAGTATTGAGATATATAAATTTATATTTTATTGGCATTTATAACTATAAATACACATGTATTTTAACAATTTTTTTTGGTTCAACGCCACATATAACTCATTTATTTTAAATCAAATAAAAAATTATATCAGTTTATCAAATACATGAAAATCTCTCTTGCTATCTATTTAAATAAAACAATTCAAAATTGGACTTAATCTACAGATTTTGAATAAAAAAATTATGAATAATAATTATAAGATTGATAAGTCAATATATCAGGGACTAAGAATGATGAAATTTTAATTTGTGAAAAACCAGAAAAATATATCAAATAGAAAAAATTAGATTAAAATTATTATTGCAAGTTAACCAACTTATTCATTTGAAATATACAAATATTTTATTTTATCTTTCTTATTTTATATTTATTTGTTGTCAAAATTATCTATGTCTAATCCCTTATGCCACCTCAATTAATCAGAATATAATATAAATAAAATTTGACAACAAATAAATATAAAATAAGAAAGATAAAATAAAATATTTGTATATTTCAAATGAATAAGTTGGTTAACTTGCAATAATAATTTTAATCTAATTTTTTCTATTTGATATGTTTTATATGTGTAATCTATTAGGTACACCTATAATATATGTTTATTTCTACATTTTAATATCAATTTACAATAAATTAATACTATATATCATAAAAACGTTTAAAAATGAAAAATCATTGAAGCCCACACACATACATTTCCATATTTCAGTTTGATAAATTTTATATGAATATTAAATTTAAGATCATTAAATAATGATTGATTTTATATATTATATATTTAAAATTGATTTAAAATAGGTTAAATTACAAAAAACAACCCCAACTATCGACTTTTTTAAAATTGCAACCTAATGTGATTTTTTTTTTTTAAGATTGTCACCCAATTTTTCTGTGGTTTTGTCGATTGCAAAATTTCCGGTCATTTTTCTGGCAAATGAATTATTGTTTTTTCACTTTGCAACCCAAACTTTAATTTTTTTGTCCAATTGCAAATCATGATTTTTTTTCCGCTTCACACTGATACATTTATGTTATATATATGAGTGTGACATTTATGTTATATAAGTGTGATCGATATTCATAAAATAAATATCAAGGAAATATTGGTCAAAATTGGTGAAATATATGTAACATCGGTAAAAAAATCAATGGAATATCAATACATATCGAGAAAATATCGGAATATATTGGTAAATATAGGAAAAATAACAATAAATATATGTACCCATATTTCCATCAATATCGATATTTTCACGATATTTCTGTGAATTTAAGTTACCTATATTTCCACCGGAATCGAAATCTTCATTCTTGGTTGCAATATGATAAAAACACAAAGTTCAGGTTGCAATTTGATAAACAAAAAAATTTAGGTTGCAAAGTGAACAAATTAATCTCCATATCGCCGGAAAATTTGCAATCTACAAAACCACAAAAGGACTGGATGACAATCTGAAAAAAAAAAAAAGGTTGCAATTTGAAAAAAGTCGATAGGTGGAGTTGTTTTTTTTTTTTTTTTCAATTTACCCTTTAAAATAAGAACTTAAAAATAAGATGAGAGATAATAAATATATAATCCCTTATTTCATTTTATTTATCTATTTATATTTTTTATTTTAAATTTCTATACAATAAATACTAAATTGAGTATCATAACTGATTTCTTAAATTAAATATATATTTATTTGTATTGAATTTCTTAAAATAAAATAAATAGGTTTATTTATTTGTATTTGTATTGAGTTTCTTAAAATACAATAAATAAATTTATTTGTATTTATTTATTTGTATTGAGTTTCTTATAATAAATACAATATGAAAGCAATTAATAGGTTTCTTAAAATAGTAATTATTTAATAGATAGATAATTTATTGCAGTTATTTTTAACAGAATATCCTGCTTTTATATATATATAGATAGATTAATAACTTTTATTTTACATTATTAGTAAATGAAATAAAAAATATTACTCCCTCCAATTTCTTTTATATGTCTTCCTGAGCTTCTTCACCAAGATTAAATAATAAATTTTCTTCCCAAATTAACCTTAATTAATACTCCAAATTAACCTTAATTAATACCCCAAATAAATAGAAGCATGTGGAATATAAAATGTTTTGAATTAAATACTTGGAAATAAATATTCTTTGAATTTAATTAATGGAGAAGTTGAAAAAGGCATAAGGTCATTGTTGGTAAAAAAATTTGAAAAGACATAAACTTTGAATATAATTCCAAAGTTTGAAAAGACATATAAAAAAATTGGAGGGAATAATATTTAAGATATTTAATTTTATATTTATTGTATAGAAACTCAATATATATATATATATATATATAAATCTTTCTATATATTTGTATATTATAATAATAGAGGAAAAGTAGGAGATATTTATAGAAATATCATTTTTCAAACAAAAAGTGTCACATCAACAATTTTTTTTTAATTCTGTATTTTTATTATTTAATCCATCCAAATTATAATATAAATTTTGTATTAGTTTATTCTTATTTTATTAATATTAATTTTTTTTATTGAATAATTTCTTAAATATCAACAATAGATATTGTCCAAACTATAATTTCAATAATAAATATTAATTTATTTAGGGATAATTGATATCATATTTAATATAAATATAATTAATAGATAAGTGTAACACTATTAAAGATGTGTGTATGTACATATATGTATATATATAATACTCCCTCCAATTTCTTTTATATGTCTTCCTGAGCTTCTTCACCAAGATTAAGGAATAAATTTTCTTCCCAAATTAACCTTAATTAATACTCCAAAAATTAAGGAATATAAAATGTTTTGAATTAAATACTTGGAAATAAATATTCTTTGAATTTAATTAATGGAGAAGTTGAAAAAGGCATAACCCCCTTCTAGTGGGGTTATTACCTCTATTAAAACATACATAACCTTTACGACATAAAACTACTTTTTAAATTTTGTAATTTTTTTTTGAATAAACAGCGGAAATCAATTATTATTTTTTTAGAAATATGCTAGGTATTTTAGTTCTATCAAAAGCATTTGGAAATCAAAAGTTAGCCTTGAATATAACGTCAAACTAAACATTAAACTTATGAAAAATACTAAACAATTCCGAGGTTTCACCGTCACCACCAATCACCCTTCAGTACTGCTACCTCATCACATAACCTTTGACTTGATCTGCAGTACTATGAGGTAATAGCACTGAAGGGTGATTGGTGGTAACGGCGGAACCTCAGAATTGGTTTAGTATTTTTCATTATAAGTTTAATGTTTAGTTTGACGTTATATTAAATGCTAACTTTTGGTTTCCAAATGCTTTTGATAGAACTAAAATGTCTAGCATGTTTCTAAAAAAAAAAAAATTATTTCCGCTATTTATTCAAAAGAATTTTACAAAAGTTAAAAAGAAGTTTTATGTCGTAAAGGTTATGTATGTTTTAATAGAGATAATAACCCCACTAGAAGGAGGTGTTACAAATATGTTATCGGAGCCAATTTTCGACCTTCCGTCATGCTATCATCAAACTTCAGTTCTACCGCCTTTCAAGTAAGAGATTTTATTTCTTTTGATTGGCGTTGATGAATTTGAGGGGTTAATTATAAACTGTTAAAAAGACTATATAATTAGTATGTGTTAGGTTGATACAATTCCGAGTCATTGATTAATGATGTTCTAGATTTGGTTGAGTAATAATAAACCACCATATGTTAAAATATTAGTTTTACTATAGGATATACTAAGTTCTGACTTTATATTTCTGTCAATTGCCTACACTTTAGATTTGATCGGATAAGAAGTAAGCGTACATTATGTTTAGGCATCTTTCTATTGTGAATTTCGGGTAAATACATCTCTCACCTGTAGTATGAGTAGTTCCAAATTATTTGTTTATTATTGATGTCATTTTATGTATATGTTGCGTTCTGTGAGTATGCTTTAATGATTTGCTAAATGATGTGCTTACGTGTTTGATCATGTACAAGATGCTAGTGAATCATGTTATACATGAATTAAGAAAGTACATTATGAGAAAGTATGTATGTGTATATAGTTTTATTTTATATATTTTAGAGACTGGTACCGGACTCTCAGACCGTCCATAGGAAGAAGTTAAGGTTTCCCAGACCGCCCTATAGTTATCAGTTGCTCCGTTGGATACGGTGGCTAGCTACCCCGGATTCTTCGGAGTTGCGCGCATTGGTACCATGTCTGGGCCCACAGTATATTATTTTCAAGTATAAAAGTATATTATTTTCGAGTAATAAATTATATTGATTTTGATTAGTTAATGTTTCTAGTTTCCTTTAAAAGTTGCAAGGAAAAATGTTTTGTGAGATTAGATGATGTGCTTACTAAGCGTTTCGCTTATAGTATTTTCTCATATCTCATATTCTAATTTTGTTGATCTTAATTTTTGAGATACCAGGGTAAACTGGCTGTATCACAACGCCACATATCGTTTCAAAATGGGATCCGAAAATGGTATCAGAGCCAGGTTTATTAAGAACTAAATTTATATTTATTATATATTTATCTGTAATTCACAATTGGTGAGGAGAATTACACGAGAAAAGAATGGATCTTGACGAATGTCCAAGATGTATATTCTACATGAGATATCGTCAAATTTTGACGATGTATGCTCAAGAGCATTGAGACAAGGTGACATATTGGTATCACCAATATGTCGAAAGACAAATCGCAGGTGCCTACGCAGAAGCCTTGAGGCAGTGGGAAAGCAAGCAGCATATTATCTGGAATTCCTTGCGGTAAACCAGATGCAATATGCTGATCTGATGAATCATCAGGAAGCCAACCATCAATACCACAATGTCTGATGGAGCGCCTGAGTGGAAGGAGATACTTCCAGATACCTTTAAGATTTCTGAAGATCTTAGAGAAATCCAGAAGACGGTGCAGAGTTATGGCAACCGCCATAATCACCTACCGACACAAGTTCATCAGATCCAAAGCCAAATGGAGACGATGATAAAAAATCAAAAGGAGACTCTTGAAATCATTTATGATATTCAAGAAAGAGTAAAAAATCTAGAGAACCGACCCAGTTCATCCGGAGAAATGAGACGCATTAATTTCGGGACAGTTTTCTATCTACACTTAGATGGGAAACCAACTGAAGTTATGCGACGCATGACTGATGATGAGAAGCTTATTGCCATCATCAAAGGAAAATCCGTTACGAACAAGTAATGGATTTCGAGAAGATAAATCTGCAGGATCTACATGACCTTGCCGAATCCTTCGCAGGATTAGGAATTGTGGATCTAAAGATGAACGCAGGAGATGGATCTGCCGTGGTTACTCGTGATCAACAGCAGAGACCACCGGTCAATCCCAACGTAGCAGAAAGTTCCGGATCACATCATGTGGAAGAACAAATGCCACACGTAGGGGATTTCACCACAGGAAGAGATTTCACCACAGGAAGAGATCCTATTGTTGTTATAGGAACTCGACCACGTTCCAAAAGGCCGAATCTTTTCAATACGCCTTATGGAAAGTCTCAGCTAGACCTAATTCATCCATATGGGTTGATGCTAAATCTGGACATCCCAGATTTCAAGAACCGTGAAATCCTTATCGATGATTGGGCATCGGCTATGAGGATTGCAGTAGGAACCCTCGATCTTACAAAAGAAGGATTCATCTTATTACTAGAGATGAGTCTTGAAGGATCTGTAAAGATCGCGTGGGACATGACGACACCAGAGATGAAAAACAACGTTACAACTGGTGAGTCATTGAAAGGTATTGTCGATAATATGGCCAAATTATTCAAAATCTATTTTATCGGCATAGGCTATTTTGAGGGACTAGAAGAAGAAAAAATAAAAAGTTACAAACAAGCCCTCTACAGCCTCGAGTTGCATGATATTTATCAAATTGACGAATATATCAGGTTGTTCACCGAGTACCGATGGAAGCCCAAGGTGGAAGTCAAAGAGGCTTCGCAATTATTCTTTGCGAAGATACCAAGTCCCTGGAGAGAAATGTTGATCAGGGAATACAAGTGTGCAGATGACCTAGATACAGTGGCCAGAAGAATGTCCTTATTAAAGGCCAAGCTATCGGAATGGTGTCATCAAGTGACGCTTTACAAGAACTACAAGAGACTGCGAGGAATCAATAAAATGGTTTCTTTATGTTGCGAAGAAAATGACATCCCAACAGTCGTTGGAGGTCAGCCACGGAGGCATAAAAGGCAGAAACAAAGAAGCCATCCATACCACCGTGGAAGCAACATCAAGAGAGGCAGTCGTTGGTCTTCATGGAGACCAAGAAGAGTGTGGTCAAAACAAAAGGATCGGAGTTACAAATCAGGGCAAAGACCAGCACCAAACAGGAGTAGAACCTTTTCATCAGGTTCAAATCAAGGGGCATGTAGAGTTTTAAAGATTGTAATTGCTGGACATGTAGAGCGAGAGGGCATATCTCAACAGATTACCCAGAGAATCAGAAATGAGGAATTAGATAGTTCGAGGCGACACCCGAACTCGAGGAAGCTGTCTACTATCAAGATCTTATACAAGTGTATCAATTTGAGGATTTGCCCTCAGATGAAAGCATCTATGAAAAAGAGATCTATTCTGAAGATGGAAGTGAATCCAGCTCAGAATTAGAGTGAAGAAGAAATTCTTCAATCAACGGTGAGAGAGGATATGTCAGGATTTCTCTCCCACACTACAATGTCTCATAAGACTCTAATGAGGATTATGAAAGAAGATCCAAAGCTTCAGATGTACGATAGTTTTACCATTGGAGCTATGAAAAAGGCATTGGATAATATTGGACTTCGCAGAAAACACCAAATTATCCACAGAGTAACTACCGGAGAATTTGCCATCCAATGGAATTCAATGGTAACTTGATCGAGATGCAATTGGTCCCTTACCGAGAGATATAGGAGATCAAAGGCAGAGTCAAGAGAGAAGTTGCAAATACACTTTCATGGATTCACATCGGAGCCATAAGAGTTGTTATTAAAGTAACATTCAAAGAAGGAATTGATTCGCCGCTCAATCTTGCAATTCTTGATAAGCGAATCTCAAATTTTAAGGATTCATACCTTGGGGCAATTGCAGGAAATTTTTTATGCAGGGAAATTGACATTCAATGTCTATCCTAGAATTGCATACAATCTGGGAGATCGAGACTTCAACAGAGTCCTAACCCTTCATCAAGATTTCAAAAAGAAAGATCTGATGAAAGAAGGGAATAGACCCTACTCGATTACCTACAAGATTTCCTACGCTCTCTCGAATACACATCACTCAGATGTATTCTTGAGAAAGGAATTCATCGAAGTCCCAAGAATCTTTGAGGATTTCGCCAGGGTAGTTTTACCGGAACCCATAGAATCTCCAACCATAAATGACATTGATATGAGGATCCAAGATCAACTCGTCTTCAACAAGAGCCAAAGTCTCAGAATTGAGCCAAGGAGAATGTCTTTCCAACAAGACAGACTAATGAGTAGTAGCCGTTGGGAGGAGATTAGACCGAGCACAACCCAACGAATCCCAAATGTTTTCAAAACACAAGGAGAGCTGAAGTGCCCAGAAGGATGGAGAGGAGTTGAAGTGATATTTGACATTACTCAACGGGACAACATATTCCCTTGTAATGTCCTATATTACCTCTAACAACCGATAGTCGGAAAATTTCAAGGAAGCCTAAAATTGGGTGAAATTGAATTGACTATCAGAGGAGTTGCAGGGAGGATCCCAGATCAGTTAATACTTCGAGGATCATATACCTTGGGAAAGATTACAAGATGGAATGGAGTTCACAGTGGCCAATAAAAGATACAGAATCAGATGACCACTAGTCCATTCTCCATATACATTTCTATCGGAATGATATATGATGAATACAAGGCCGAATATTTCATCGCCTATATCGATTCAGGCGCCGGAATATGTACTGCAAAGCAGAAGGTTTTCCCTAAAGAAATTGAAGAAGATCTACCAACTATCGCAGGAAGAGATTTCTATAAAAAGGTTCTTATCCTTAATCGAGGAATCAAGCAAGCAGAAATCATGATCGGAGGTGCAGGCGGTACCCCATGGTACAAAGTCAAGACGTCACCCATCTACTTCCATGATACAGACGCATATGTGTTGTTAGGTAACAATTTCCTACAAACATTCAAGCGCTTTACATAGGAAAATGAGGCAAGAAGGCTTATTTTCACAACCTTATGTGATCATAAGATTATTGTCCAAAGACTACGAGAGGCATTCTACAGAAAAATGTCTATCACTTTTCGCAGCAAGCGTGGTGATGAAGCCAAACTTCAACATCCAAAAATGGTGGATAGAAGGAGATTTGGCGATGTACTATTATCCTACCGACAATATGGTCATGAAAAGCCAGGGATCAAGGAATGTGATAATCACTTGTATTCATTTAGGGTACAAGGAGAAGAACAAGTTCCTCCAATATTAATTGCAGAAGTAATAAGCCTATTGGAGAATTCATCGAGTGAAATTTCCATTGATGAACAGATTTCACTCGAAGATATTAAAAAGAAGATCCAAAGGAATGACAATGAAAATCCTTTGCCATGGTGGAACAAGAACGAGCTCAAAACATCCTTGAAGGTTAAAACCGGAAAGGAACACGAGTTCGTAAGATACAAGTCAATCCTTATGAACCAAGATGATTGTGAGGACATGCAGAAAATACTTAAGGAACATCTGGACCTTAAGTTAATCTCACCAGGAGTTTCTCCATACAACAGTCCGGGATTCCTTGTAAGGAATCATGGAGAAATCAAGAGAGGAAAGCCAAGACTGGTTATTAATTACAAAGGCATTAATAACATCTTGGAGTTCGATGGATACTACATCCCGAGCAGAGAACACTTGGTCAACTGCATCAAAGGTGCCAAGGTATTCTCTAAATTCAATTGTAATTCTAACAGATTAAGATGGAGAAGGAAAGTAAGAAGTTTACGGCTTTCTCCACACCACAAGGATATTATATTTGGAACGTGATGCCCATGGGATTGTCAAACGCTCCCCAGATATATCAGAGAAAGATGGATATTCTTTTTAAAGATTATTTCAGTTTCATGTTCGTGTACATCGATGATATCCTCATCGCATCCAAGAACGTGAAAGAGTATCTCAAGTATTTGGAAATATTTTCAAATGTTTGTCACAAAGAAGGATTAGTGCTTTCCGAAAAGAAAGCAGTAATTGCTACAAGACAGATCGAATTCCTTGGAATTGAGATCGACGAATCTGGAATCATCTTGCAGAGCCACATCGTGGAAAAGATACAAGGATTTCCAGATACCCTCAAGGACAAGAAACAACTTCAGAGTTTTCTTGGGGTTGTTAACTTTGCCGGAATGTTCATTAACAATCTGGCACATTACAGGAAGGTGTTTAGCCCATTATTGAAAAAAGACACAATATTCAAATGGGAAGATGAACACCAAGAGAGGATTAAGCAACTTAAGGAGGTTTGTCAACAACTTCTAAAACTTGCTATACCTCAAGACGAGGATGAACTGGTTCTCTACACAGACTCCAGTGATCATTGGTGGGCGGCAGTCCTTATGAAGGCTACACCAACTTAAGAAATGCCATGCAGATACTGTAGAGGTTTATTCACAGAAAGTGAAGCAGATCGATGGCATATCAACGATAAGGAGTTCTTTGCAGTAAAAAAGGCTTTCAAAAAATGGCCTTTATTCTTACTGACTAAGAAGTTCATCTTGAAGATTGATAATTTAAGCATCAAAGCTTTTCTGAAAAACAAAATTGAATTTAAACCAGAAAATGCTAGACGACTTAGATCGCAGACTGAATGCCAATATTATGATTATGATATTGTCATTGTGAAATCTCACGAAAATGTTCTTGCATATTTCCTAACACGAGATGGAAGCACACGTCGCTGACAAGGTCCTCAAACGAGTCAGGCATCTCAGGGAAAACCTGGAGAGCCTACAACGAGGCTTTGATGCTTTATGTATCAAAGCAGAAGTCACTGGACTACTTCAACAGACTAATCAGAGATCCGTCTCTGATCTAATACGAGCATGCCAGTATGCACATGGACAATTGTTCACAGTGCTACAGGGTCCTAACCTCCAGGTTGCATCTCTAACAATGCAAAAGAGGGAAATAAGAGCACGGGTCTCTAACCCGGAAGTTATGGATTCAAATACCAAAACTACAGGTGCTGCAGATGATGCATTCCTCGAGGATGTACAAGCTGCAGCGAAGGTTGAAACTCCGGTGTCAAAACCCGAGTCTTCAAATCAACCCAACACCTCTGGGGTTAAAAAGGGAGAGTTGAACCTTAGGCCACAAACTGGCAAAACTAAGGTTCAAACTGATGAGAATTTAGTTTTCCCTATGCAGGTTTATCAAAAGCAATGGGAGAAGCTAATCACAAGGATGGGTATCAATCCGGAGAGAACAATTGTGGATGTCTCTGGAGAATACCCAAGATTTTGGATGAAACCAGGAAGTCATCCAAATGAAGTACAGGAATGGTATAACTTTGGAGCTCTTGCTTCAATATATACCGTCTCACCAGGATTCCCCGAAATTTCAAAGCTACCGAAATGGATTGGGATAGCGGTGCACGAGACTTGGGCCAATAATCCACATATGGCCAGAGGTGATATTTTGGAATTGAATTTCTTTAGTCCAGCTCCAGAACCAGCAAAGAAGGGTTTCCATGAAGCCTTTCATTTCATCAAGCTAAGGAGACCTGATGGAAACGCCTTGAAACCATCAAGACGACTGCTCCGGAGGATACTCCAATTTTGGTAGGAGCGTTTTCAGAAGACGAGGCTTCTACTCAAGTGGGGACATTGGGTTTGTCTCAATGAAATGGACAAAGTCAAGTATCCCTTCAAGTTCTTTCAAAATTTGGTGAATGGATCTTTCCTGCTGAATTTCATGACAGGAACAACCACAGACTTTGCAGAGGACCTTTTTGAAACTAAGAGAAGGATCCTTTGGGAAAATAACCTTCCGGTAAGCAAAGAGACCTACCGAAAATTCTGCAATATGACGCATATTGGCCGATGGACAGATCACGTCTACCAAGCATGCCCAGATCAGATAGAGCCCGAGTTTGGGAAAGGGTTTCGACCCAAACCCGACCGATGAGAGCGAGGGCTGGATAAGGATAAGGGCCTGCGCAAAAGAAAAGTTATCCGCGGGGACCACGAAGGCCAAATTTCTAAGATTCCCCGACAAAGGTAAGATGAGTTGAGTCACGCCCCACAAGCATCACATGGGATAAAAGTCAAGGGAAGAAAAGTTGATTCCTCGACAACAATCACATGGGATGAAGAAAAGCTGGCAAGCACTAATTCAGTGGTTGATCCACTCAGAAAAGGAGGACAGCTGGCTTAAACAAGTTTGGAATCCGCACTTCAAGTCTGGATTCTCATCTATAAATAAGCAAGGCAGAAGGAAGCTAGAGACATCGACCATTCTCTCTAGTTTTCTTAAAAATAAAAACATCTTTGTATTGTTTCGAGTGTTCTGAGTTTTTCCAGTATATGTGTATACGAGTAATAGCGTTCTCCATGAGAGGCTAAGTAAGTATTCTCCTCCCAAAAGGAGATTACAAATATGTAATAAATATTTTTAGTTCTTAATAAAAAGAGGGTTTTTTGCTCCAACGTGTGTTCAAGTAGTTTTAATTTATCCCTTGGAAGGATCACCTTGTACACTTGGTGTAGGAAACGAACCAAGGTTGTGCTAGGCAGTTGCTGAAGGAGCTAGATAACTTGCAGATCATCTTCCCTTAGGGTTGAAGTTGAACAGTGAGGAGCTGTTCGTAAAAAGATTTGGGGGCAGTAATTTTCCAACTGGTGGTATTGCAAACCATCTCACCCGGTGCTGTTCTGGTCAAAGAAAGGTTTGAATTCCAAAATATTGATTAATTTTACGGAAGCATGTTGAGCCTGATTTATTTATGATTTTGGATCTAAGAAGAATATAGATTGGAAAATGATAAATTAGATTAAATTGAATTTATTTAAAAGAATTTTGAAAATCAATTGAATTTGAAATAAATGTGAAAAGTGAAAAAAAAAGGTGTAGATAGTAGGGTGGGCTTTTTCCCACCGTTTTGAATTTTCTTTATTTATTAATTAGTAAGGGTATTTTAGTCTTTATCTATTTAATTTTGTTTTATTTTAAAAATGATGGGGTGTGTTTAGTATTTGATGTGGTGTGGATAGAATTTCCCTATTTTTTATTTGATTTGTTAAGGATATATTTATCCAATTTTTATTTCCTTTAATCAATGATTAAAACTCCACGACAACACTTATTATAATCTGGAGTATCATTTTATGCACATAATAAGCATATCTTTCTCATAATGGATGTGGAAATCGATAAGTATTTAACTAAAGCTTATCAATTACTCTCTCCGTTTCATATTTATAAGTGCCTTTCTGGAGTTTTTGTCATGTATATATATACATTTAGACAATATTTATTCCTCTCATTCATTCAAAACTAAATTCATTCTTTATTTATTTTTTTAATTATTTTATTATAACTTTCCCAATTTAATAAATATTAAGAGTCTTTTAAAGATTGAGATTGAAAGTTGAAAAAATAATGAGAAAGTAACCAAAGAGATAATTACTATAAAACAAAATTTTAACTGCAGAAAGACAATTAATATAAAACCAAAAAAGTACATACTAAAATGTTATTTGAAATAATTTATTCATAAACATAGAATGTACAATTATTTAAAACTAATAACAATTATAAAAGAAATGTATTAAGTCAACTTCTAAAGAGTTGTTATATAATCTTTTAAATGCATGCATACATATAGTGCGTGGAGTTGGCCTCACGTCCAAAAGGCCTAGACGACAATCCAATCAATAATCGATGTTTCATGAGTTGATATATGTTAATATATATGGGTGATATCCTTAATTATTTTAGCTATATATATCTATCTATCTATATATAAAAATAAAGAAGTTTTGCAAAATTTAATAATTTGCAACGTTTCCTCCTAAAAACGTCACATAAATTTCATGAAGTGTAAATATTTTTTTTTATTTTTTTAAATTTCATTTTGGTTACTAAATTAATTTAATAATTTCACTATTAGAAAAATGGTTTTACATGACACCAAAAAATATCCTATCATGTTAGATATATAATAATATATTAAAGTGCTCATGACACTCTTAAAAAATGTTCTATATTTTAATGAGAAAATGCATCAAAATGCCATCTTTTATATAAAAAATTAAAATTTTACCATTGAATATAACTTAATATAAAAAAATGCCATCCAACATAACTTAATATAGCAAACTACCACTTTTTTTTTGAATGATTACAACTTTTGATTATTGGGCAATGATTGAAATTTGTCAGTGATTGGAATGATTTGATGTATATATTAGGATTTTCTAATAAGCAACAAAATATAGGGTTAATCGAAAATTACTAAAATTAAAAGTAATTTTCGAATAACCCTATATTTTGTTGCTTATTCGAAAATTACTTTTAATTTCGAATAACTTATTTTATATTTTCGAATAACCCTAAAAAATAGGGTTATTCGAACAATAAAAGTAATTTTCGAATAACCCTATATTTTTTGGTTATTCGAAAATTATATGATATAATTATAATTTTTCTTTTTTTTTTAATTTATTTATTTTAGATTTATATTTTTCTTTTTTTCCCATTGTTTATTTTTGTCCTATTATTATTGTTGGTACAATTTTATTCAAAATTGCAATTTATTTCTCTGGTGACTTTAAATTTACTTTTTACAGTGTGAAAATGATATTACAAAACTGTTTATTTGACTATTAAACAGTGTATTTTACTTTTCAGAATTAAAGTAGTGTTTATTTTAACGTTTATTAAATTTTTCAGAATTAAAATAGTGTTTATTTTAACGTTTATTAAATTTTTTAGAATGAAATAGTATTTATTTTAACGTTTATTTTACTTTTCAGAATGAAATAGTGTTTAATTTAATTTTACAAAATCAAAAATAGTATTTATTTTACTTTTTCAGAATGAAATGAGATTCAGATTCAGAGTACGAATCAACATTCACGGGTCGTACATAAAATTTGCATCTATTTAGAGATGTGAATTTTATAAGAGAATTCATTCAACAAACTTTACTCTAAGCTTACAATTGAATTTGTGGAAGTAGTTTGGTACATCATCTCCCTTCGAACTCTCAACATCTCCCTTCGAACTCTCAAGTAAGTAATAGTATACTCTTAAATTTCAATCTTAATATTTCATAAATTAGTAATTTACATTTAGTTATATATTAAATAGGATTGTTAACATATTTTCGACATGTTAAAAAGTATTTTGGAATAACTTAACATATATATTATTCGATATAATATTGTTTAAGTTAGATATATTGTTTAAGTTCAAATAAGTTAGAAGAAATGAATAAATATTGTTTAAGTTAGAAGAAATAGGGAATAAATTATTGGTTATTTGAATATTAGAAAAAAAATTAGAATAATGAGTAATTAACAAGTAATTTTCGAATAATGAGTAATTTACTTGTTGGAATATTAGTAATTAACAAGTAATTTTCGAATAATGAGTAATTTACTTGTTGGAATATTAGAAATAATTTTCGAATAATGAGTGATTAAAGTAATTTTCGAACAAGTAATTTTGTAATAATGAATAATTAAGAATTAATTATTCGAATATTAGAAATAATTTTCAAATAACAAGTAATATTAGAAATAATTATCGAACATTCAAATAACCCAATATTTATAGGGTTATTCGAAGATTACAAAATAATTTTCGAATAACCCCTAAAAAATAGGTTTATTAAAAAATAGGTTTATTCGAATAACCCTATTTTTTAGGGGTTATTCGAAAATTATTTTGTAATCTTCGAATAACCCTATAAAAATTGGTTATTCGAATAACCCTAAATTTTTTGGGTTGTAATTTTCGAATAATCGAATAACCCTAATTTTAAGGGTTATTCGAAAATTACAGAAAAATTTCGAATAAGCCTGAAAAAAAAGGGTTATTCGTAATAACCATATTTTTTTTGGGGTTTTCAAAAATTATTTGTAATTTTTTAGGATTATTCGAACAATACCATTATTTATTTATATTTTCAATTTGTTTTTGAATTTTAAGTTATTCATTTATATATTATTTTTTGGATGAATTTTTTATTAATATTTTTTTATCAGGATGACTTTCTCCATAGCGGTATGGTACGGTGGTTATTGGGAAGGGTTACAGTATGTAGACGGTACACAATCGGTAATTAATCTTGAAAGATTTAATTATCAAGATTTATTGAGCTCAATACATGAGATCGTGACTGCCGACATGAATATTTGGATGTATTTGATCCATTCTGTAGTGGAAATGAACGGAAGATTGCAGAGGAAAAAAATAAAAAATGATTTTGATCTGCAATACTGTTTTTCAGAGTGTCATGGACTTTTGGTTATTTTCGTTTCTTTGAAAAGGATATATGTTGGAATATCAAGTGGAACCTCTTATCATATAGAACAAAGTCCAGTTGAGGATTATAATCCAGGTGGTCAAACTAGCAATCTGGATGACGTGGAAAATTTGAATTGGTCAACTCTTCCGTTGGGACTACAGAATGATGAAAATTTTAATTCAAGATGGGGCATAGACGATAGTATAGAAGGAGCATGTTCAAACCAACCCTGGGGAACCTGGCCGTCCCAATCTGAACATGTTGAATACGGAGATTTTAACTATTTTGACCTGAATGTTGCCCCAACTGATGAAATTGAAGAACCGGTACACGAATATAGGTGGGAACAAGAAAACCATGATGATCCAATAGGTATTATTTATATTATTGGACTTATCTAAGCAATTGTTTATATGTATCTTGATCGTATCCTGTGGGCTGTCTTGAAACTCTCTAGATAAGAATCGATCTAGGAGCTCAGAAACGAACACACGACGGTTGTCTGAGTCTTTGTGAACTCTGTAGTATACTGCACCGTGGACGGGAGTGTGATCCCCTGATAGGTCAAAAGGCGAGTCACCAAACTTCAAACCGGTAATCAAAGCAAACTCCTGCCTCCCGAACCGACAAATGGTGCGGTCCTCCCCTATCGCAAACCATCTCTCGTCCAGAGGGATTCGTGTCCCACACACCTGACGAGAGATGAGGACGTGCAAAAAGGCCTTGCAAGACTCTGTGTCCGTCTTCCATTGCAAAAAATGGCCGAACGAACATCTCCAGAACTCACGGACACAGTCAATGCCTATCCGTCGCAGTTGTGTCTTGATCTCAGCAAGTAGACTAAGACGGACATATCCGCAAATATATGCCATGCGACGCTGATAACCCTCTCGTGCCCAGTCCAACTACACATATAAAAATACTAATTATTAAATAAAAATAAATGACACAAATAATTATTTAATAAATTATGAATTATAATTACAAGCATTTTGAATTATTTAAATATAATTTTGAATTACAATCATGCAACCCGCCCAAAGACTGTGCAGCATAAATGCCGAAAGTCCGACCCGGGTCGGGTGCAATGCAACCCGCCCGGGTCGTGTGCCTATTATAAAGTCGAAGGTTTGACCCGGGTCGGGTGACCTGCAACCCGCCCGAGTCGTCTGACAGTTAAAATCTTAAATTTCGAATAACCCTACATTTTTAGGGTTATTCGAAATTTATCTTAATTATGAAGATAAATTTCGAATAACCCTAATTTTTAGGGTTATTCGAAATTTATCTTAATTATGAAGATAATTTTCGAATAACCCTAAATTTTTAGGGTTATTCGAAATTAATAAGAAGATAATTTTCGAATAACCCTAAATTTTTAGGGTTATTCGAAAATTATCTTCATTCTAAAGATAATTTTCTAAATGAAGTTTAATTATTAAGATAAATTTCGAATAACTCAAAAAATTTAGGGTTATTCGAAAATTAATGAAGATAATTTTCGAAATGAAGATAAATTTCGAATAACCATAATTTTTAGGGTTATTCGAAATTTATCTTCTTCTTAAATTTCGAATAACCCTAAAAATGAGGGTTATTCGAAATTTATCTTACTTATGAAGATATATTTCGGATAACCCTATATTTTTAGGGTTATTCGAAATTTATCTTAACTATTAAGATAAATTTCAAATAACCCTAATTTTTAGGGTTATTCGAAATTTAGAAGATATATTATTCGAAATTTATCTTAATTATGAAAATAAACTTATTCGAACAATCCCTAATTTTCGAATAACTTAGGGTTATTCGAAAATTTTATCTTCCCCCTCAACCCATATCATTTTAACTACATTTCAACTAAAACATGCTTAAATCAAAAATAAACAACCGAAAGTAAAAACAATAATACATGCTTAATCTAAAAAAACAAAAACACTATGCTTAATCTAAATAAACAAACACACTAATACATGCTTTAATCTAAAAAAACAAACACTAATACATTAATACATGCTTGAATCTAAAAAACCAAGAACACTAATACATGCTTAATCTAAAAAAACAAAAACACTAATACATGCTTGAATCTATAAAACAAAAACACTAATACATGTTTCAATCTAAAAAAACAAGTAGAAATTAACTAACTTGATCTTCCATTGTTGGTTTGAAATTTGATTCTCGGTTTGAACTTTCTTTCTTCCTCCGAACAATCTTGTCCGAACAAATCTTCCAAAATCACTGTAATTTGTAAAAAAAATTCCACTAACAAACCGTATACCTTTAAGTGTTTTATGGCTATGGAGGTAAATTTTTTTTGAAAATATGGATGAATGTTTGAATGAAATAGGTTGAGGGAGGTGAAGTGGGGTGAAATTAATGGGGGTGGGTGGTAGTTTTTACATCAATTAATTGCAAATAAAGTAAATAAAGTAGTCAAACTCCTCCCGCAACTCCTGCAACAAATTTGCAGTACAAAATCAGTAAAATGTCAGATTTTGTGGTATTTTGTTACATTAAGTTATAATTCATGGCATTATCCTATATTATCTTAAATTATGTTCTAAAATTTATTTTCATTATAGTGAATGTGGTAATTTATGCAGCGATCTCTATTTTAATGTAGAAATATGTTAAATGCATTAATAAATGTCATATTAATGCACTTTGAGTTGTCCTTAAATATAATAATATAACAAGTGCCTTAATATGTTACATTATCATTTTTATCAAAACTAAAACAATTAATATTTTTTTCCATAATAATATATGTTACTATAAATTTTCTAAAATTCGATCCATATGAAATTTTTCTTCTATTATTCAAGTGAAATCAACAATTAAGAACATCATGTATAAAATGTTTTAAAAATACTATACATTATGTGAACAATAATGATAACAACATTTTTGATAGGTACAAATCAACACTAAATTTGATATACAAATTAGAAGCAAATTCAAGCATCACCAACCAATATATATATATATATATATATATATATTTGTTATATTGAATTTTTTTTAATGTTGTTGTATTCAATCCTCCCATCTTTTATTTTAATTTTTCATTATGCATTTAAATAAAATTGTCAATTAAATGAAAATTCTTTTCACTTTTACGATAAATTATTTAACAAGAATTTCTTTTTGAAAAAGGAGTTATGATGAAACTTATAGTATAGGAGAGAAGCACTATATTTTATTTAAAAAAAGCAAAATAGATTGGTCGCCTTTAGTATAGGCGAGTTCGCGTATTCTATTAAACATTTTTAAAAGAATTACAAATTGTTAATTAATTTTTAATTTTACAATATTTCATTTAAAAAGTTTGAATGAGACTAGAAATATCAAAAGAAAAAGAATAAAATAGTGATGAAAATAAGAAGATAAGTAAAGATGGAAGTCATTGTACTATATAAACAATGCATATATAACAACTCTCACTTGGTGAAGAGTATGAAGTGAAGGCTAGGAATATCAAAAGAGAAGAATAAAATTAGTGATGAAAACAAGAAGGAAAAGTGAGATGAAAGTCACTATACTATATAAACAATATATATATATATATATATATATATATATATATATATATATATAACAACTCCCAATTAATGATGATGAGCTAGCATGAAATGAGAGTTACAAATATAAAAAATATAAAAAAATAGTAATGGATATAAGAAGAAAAATCGAGGTGAAAACCATTGTACTATATAAGCAATGCATACTCAAAAACTCTCACTTAATGATGATGAGATGAAATGAAGATTAACAATATCAAAAGAAGAAGAAGAAACATTAGTAATAGAAATAAGAAGAAAAATTACGATGAAAACCATTGTACTATATAAGAAATGCATATTTAACAACTATCACATAATGAGATGATCTAACATGAAGATGGAGGTTAGAAATATCAAAAAAAGAAGAAAAATTAGTGATGAAAATAAGAAGAAAAACCGAGATGTAAGCTTTTTCAAATTTAATGAGATATTACCAACACTAATATGATTGTCATCATCTGATTATCTAAATTTATTGATAAGTAATTGCATTACAAAAAAGAAGAAGTATTTAGCATTACAATAGAAAGAAAAAATATACAACCACTTGAGAGAAAAAGAAATGAAGGAGAAGGAATCTCTCTCAACAGGAGAGGATATAGTCATGATTCCGCTACTTTTCGACATATTTAAAGAGGAGGGAAAAAGTTGAAAATTTTATCAAATTCAATTATTTATAAAAGTTGAAAATATAAAATATTTTTATTAATATAAGCAATATAAATTTTATTTTAAAATAATATATCATTACACTATAATCTAAAAAATAATAGTTTTGGTTGCTATTCATATTTTATAATCGGATATCTACTTGAACTCAACTTTTGGTACTTTCTGATGATTAATAGCTCTCAATAAACACGAAAATATGAAACACACCAAAACATCAGCATACCTCTAAAGAATATCTGTTAAAGAATATCTTTAATACTATATCAATTTCATAATTCCCGTAAGATTCGAGCTCGAATTAAACAAAAATAATCATAAGATTTTGGAAATATTTTGTTGATTTAGGCTGAAATTGAGTGGAAAATTTGAAATTAATTTAGAATTATAATAATTGATTCTGAAAGGATGTATTTTTGATGTATAACTCATACATTAATTTCACTGATTTTTTAAGGTAGACAACTATTTTGAGTTTTTAGATGACTATTTTACTTGGAAAATGAGGGCCAAAATTTTCATTCTAATAGTTTTTTTTTTTCTTTTTTAAATTTAGCCACTATATGTGAGAAGAGTTAAAAAAAACTACATGCATTTTGATCAACCATGTTTTAATGTTGTCAACCGTTTATGACAAGTCACAAATGCTCTAATTTTAATACACGCATTTATACTACTTTTGTTATTAATAATTTTGGATATTAGGAACATTTAGGATATATATCTTCATATCTTTTTTACCACATATTGCATAATTATTTTTTTTACATCATATTACATTTAGGATGAGTGGTTTGGGTGACTTAGAATTTTGGCACGTTAGGTGATGTCGCAATCTGACTCAACCAACCTTCTCTTGACAACTTGCCTCTATTTAAACATATTTTTATCCACAAAAACTTTTGTGCATCATGTGCATGGATCTAGGATCCATGCACCGACTCGACCCTCGCGTGTACGCACTTCCACGCGAGTCCCATGCGCCTGGATGGATGCACTCAAATCTATTCAAATTTGCTCAGTTAAAGATACCTTTTAGTTATGTTACGGATATCTTTTAGTTATGTTAATGATACATTTGAAATCCTGATTCCAAGTTACATACCATGTTATGTTAATAATACCTTTTGGTTATGTTAAGCATACCTTTAGGTTATGTTAAGGATACCTTTAGTTATGTTAAGAATACTTTTTGATTATATTAAGGATACCTTTAGGTGATATTAATGATACCTTTATATGATGTTAATAATACCTTGGAAATCGTGATTCCAGGTTCCTTTGAAATCCTGATTTGATACCCTTAGAATTTGCTCCAGGTCACATACCTTTACGTTATATTAAGAATATCTTTAGGTTATGTTAAAGATACCTTTATGTTATGTTAGAGATACCTTTGTATACAAAATGTGTAACACAACTATGTTATGGATAAGATATCTCTAACATAACATAAATGTATCCTTAACATAACCTAAAGATATACCTGACGTAACGTAAATGTATGAAATTTGGGCATAAATGTATCCTTAACATAACGTAAAAGTATCCTTAAACATTACCTAAAACTATCCTTAACATAACCTAAAGATATGTCTTACGTAACGTAAATGTATGAAATTTGGGCATAAAGGTATCCTTAACATAACCTAAATGTATCCTTAAACATTACATAAAGGTATCCTTAACATAAGTAAAAGTCATGACCAAAATTTAAAAAAGGGTAGAGCGAAAAAAAAAAAAAGAAGCGGGTCGGGTAACCCGAATCCGACTCGATTACATGGATTTAAGATCCATGCACCTGATGCACATGAGACTTACTGATTTTTATCTATTTTCATTTCTATTTTTCTTTTTGTCTTTATAAATAATCCAATTATATGGAATTTGAGAAAATTTATTTTTAGAGGAGCCGTTAGCTAAATGACCTTTTTATTTTGTATTTATCCTTTTATTTTATTGTCATGTCACATTCAATCAAAATTCATTCACTGTCCTTCCATAACGGATTCTAAAATGAGCTGGTTAATTATATTATTACAAGAAAAATATGAAACTGCAAATGAAACGAAGAAGACAGATTAGGCAACTATAAATCCAAAAGAAATTAAATTCATCATGTGAGTTTGTTTTTATTTTCGATGTTATGTTAAAGAAACAGTATGTACTTTTCGAAAAATATAATGATGGAAAAATCATAAATTTACGAGTGACTCTCCTATGCACCAAATGTATGAATTTGAGATCCGTGCAACTAGGCCGCGCGCGGGCCCGTCCAACCGCGTCTCTTTACTTTTTTCGCGTGTTTTGGTTGTGACCTTTATGTTATGTTAGTGTTATTTTCATGTTATGTTAGTGTTGCATTCGTGTTATGTTAGCGTGACCTCATTTTCAGATTTCATACCCTTAGTTTAAAACCATCGAAATAAAATAACACGAAGGTAACACTAATATAACATGAGGTAACACTAACATAACATGAAGGTAAAAAAACAATGTTAATCATACCTTCATGTTATGTTAGACTGACCTTCATATTATGTTAGTGTAACATACCATGAATGTATGATTGTTTGGAGCGAATTTTGATGGGTTTGAGCGCACCCACCAGACGCGTGGGAGCGCGTTGGGGCACTTCGACCCGGATCCATACACCAGTTGCATAAAATATTTTGCCTAAATTCACACATGGTCTCTTGATGTAAGTTTTCGGGGAAAAAATGTTATTAATTTATGAGCTTTTAATTGACTTTATTTGGTTGAAGGCTAGCTTATTTAAAAACGTATCACAATTGCAGTAAAGACTTAACATTTTGGATTTAGTAAAACGAATTATGAAGTTAATACCTTACATTACAATTATATTTTTTTATATGTTTGCATTTGGATAAGGGAGTAAACGAGATGAGTAAAGATTGAGGCAAATTCTAAAACTTTAAGCTCGATTTTTTCTTAAACACGATGAGCTTATTTTTGAATTCGACTCAACAAATAACTCGACAAGTTGGATTTCTATTTGGCTCAACTCTGTACCTGAAAATATTTATAATAAAAAACTAAATTCCTAAAATAACTTTATAGAAAAATTAACGTAAAAGAATTAATAATAAAGACAAAATCATAAATTTAACATACGCTCGGTTATACTTGATTAGGCTCGTGACCTTATTATTGACTCAGTATTCGTAACTTAGTATGCTCTGGCAACAGATCGAAAGCAACTCGAGTATGTCTTGATTATATTAGAGCCGAATTCGGTTTTTTTAGTCGATCCCGAGTTGTTCACGAGTTGTATTATCTCACGCCATAATGATATGGATATGTACATTATATTGAAGACCATAATGATTCAAATTTCGTAGATTTTCGTTGAGAAATGAAATAAAATAAATTTTGAAACTTGATGCACCAACAACATAGTTTTCTGGTGAGAGGTTTTTGTGGATTTTTAAATTTCATAAAGAGAATGATTTGGATTTATTAGGATTCATTTCGTAAGATTTGATAAAAAAATAAAAGTTTTGGAATTTTCCGACGGTGGTCCTGTGTTGAAGTGGTGGTGGTGGTGGTAGTGGCAGGAAGAAGATCTTTCCTTTGGTTTTCTTTTTGCATTTTATTTCTCCATTTGTTTTTCGTTTTTTTCCCCTTAAATTCCACCTGGAATGATGATTGGGATGATGACTGTATTCAATTTTATACTTCAAGTTCTATAGCAATTGGAGTCTGAGAACCTGAATTATGTCTCGAATTGAAACAAGTATTGTTGGTCCCATGTGATGAGAAGTTTAAGGGGGTCGAATAAACCTCTTCTAATTTTTCAAACTTCTCTCCAAAGAAGATATAAGTTCCAGTTATTGACCGGTAGCAAAGAAGCTTACCGTTCAGAGGTTGTTGGAGTAACTTACTGAGTCGGTTAATTCATAGAGAGAGCTTACTTAGAGTTTTATGCAGCGGAAAATATGTAACCACTTTTGAAATTTATTCTTCTTTTAAGAGTATGCAGAATGCTTATATGATAAAGATGACAGGTAAAAGATATGCAAGCGATATATAGTGGTTCGAGGGTGGAGTAATCCCTCTACGTCCACTCTACTTCTTCTGCAGGAGGAACTTTGTTAAGGGGCGGTTTGTTTTACACATCCTAACTATTACAAACTTGTCCTAACAAAAGTATCAAGCTTCCACACAAGTTGGTCTGCCTACTTGACCAAACGACCCACACAGGATTCTATAACCCACATAAGGTTCTTACTTCCTCGAAGAGTGAAAACTTAGCAGGAATACACTCCTCTTTCTAAGTACTCCTAAACAATCTAAGGATAAAGGTAAATGATATTTTTTCAACTTGGTGCACCAAGCTTATGTGAAATATTGAAGGAGATGGTAGCTTGCTGGCTTAGATTGAGTGATTGAAACTTAGAGCTTTTAACTTGAAGATAGTGAGCTTGAGTTCGCGTTGAATAGTTGTAGTTTCAGTAGTTGTTTCGGTGTGAATTCATCTTTATTTATAGACTTGAAAATCTGTCATTTGAAGGAGACAAATCATCAGCATTGAATATCTTAATCTTCATCGTACAGTTTCATTTAATGCAGTTGACTTTTTTTTTTCTAGTTTGTAGCATCATTTGTCTGTACACGTGTATTCTTCTGATTAGCCTCATCTTGATTGTCTTTACTGGTAACTTAGCATGCTCGTTGTACTTGATTTGATTTTTCCTCAAAGTGACCTTGGATCTTGCACCAGTAACTTATTAGGTTACTTTAATTCTTCTTCTGAAGCATCCTCTAAGTGCAGTATCCTTATGTTACAACAGCCTTTTTCTTCATAGATGCAGTAACCTTCCTTTTGCAACTTCAGTAACCTACTAGTAACCTTTCTTCACAACATTAGTATCCTTTAGTACTTAGAAAAATTATAACAATAAAGATTACAAAGGCTCACTTATATAGAGTGAGAAAAAGGGTAATCTAAATTTCTATAACAGTATGAATTTTTATTTTATCAATACTTACTAAGTCAATTCCTAACAATTTCCCTATTTTGATGATGACAAAACCCTTTTCTAGGGATCAGAAAAACAAACTAACAACAGTTAGATAGCAGAGTTTTAAGGAGTAAAAACTACACAAACAAAAATAAAGTAAATAAGGGAAGATCATAAGTAGTGAGCTTTTGAGCAATGAAATTAAAGTTTCATTAGGAACATATATTCAGAAGTTTACAAGCACAAAACATATAGAGTAAGATAGTGTATACAAAAAAGAAAAAAAACATCTGAAGAATTGAAGAACAGATAAAACAAGTTAGATCTCGCAGATACATAAGAACCAAATCCTTAGTTGTCTTTGATTGGAAAGAGAAATTTAGTCTTCCATGGAAATTTGCAGAAATTCTTGTTGAGAGAAAAGAGAAAACAAAGAAGAGAGAATACGTACTGTCAGATTCCCCCTAAAATATACAATTATCTCCTATTAAATATGTCTATCTAGATATCCTTATCCATAATTACCTAATAAGAGTCCTAAAATATTCAAATTGATTTGAAATATTGAGGAGAGAGAAAAGAGGGGCGCCACTTTTGAAATTCTCGCATCAGGTCTTTTCAGGTAAGACGTGCCCACGCCTTATACGAAATCATCTTTAGTAAATGCTAAGACCCGTCTGTTAGTTAAGGCGTGTCTACACCTTATACAAAAATATCTCCTGTAAGTGCCAACTCCATGGAAAATTCTTGCATTCTTCAAAATCATCTAAATTGATATCCAAGTTGCCCAAATCATCCAATTATCCTTCAAATATCATTTTAGTCAAAATACAAGAGTTAAGCATATGTTTCAATAAAGAATATGATGAAATATAACAAATAAAATATGAAATATGCATCCTATCAATATCTATCTGGTAAACATCTTCTTCCTGAAACTTCTACTTATTTCCTCCATGAAGACTGTCTTCTCTTATCATGCACAGACCCTTCCACCAATTTTCAATGGACTCAACATAGGATCTCTTCTGAAAGCTCTTCAGCTGCTCTGCATATCTCAACCAGAAATCTTCAGGGAAATGAATAAACTCATTCTTCTAGATCCTCCTTCTTATCTTTATCTAAATAGACAAGTCTCATGCTCTAGCTATTTCAGCATACCTTTCTAAAACCAACATATTGTTTGGATATTTATCGAACATAAGAGATTCTCTGCATAGCTGAAAGTAGTACTTCAAGTAGTTAGCTTCCTTAAAGGCTTTGATTTCAGAGAAGGTCGGATTTCTATGTGTTGGATGAGTGACTTCTGGAGCAAGATCTAAGATAGTTCTTTCTTCTAGTGTTTGGGACTTGCAACGAGGAAGTTTATTAAGTTGGAGTTTGCAGCTATGATTGCTAGAGCAGGTAGCTCTTGATCTGGGTAAGGACCAGACAACATTTCTCTTCTTCTTACTTCTTCAGCAGTATCATCCATTGTTTTTAGATAGGCTTCAGTTTTTAGAGTGAGGTATTTCTTTTTTTCCTCAGCATCCTGTCTCTGTCTGTATTCAGATGATCTTTGCCTATGAACAGGATGTGCTATACCTCTGCTCTCTGTTCATCAGTATGCTTTCTTTTCTGTCTAAAGAGGTATCGTGAATCACTTCTGCCTTGAGCTTCACTCCCCTCATCATCTCTCGGATCTTCCTTTCTGTAAGTAAGTTGCCTGAATACTTCTTCAGACCCAATCCTCTTCTTCTTCTGATCATCCACACCACTTTTGCCCTTTTATCGCATCATCAAAGTCTTCGCCAAGGGCTTTGTACAAGAGAGACTGAATGTCCTTAGGAGTGAGATCTTGCAGAACTAGCTTATCATCTTTTTTCCCAACAAATTAGCTTAACAATTCAACATCAGTTTTAACAAGGGTGAGGTCAGAATCATTCTTGTTGAGCTTGTCTACCAGATTCTTGAAAGCTTTTGCGGACTGGACATGAGACCTGTAGGACTCAATGACAGGAATAGTGGTTGACAACTTGCTTTCCTTGGAGGTGGCTGGAATTTTGGATATGTAACATCAAGGGCTTTATGAAGCCTGAAGGGTTTTTAGAATCCATGAATCGAGTGACCTCATATGATTCATTGTTAATATTCTTTTGGATATTTCGAGCAAACTTCTTGATGACCATCATCAAACTTTCCAAGCCCTTCAGGAACCTCGAAGCTTCTTTAGAAGATGAAATCAGTTGTTGTATAGTAGTAGGATCCTGAGGTGGTTGAGAAGAAACTTCCTTATGTTAAGATGGTTCCCCCTCAATAGGTGCAAAAACAATAACTTTGCCTTGTTTCCTGTCTTCATTCCCATCACTTTCAGAATCCTCAGAGTCAGATCCTTTATCACTTGAGCTTTCAGAGCTACTGCTGCTTGTAAGAAGAAATTATTTTAGATTTTGATGAGACAAAACATGCTGTAAGTATTAGGATTTTAGAGTACCCCATTTTGTTTCAATAAGTAGTGTGCTTAGTAACAGTGAAGTCTTCTACAACAATTATCACTGCCGCTGCAAGCAAAAAGATCGGAAGAAGTTTGCTTATAGCGCGCTATACTTAGAAGAATTTCTGGAAGAAAGTATGCTGCATGTCGCAAGCTGGATGCTCCAAGTTTTAGATGTAGCAGTTAGCTTAATGTAGCAATAGCAATAAGTTATAGCAGCTGAAGTGACTTGCAGAAAGATCATTTATGGATCAACCAAAAGACTGCTGCATGTCCAATAATACGAGGAATCATCAAACTTTAGTTGTCACAGTAGTTCAAATCAGGTTGTTAAGCATATCGACAATACACAAAGTACGGAGGCCAATGAGAAGCCGCCACCTATGCCTGAACTAACTGCAAAAGTTGTACAACAAGAGGATAACCACAATTAATGAACTACAACATGAAGAAAATGACACATCATACAAAGCTCCAAGTGCACATTGATGGGTTGTACCCCAAGATCAAAAAAGATCAAGCAATCGACCAAGGAGATCAAAGCAAGGACAATTTGAAGATCAATATCATTAAATGAAGATCAAGATGCGACAAAGAAGAGGATCAAGATGAAGACACGTGGAATGTGCTCCCACCAATGAGCACATTCCTCCACGTATAAATTGAGGAAAAGTGAAGCTGAAGACCTAACTGAAAACTAATTCTCACATTCATATACTCTGGAGCTTACAACAAACATAGAGCTTTCAAAGCATTCAAGAGGTTTCAGTTCACTCAACCTAGAAGTAAGTCATCAACACATGAAGATCTTTTCAAGACTTAGCTTCACCACAGTTGGAGAAAATCTTTTTTTTTTCTTTAACCATTATAGTTGTGTGCTCAGGTTGTTTTAAGGGTCTAAATTAGAGATGAAGTATTCCTTGCTGTGTGTTTTTAGTTCTTGAGAAAGGATAATACCCTATGTGAGTTTCTTGTCTGACTGCTGAAACCTGAGAGGGAGTAAGAGTCCTAGTAGGTTGTGTCCATAGGCGAATGTTTGTATGGTAGAAAACCTTTAAAGCAAAAATAGCCTAGTGGAATTCTTCTTTGAGAAGGAGAAGAGAGGATGTAGAAGGGTTACACCACATTCGAACCTCTATAAAAGCCTTGTGTGTATTATCTTTTTTTATTTACAACGTTCATATCTACATCCTGCTGTATGCATATTTTTATGACTTTTATGTTCATATGCTTAATCTGCTAAAACCTTCTAACTTTGTAGTTAAATGTTACATTATTTGCTGAAACTCTATCATACATAAATTCCACTGTGAAAATCTCTTTAATATTATGTTGTAGCATTTCTACATTGCTGTAAGCAGAACATAATAGTGCAAGTTTGCTACAAGATCAATAGCTTGCAGTACAACTGTCTGATAGAGTTAAAATTTGGAAAAATGATAGAGGTTCATTCACCCCATCTGAACCTCTGTATCACTTCAGACCAACACTGCTTGACTCTGAGTCATCACCAGAAGGTTCCTGGGGATTGGCTACAACTAGAGTTTCTTCTTGAGTAGAAGCTTCTTTAGCAGGTTGCTCTGTGCTTTGTTTATCAGCCTTTCTTGGTTGCCCACCAGAGATGGCTTCTCTAGTACTTTCTTCGCCAATTCCACCAGAAGGGTTAACAACATCCTTCTCCGCTTACTGTATGCTAAAACTGATAGTTTTTACATCGACTTCTTGCTTTTTCTTTTGTTGACTACTGGTTGCTCCGGTGCAGATTTTAAATCAGCTAAATCTGCAGCATCCTTGCAAATATTGAGGACTATCATACTCAGTTCTTCTTTCAGAAGTGTATTTATATCTTTTTCAGCAGAAGCAACTGGGTCCAAGAGATCCTCAACCTGTAAATCATCCGAATTTAGATTAACAACAATAGGTTGATCTCTTCTTCCTCTTCTCGGACAGCCCCTTCTTTAGCAATTAGTTTCGTGGCTCTAGAGGCCACAGGTTCATCTCCAACACCAGTGGGAATCTCATCAATCATAACTAGGTTAGGAGAGTGACCATAGTCTGGCTTCACTGCTTCATTAATAACATCCTCAAATTCAGGTGGAGTGATCTGGTGAGAGGCAACTCAACCAGCTACTTAGGGATCTTTGCTAGAAAAGGTTGATGTGATGATTCTTTTCTAATCTGTAGAGGTCGTTCAGGGGTTGGTCTCCTTCATTCTCCAAGGCTCAGTTCTTCTGCAGCCTTAAGCATCATTTTAGTTGCTTTCTCTTCACCGAATTCAGCAATTTGCCTTTCTACAAAGATAATGTTATCTCCAGCACTTACTTCCTCTGCAACGGGAAGAAGACTCTTATCAGCATGCTCCTCAATGGATTGAACAAACTCCACAGTTTCTAGGACGGCTTTGCCCTTTGACTGAATAGGAGCTGGGAGAATTGGAAGTGTTAGAATTTCAGTCTACTTGGTTTTCTTGATTGTAGCAAGCTCAGCCTGTGCTTGAGTAGCTTCATAGAATTCTTGTCACTTCCTCCTATGTATATAGTTTAGGAATATCTTCCCAACAAATCTTTGAGCTCAAAGTTTCCTACCTAATTTATGGCCCACTCTTCCTCATTCCTCAGCTCTGGCCACTGCAATAGATCCTTAAATGGTAGATGTTTATAGTTCCACCACGTAATGAATCTTTCAACCAACTTAGAGAAGTCTACGTTCACCTTCTCTAAATCCACCATCACTTTCTCACTTTATTCTTCAACAGCGACCTCTGAGGCTGAGGGTGCTGCTTCGTCTGCTTTAACCATCATAGGAACCTTAGATTTGTGCATTAATCAAAGCTTCCAGAGCGGTTTTGGATGATATAGCAACAAATATCACGAAGCAGCTCAAACTCATATTTGAAGACCTTCTTGTTGCAGCTACAAGACATGCCATCAACATCATTCCTTCAGTTAAGAGTTTCCAAGCCTGCTCTAACTGGTTTTCTCCATATGAAGGAATCTCATTGGGCTCCATTCCTTGATCAGAGATATTGAAAATCCTAACAAGCAATTCTTCATCGATTTTGTAGATTTGGTCTTCAGTCTTAAAGAAGACCCCTGAGCCATTTGCAGGAACCTTGGCATTCCCGTACAACAAAGCCACTAGCTCTTCATCGTAAGTGCAGATGTAGTTAGTACAGAAGCCACTTATCCCAGAGGTGTTCAAATAGTTGATGATGTGCATAATGGTCTTTGTTCTAACTCCCTCTTATTCACATCAAGTAACAAGAATATCAAGATCCACTAGCCTTCTATTGATGGCTGATCCTTGTGCTTTTGGTGCCATTTTCAGTAAGAATAAGAAGATAAGTTAGTATTTGTATTTGATTGTAGAGAGAAATTGATAGAGATGAAGTTGAAAGATAGAGAGTAAGGGATTTAGGGTTTGCTTATGCTCAAATGAATTGTTGATCTCTGGCTAATTTTGATTGATATCTGTTGGTCCCAAAACGGTGGTAGTAGGCTTAGAGGGGGGGGGGGGGATGAATAAGCCTACTGTAATTTCAAACTTTTCTTATCTTTCCAAGGCTTGAGTCGAGAGGCAGTAACCTTTTGGGACTGATCAGAGTTGTATTGCGGAAGCTTCCTCTCTTTCAAAGACCAAATATAGGAGACATGCATCTTTAACATAATATCTGCAGGTAGAGCAGTAAGCATAAATGAATGTATAGATATACAGAGGTTCGAAGGTGGAGTAATCCTTCTACATCCTCTCTGCCTCTTCTCAAGAGGAAACATTAGTTAAGCTTTGTTGATTTACATAATCCTATCTATTACAACACTCACTTAACAAGTAAGTAGCAAGCTTACACATAGCTGCTCACAGCAGCTTGCCTACTCTCCTAACTGACCCACACAAGATCCTATCTGATCCCTCAGGATCCTTGCTTTCTCCTCCAGAAAGAGGACAACTTGTCAGGATCCTAGTCCTGACTAAGCACTCCAAGACAGTCCTTAAAAGGTTTGTCTTATTCTTCTTCAACTGGATGCAGCAAGCTTTGGCTTCTTTTGCACGTTGCTTCACAGTAGCTTGCTACTCGACTGTTTGACTGGGTATGTATTTCTGGGGTATAGAGTGTTTGAGCTTTCTTCTCTTCTTTTATCTTTTCTACACTCTTTTCTCTCATTTTCTTTTCTATATGCCCTTCCCCCTTTTCTGCGCTTTATCTTCTGAGCTTTCTCTCTGCGAGCTTTTCTTGTTGCTTTATTGTGCTCACTTCTTCTCTCTTTTGCACATGCGCACTCTCTCTCTTTTTTCTAAGTCTTCAGTCTTCTTCTATCTATAGAATAGAAAATCTGCCCGTTGAAGGTAGGTAGATTTCCATCATTAAATGCGCCGCACTCCTTCTGATACACGCCAGCTTTTTACTTTCCACGTGTCTTCTTCTGATTGGCTCCATCCTTCTTCTCTCTACCGGTAACTTTTGACTTCTTCCTATGCTAGCTTTGTAACTTCCTCCTATTGCTTACTTTGGAGCTTCCTTCTGGCTTGCTCCGTCAGGTGGCTTGAGGCTTCTGTAGCATGCTGCTCTGTAGTATGCTCCCGCATGGTTTCTCAGGTAGCTTCCTGTCTGGTAGCTTGCTGCTTTGCACTCTGATTCGGCAAGGTCTCTTCCAGTAGCTTCCTACAGTCATCAGTATCCTTTTAGTTAACCCGATTCCTTTCACCATTTCTCTTCAGTATCCTTCTTCTGAAGCTTTCTCTGTCTTATCTTTCTATAGTAACCCCGTTGCAGTAACCTTTATAAGATAGATTATGCTTATAGAATGCGGATTACTTCCTTAAGGTTTTGTCTCATCAAAACATACTTAAATGTTTCCAACAATATCTAATATTGTTGGTCCCAAGTGGTAGTAGGCTTAGAGGGGGGGGGGGGGTGAATAAGCCTACTCAAGATTTTCAATCTTTTCTTCTAGGAAAGACACATAGGCAGTTTGTTAAGGAACTAACTACCCTGAAGATTATGTTAGGATGTATACTATAAGCCTAGCTTTTGTATGAACATCTTTTATGCAATGAGAATTACTATGGTCGCATTTTTGCATTTTTATATTTGTTATATATGATTATGCAATGTCCAATTAATTTATATTATAGATAACTTGGTGTGTGGTGCCACACAGAAGATCTTGTTATCAGTTTCTTATAAATTATTAATAGTAGCTCACAACCAAGATGAATTTGGACAAATCATCGGAATGGTTGTAGTGTAGTTTGGTATTAGTCTGTCTTGACTATAAAACTACACTAGTATACTTTGTGTGTATTGAGCAGGACCATTTGAGGTTGTTCGTTTTATGCTGACTATGTAATAGAACAAGACCTCTGTTATTATGGATGTGCGTTCTCTTAATCCCTATATAATAACAGCCACGTAAACACAATATTTGTTTCTTTAATTTGCCAACGAGTGAGATTTATTTATTAAATCAATAAACTCGGTGAATTGGGAAACTGTATTGTCTATATGGTGTACTGTTGATTATAGAAGGAATCTGTGTCCTAATTATTTAGGATGATGATGTCCCCTTGAGGAGCTCATAAGGATTATCATGTAAACCCTGCAGGTGGATTTAATCCGACATGATAATAAAGTTGAGTCGTACTACTCTTGGAATTAGATGTTAATTAATTAAGTTGTCAGTAACTTATTTAATTAACGGACATTCGATATCTTAAACACAGGGAGATAAACGTGCACATAATAAGAAGGAGCCCATATTAAATATGGGATTGGGACGGTAGTTCAATAATAATTCTTTAGTGGACTGAATTATTATTGATGGGCTTAATTTATGTGCTCGGGCCGAACATAGGATACTTAAGCCCATCAGGAGGCCCAACCCAATTCCTCCTCTAGGTCCCTGATGTAGCCTATTTATAGCCTTTTTTCATCAGCGCCTCTCAAAACACGCAGATCACAGAAAACACGTGATAGTGAGAGAGAGAGCAGAATTGAGAGTTCTCGAAGGATCGTTGGCCACGCAACGTTCGAGAAAGGCTGCAGGAATACATCGGAAGATCGAGAGGTCTAGGGTTACGTAAGATCAGTCTTGGCTCGATTTCTCGTAGACTGATCGAAAGGTATAATTATTTTCTTTCCGCTGCTTCTTCTTTATACCTTGCATGGATCCCGATTCATTAATTGCATAGAGCCGGCGATCGGTCGGTTCCAACAATTGGTATCAGAGCCACGTTTCTGGTTCTATGCAATTGGATCGGTTAATTATTATGATCTTATGCTGGAGCATACGTTTTATATTCAGATTGTATGATAGTAGGATTGCATAGGATAACTCGGTTTTGCAGGTTATCTATATCCAACTATTATGGTCTGTGTGTATGTTTAATGTATGATCTAAACCCTCGGACCTGTCGAGGTTTTTGTTTTGGGTTGGTTGCATGATTGTAATAGTAAAAGCACAGCGGTTTGTCGTGTTAGGTTCATTTTTTTTTTTGATAAGTTCTCGATGTAATTCTTGATTAGTTCTCGATGTAAATCTTGATTTCTTATCGATGTATTACTGTTCGATTACAATTTTGATGTAATCCGATCGATGTAACTTGAGTGGATTGCTGGTCCGATTGAAAGGCTGATCGAAAGATGTTCGATGAGATCGAAAGGCGCTGTTCGATCAGACGGCTGGATTGGCGCAACGGGGCGCTGCTGAATCTCCGCAACAACCTGGTGGATTGGTGATTCTGGTGCTGAATCTCCGCAACAACGTGCTGGATTCGAGTGATTCTGGTGCTGAATCTCCGCAACAATGTGCTGGATTCGCGCAACGATTTGTGGCCATAATAGTTGGATTTACTTTATTCCATATTTATTGCCTATCTATATGTTTGTTGTTTTATCAAGCATGCTTTTATATGTCACATGTTATTGCATGCTAAATTCCCTCATTTAAATAACTAAGTGGGAGAGGGATTTATTTTGAATAAATCCCATGGTCTCCATTACTGGTTTGTAAGTGATGCATTTAAACTTGCGCGTTGGCTTTCAGTGCCTTCCTCCATATCGGATGAGTTTGATTGTGGATCACTAGATCAAACTTTCTTTATGAATAATTATAGGAAATTATTTAGGAGCGTGTAATCTTCTCCATCTGAAGAGACACAAACCTAGATGATTGACTTGGTATTAAGTAATGGTATACACTTAGATGCATATGATAAGTATCCTCCCCATCGGAGTAAGTGCTGTTATTTGCATGACTAAAAATAAACCAACTATTAATTTTATTTTGTTTGTCAAAATAATGAAATTAATGGGTAAAACCTCCTCTAACGAATGTCTGAATTAGTATACGACCACATTATCGTGGCATACGAAATTCACGGTGTATTGAGGTGTTGGTGAATTTAATTATATCGTTTGAGGGAACGATATAGGCTTTAAATTCTATATGATATGACCTGTGTATTTATTTGTTTATTTATATGATTCTCAGGATTTCATAATGTCTTTCAACCCACTTGCTGTTATACTCAAAGAAAACAAACTTACTGGACCTAATTATATTGACTGGAAAAGAAACCTGGATATTGTCCTAACTGCTGAAGAGTACAAGTTTGTACTCCATGAGCAATGTCCTGACAGGCCTGATGAAAACTCTAGTGAAGAGGAGAAAGTGCATTATAGGAAGTGGGTTAAGGCAGATGAGATGGCACGGTGTTACATTTTGGCTTCCATGTCAAATGTACTGCAACATCAGCATCAGGCCATGCCCACTGCCTATGATATGATGCTCAATCTCAAAGAACTCTTCGGACACCAGAGTCGGGTTGCCAGACAGGAGGCAATGAGAAACTTGATGACGACCACCATGTCTGAGGGGACACCTGTGAGTGATCACGTCCTTAAGATGATGGCTCATTTGAATGAGATGGAAGTCCTTGGAGCTGAAATCGATGGGGAAACCCAGGTCGATATCGTGCTCCAAACACTGCCTAAGAGTTTTGAGCAGTTCCGCCTTAATTATAATATGAACAAAAGAATGTACTCCTTGGCGGAACTTCTGACAGAACTCAAATCGGCAGAAGGACTATTTCGTCAAAGTGCTCAAGCTTACGTTACTGAAAAAGTTTCTACTTCTAAGCCGAAAGGTGGAAAGAAGAAGAAGAAACAGAATCCTTTGGCGAACAAAGCGAATGGACCTCAAAAGGCCGGACCACAAGGTGGTGTGAAAAAGCCGAAGGGCAAGTGCTTCGCGTGCAAGCAGCCTGGACATTGGAAGGTGGATTGTCCTCGTAAAAAGGAGAACAAAGAAGGTATATCTTATTCACTAATTGTTGAAACATGTTTAGCGGTGTTATCTACCGGCACCTGGTGTGTAGATACAGGAGCCACTGATCATGTCTGCAATTCTTTGCAGGGGTTCCAGGAAACCAGGCGACTTAGTGAGGGCGAGATTACCATCTACATGGGCAACGCTGCGAAAGTGGCGGCTGTTGCAGTGGGAGATGTTTATTTATCTTTTGATAGGAACAGGACTTTGGTTTTGAGGAATTGTCTTTACGTACCTTGTTTTAGAAAGAATTTGATTTCAGTTTCTAAGTTGTTTTTGGATGGATATTCTGTTTCTTTTGATGGCAAAGTTGTTGTCAAGAAAAATAGGGTTATTATCTGTTCTGGTACGTTGGTTGGCAATTTATATACTCTTAATCCAAAAACTCCTACGATGCAACAAATGGAAATTAATAATACATCTTCTAACTCAAATAAGAGAAAAGAACCTTCAAAAATGAACCAAACATATCTTTGGCATCTAAGATTAGGTCACATTAACTTGAGTAGGATTCAACGGTTGATAGCCGATGGACCTTTGAGTTCATTGGAAGTGGAAAACTATCCGACCTGCGAGTCCTGCTTGGAAGGAAAAATGACCAAGAGGCCTTTTAAAGCCAAGGGGTATAGAGCCAAAGAAGTGTTGGAATTGGTTCATTCTGATTTGTGTGGTCCTATGTCTATCCAAGCAAGAGGTGGTTTCGAATATTTTGTCTCTTTTATAGATGATTTTTCGAGATATGGATACATTTATTTGATGCGCCGCAAGTCTGAGTGCTTTGATAAGTTCAAAGAGTACAAGGCTGATGTGGAGAAGCGTCATGGTAAATGTATCAAAACACTACGATCTGATCGTGGTGGCGAGTACCTCTTAGGAGAGTTCAGGAATTACTTATCAGAGGCTGGGATTCAATCCCAACTGTCAGCACCTGGTACACCCCAACAGAATGGTGTGGCGGAACGAAGGAATAGGACTCTCATGGAAATGGTTAGATCAATGATGAGTTATTCGGAATTACCGAATTCGTTTTGGGGGTATGCCCTGGAAACGGCGGCGTACATTCTGAACTTGGTACCTTCTAAGACAGTACCCTCTACTCCCACAGAATTGTGGAATGGGCGTAAGCCCAGTCTGAAACACATTCGGATTTGGGGTAGTCCAGCACATGTGCTGAAGGGAGATGCTGATAAGTTGGAATCTCGTACGGAAGTTCGGCTGTTTGTGGGCTATCCTAAAGGAACGAAAGGTGGTTTGTTTTATAGTGCTAAAGATCAGAGGGTAATTGTAAGCACAAATGCCCGATTTTTAGAAGAGGACTATGTAATGAATCACAAGCCCATGAGTAAGATTGTTCTAGAAGAAATAAGAGGGCAAACTCCTACCTTAGTGCCAACGGTACAAGATGAGATACCACAGGGGTCTGCACCATCTGTCACTAATGATACACTATTACCACAAGTGCCTCGTCGTAGTGGGAGGGTTGTTAGACAACCTGATAGATTCATGTTTTTGGGAGAGTCTTCGGACTTAGTGCCCGGTGCACATGAATCTGATCCTTGGACCTATGACGAAGCACTCCAAGATAAAGATGCAGAATCTTGGCAAAAAGCTATGAATTCTGAGTTAGAATCTATGGATTCTAACCAAGTTTGGGAGCTAGTAGAACCACCAAATGGTGTAAAAGCCATTGGATGTAAATGGGTCTATAAAAGAAAAAGAGGATCAGACGGGAAAGTAGAAACTTTCAAAGCAAGGCTTGTTGCGAAGGGGTATACTCAAAAGGAAGGCATAGATTATGAGGAAACCTTTTCGCCGGTAGCCATGCTTAAGTCTATCCGGATTCTTTTGTCTATTGCTGCTCATATGAATTATGAGGTTTGGCAAATGGATGTCAAGACAGCTTTCCTTAACGGTAGTCTTGAACAAAACATCTATATGAAGCAACCAGAAGGATTCATTGCAAAGGGCAAAGAGCATCTTGTGTGTAAGCTTAATCGGTCCATTTATGGACTGAAACAAGCTTCGAGATCTTGGAACATCCGTTTTGATGAGGTAATCCAGTCTTATGGATTCATTCAATGTCTGGATGAGTCTTGTGTATACAAGAAGAGTGACGGAAACGTGGTGGTATTTCTTGTACTATACGTAGATGACATTTTGCTCATTGGCAACAATGTCAAGGTGTTGTCAGACGTAAAGGTATGGCTATCCAAACAGTTTGATATGAAGGACTTGGGAGAAGTTGGACATATTCTTGGGATCAAAGTTATAAGGGATCGCAAGAAAAGGATGTTATGTCTATCTCAAGCTTCATACATTGATACTATCCTAGCTCGTTTTAGCATGCAAAACTCTAAGAAAGGTTTTCTACCTTTTCGACATGGAGTACCTTTATCTAAGGAGATGTGTCCTAAGACACCAAAAAGATAGAGGATATGAAGGCAGTTCCTTATGCTTCGGCCGTAGGAAGCCTAATGTATGCAATGCTATGTACGAGGCCAGATATCTGCTTTGCCGTGGGCATGGTTAGCAGATATCAAAGTAACCCAGGACAAGGACATTGGACTGCGGTAAAGCATATTTTAAAGTACCTGAAAAGGACTAGAAATTATATGCTGATTTACCAAGCTAATGATTTGCTTCCTGTGGGTTACACGGATTCTGATTTCCAGTCGGATAGGGACAATAGTAAATCTACCTCGGGTTATGTGTTTACCTTGGGAGGTGGAGCCATAGTATGGAGGAGTGTTAAGCAGAAATGCGTTTCGGACTCAACCATGGAAGCTGAGTATGTGGCAGCCTCTGAGGCAGCCAAAGAAGCTGTATGGCTCAGAAACTTCATGATGGACTTAGAAGTGATTCCTAGTTTGCCTAAAGCTATCACAATTTATTGTGATAATAGTGGTGCAGTAGCAAACTCGAAGGAACCACGAGCCCATAAAGCAAGCAAGCACATTGAGCGCAAGTACCACCTGATACGAGACATCGTAAAACGAGGGGAAGTTGTTGTCGCCAAGATTGCATCAGCCGATAACCTAGCAGATCCTTTCACAAAGGCCCTTCCGGCGAAAGCCTTCGATGAGCATGTTGAAGGAATGGGAATCAGATGTATGATAGTGTAGATGACAGCATAGTCTTTTAGTATAAGTGGGAGATTGTTAGGATGTATACTATAAGCCTAGCTTTTGTATGAACATCTTTTATGCAATGAGAATTACTATGGTCGCATGTTTGCATTTTTATATTTGTTATATATGATTATGCAATGTCCAATTAATTTATATTATAGATAACTTGGTGTATGGTGCCACACAGAAGATCTTGTTATCAGTTTCTTATAAATTATTAATAGTAGATCACAACCAAGATGAATTTGGACAAATCATCGGAATGGTTGTAGTGTAGTTTGGTATTAGTCTGTCTTGACTATAAAACTACACTAGTATACTTTGTGTGTATTGAGCAGGACCATTTGAGGTTGTTCGTTTTATGCTGACTATGTAATAGAACAAGACCTCTGTTATTATGGATGTGCGTTCTCTTAATCCCTATATAATAACAGCCACGTAAACACAATATTTGTTTCTTTAATTTGCCAACGAGTGAGATTTATTTATTAAATCAATAAACTCGGTGAATTGGGAAACTGTATTGTCTATATGGTGTACTGTTGATTATAGAAGGAATCTGTGTCCTAATTATTTAGGATGATGATGTCCCCTTGAGGAGCTCATAAGGATTATCATGTAAACCCTGCAGGTGGATTTAATCCGACATGATAATAAAGTTGAGTCGTACTACTCTTGGAATTAGATGTTAATTAATTAAGTTGTCAGTAACTTATTTAATTAACGGACATTCGATATCTTAAACACAGGGAGATAAACGTGCACATAATAAGAAGGAGCCCATATTAAATATGGGATTGGGACGGTAGTTCAATAATAATTCTTTAGTGGACTGAATTATTATTGATGGGCTTAATTTATGTGCTCGGGCCGAACACAGGATACTTAAGCCCATCAGGAGGCCCAACCCAATTCCTCCTCTAGGTCCCTGATGTAGCCTATTTATAGCCTTTTTTCATCAGCGCCTCTCAAAACACGCAGATCACAGAAAACACGTGATAGTGAGAGAGAGAGCAGAATTGAGAGTTCTCGAAGGATCGTTGGCCACGCAACGTTCGAGAAAGGCTGCAGGAATACATCGGAAGATCGAGAGGTCTAGGGTTACGTAAGATCAGTCTTGGCTCGATTTCTCGTAGACTGATCGAAAGGTATAATTATTTTCTTTCCGCTGCTTCTTCTTTATACCTTGCATGGATCCCGATTCATTAATTGCATAGAGCCGGCGATCGGTCGGTTTCAACAGATTACTGCTTGAGCAGTCACCTTAAGCTTTAAGACAGAATAAGATTTATGCACATCAGAAATACTTTTCAGGCAAAGCTTCTTTTCTGAAAACAGATATTATGCTTATAAATAATATGCAAATAATAAGAGCAGATAAGCAATAACATCATCAAGATCAATGAAAATAGCACAGTAAAGAACACATCGATATATAGAGGTTCAAGGGTGGAGTAATCCCTCTACGTCCTCTCTTCTCCTACACAAGGAGGAACTTTTGGTAGGTCAAACAGTTGATTTACACAAGCCTCGCTTAGACAACCTAAACCTAACAAAGACTGTCAGTCTCTCCCACACAGGGTTACTACACCGTGACCAAACTCCTCTAGCCCACACAGAGCTCTTGTTCTTCTACTAAGAATGAAAATACTTGATCAGGAACACCCTCTGATCAAGCAACTCCTTTACAGTCTGAAATAAAAGAAAGAATTCTTAAACAACACATGCAGCAAGCTTAGAAACGATTGAGCTCTCAAATCTAAGGATAGCTTGCCGCTAGACTGGACTTGAAACTTCTATATATTTGTAGATGATTTTTGATAGCTTGAGAGTTTTGATCGCAAGAGTTTCAGATGCATTGCATGTACCAGTCTTCCAACATTTATAGGCAATTTGAAGTTTTGTCCGTTGGAGAGGGTGATCCTTCTTTGCAGCTTTTATAGATCTACGTGGCAGTTTCTGCTTTGTTTGTACATTGACCGTTGAGGTTATACTTGACTGTTGCTGCTATCGCCATACCTAGTCTATCTTCCCTTTAGACTTCCTTTTTGCTTTTCGATACGTGGCATAACTTGATTGGTTGTAAATGCGGCTTGTGCCTGACGTTAACCTCGTACATGACTTTCGAGGTAACTGCTACAAATCAGGTTGCTGATGCCTCCTGATGCTTTAGTTATCCTCAACTCTCTTTTTTGTCCATCTAGCAGTTAGTAACCTTAATATCCTCGGGTAGTATGGCCAGTATCCTTTTTGAGCAGCCTGCTGTAGATATGTATCCCTGTTTACTTCTTCTTTTCTTTTGGGTTTCATGCAGCGAGGTCTTCATGCCCTTGATCCTATACGTAGAGACTTTTTACAATGAAATCTAAATACACAGGATCCTAGATCCTAATCTATTACATGTTTTGTCATTCATCAAAATCTTATACAATGTTTCTTACAATTTCCCCCTTTTTTATGATGACAAAACTTCCTTTAAGAGGATCAATGACTATATTAGATAATTTATGAGAACTAATGCGTATTATCAGATCAACAAGATATATATGTAATTATGGAGAATTCAGATCAAGAGATTAAGCATAAGTTCACGAGCAGTGAGCTTTTTCAGATCTAAATAGATATTTTTATTGAGTTAATAAATTTGAACGATATCAGAGCATAATAAGTATAATTCAGCAAACAGAATATATGCAAGATTAGGGAGCAGGAAGGTTTACGCTTGAGCCAGGAAGCTCTCTTTCTTTCTTTCCTCGAACCCTTCCACCAGTTGAGGATAAACTCTTGGTAGGCTGGTTCCATCAGCCTTTGCATCTCAGGCGTCTCCTTGTACCTTAGCTAGAAATCTTCACAGAAAGGGATGATTTCTCCTATGTTCATTCTACCTTTTAGCTTCATCTGGATTGAGAGTACACCTCTGCTAGCAAGATCTTCGAAGCATTTGAGCCCTTCACGATGAGTTTTGCCTTTTATAAGTGTGGACTCTTTACATAACTTGATGTAGTACTTCAAGTATTCTGCTTGTTTGAAGATGTTGATCTGCGGAAAGGATGGACTATGAGAGGTAGGCAGATCGATTTCAGGGAGCTCCCATACTTGGAATCTGGAGCTCCTAGAGTCTGGGCTTCCTTCCAAGAAGATGCGAAGAGAGTTTGGTGCATTCATTTCGTCTGCTGCAAGGGCTTCCAGATAAGGTTGCTTTTGACGGATAAAGATATTTGACAGACTTTTCTTCGCTATTTCCTTAAAATGATCATCTGACGCTTTGCATAGCTTTTCTTCAACTCTCCTTCTTTTCTCCTCTCTTTTTTCTATTCCTCTACGAAGACCAGAATACACTTCAGAGATAGCTTCAGATTTTCTTTTGGTTACTATGCTATCTTGTTGTCCTCTAGAACTTATTCCATGGCCTCCTCCATCACCTCCTGAATCCTTCTTAGGCAAGATTGTTAGCTGTTTGCAAGAGGAGGGGACCTGCTGTCTTTTCTGCTCGATCCTCTTAATTGTATCTTCCCCCTTTTTGTTATCATTAAGGGCCGAGCCAACTCTGAACTTGAGCATTTCATACACACTGGTTAAAATATCAGTATGATTCTCCAAGGTTTGATTCTGTTCAAACTGAGCGTCGGAGACCTTTTTGAGGGACGCCGTAACAAATTGTTGCTCCAACTCAATTTCTATTAACCTGTTAGCTTGGGAATTGAGCTTTTCGTTCATGCTCTTGATGGTGTCAACCAGAACGGTAGAGGAGGTTAGGGATGAGATGGACTTTTGCAGTTTAGCCATGGTTGCATTAAATGTGTCCATCTTGAAGGAAGCTTGAAACTGATCCTTCCTTGCCTCAGCTCTCATCTGGTTGCTTGCTTTGCTTAAGAATGTCCCAAGTTTTCCTATTGCCTTGAGGACATCATCATAGGATTTTTGCTCATCAATCTGCATAGAAAGAGAAGGGTTTAGAGGTTTGGAAATTTTGGCTCCAGATTCACCCTGTTCACTGGGTGATCCTTCATCGCTGCTGGAGCTAGACATGAAACTTTTAGTGTCTGCTCCCTCACGTGCTGATACTTCCTTATCATCATTGTCTGCTTCCGCACGAGCTGATATCTCCTTATCATCAGCTGGTATTTCATCCTGAGGGACATTTCCTTTCTAGGCTTGCATCCTCCTTATTATTTCTTCAGAGGGTCTTTCCTCCAGTACCTCTTCAACTTCTGTCTGTTTTATCGAAGTCTTTTGCTGGGTAGACTCCTCTATAGTAGGCTCTTTAGTAGCTGCCTCTTCAGCAGTAGTCTTTTTCTGAGCAGTCTGTCCTGCTGAATTCGTATCAACAGTAGGCTCCATGTTAGCAACCTATTTTATTGTGGCCTCCTCTGCAATCGTCGTTCCACGATTCACAGGATCCTCAGAAATTACACCTTCCATCTCTATTGGTATAATTTCCTCAGCCGTTTTATCGACCTCCATTGGTAACTCATCAATAGAGAGTTCTGGCACCGAGGTCCCTTCTTCAACGACTGCTGCTTTAAGTGTTTCCTCAAGAGCCGCAGCAACAGCAAGAACATCCAACTTTACAGCCTCCGGAGTAGTTGGTAGCTCCATCATTGGCGATTCCGTCTTTCCCATGATGATAGAGGTGTCTCCAATGATATGAACTTCTCCTGCAATGTCTGATCTTGCATCCTTCTCAACTGGTAAGACTATTATGTCTACTAGCTGACTGTATGCCCCACTAGATTCATCTTTTAATTCGGGTTGTGAAAGATTCTTTTGACTGATCGGTGGAGCATTTTAGGGATGTTCAATTGATGCTACTCCAATGGAGGAACCTTCACCTGGTTGTATGAGCACAACCTTATGCCTCCTCTTTCTTTCCACCATACTGGCATCTAAGCCTGTTTTAGCATCCTTTCATCTGCTTCATCTACTCCGAATACTTCAGCCTGTTTTTCAACGAATCCCACGTCATCACCAGCAGCTGCTGTTAAGATAACCTGATCCTTGTAGAACGCAGGTTGCTCGATGGGCTTCTTTCTCTTCAGCGTCCTTGGAGAAGGTGGAGGTAATTCAAGCTGTGAGGCTTGCTTCTTCTTTTCAGCAATCACAGCCAATCTTAGTTCAGTTTCATAATTTTCTTGAAAGTCTTTCCACTTCCTCCTACGCAGACTTTTCAAGTATCTTGTCTCCAATACTTCTTCTTCCGCTATGTCAGACACTTCTGCCCAACTTAGTGCCCAATCTTCCTCAATATACAATTCACGCTATGAAAACATGTTCGGGCTGGGAAGATGTCGGTAGTTCCACCAGGTTTTGAATCTGTCCCACTGCTTCTCAAACTCCTCTTTCATCTTGGCTGTGTCCAAAACTACTTCAGGATCAGATTCCTCAGTACTCTCCTCTTCCTCCATTTCCAACTGTTTTTGCAGGTGGGCCGTTACCTTTTGTACAACCACTTCTACATGCTCAGTGGTTTGAATCTCTGATTCACCATTTTTACCTTTGCTTGAGGGAACAGGTAGCATTAGTAAATGTGATGGTGACGCTTCATCATCAGAGATTCTTAGCTTCCTTTTCACCACCTGCTTCCCCCTCATCCTTACACTCCTCTTCTTCTTTTCCTTCCTAGGTGGAGAGGCAGTAGCCTCCGAACCTTCCCCCTCAGACGTGCTTTCCTGTACTGCCTCTCTCTGGGTCTCCTTCTCCTTTGCTGCAGTAACCTTCCTGGTTACCGGAGAGATCTTAGTTCCCTTTTTGGCAAAGATTCTGCCATATCCTATGAACTTGCCCCTTTGAATGGGCTTACCCTTTGACAGGTCGTGACCAGCAAACCACATGATGGTGTTGATCACTAGTCCATAAGTTGGTTTGCCAACTTTCTTCTCCACCTCTTCTTTAAGCCTGGTGAAGACATACTCTGCCCAGTTTATCTCCTCAGCTTCCATTAGGGCCATCATTATCCTGTACCTGAAGTTGGTACACTTGTCAAAAGAACTAGATCAGTTCTCGATGATATGACAGTAGATGTCATGGAGCATCTGATACTCCACCTGGAAGAGCTTTTTGTTACAGCTCTTGTTCAGCGGTAATATGTCTTCTGAGCCTGTGAATCTCTTCCGGTATTCTTCTACCATCGCATCTCCGTAGGTGGCTAACTCACTACCATCCATTCTTTCAGTGGGCAGTTGAAAGATTTTCCTTAGGAGACTGGAAGTGATCTCAATCGTCTTCTTGCCCAACTTGGACATGATCTTTGTCTTTTCTTTAAATATTTCTGCATTGTTGTAAAATTGTCTAATTAGGTCCTCGCAATAGGGTTCTCTGTAGCGCGATCAGAAACCCCATACTCTGGACTGGTGAAGATTGTTTAGAATCATCCGCATTAGGTCGATGGAGTGACCTTCATCTCTAATGGCTTTCAGTAATATCTTCTCATCGATAAGACGACCATCAATGACTTGTGTGTTCTTGGGTGCCATTTTTGAGAAGTGGTAAGGAAGGTGAGTTTTCTGCAAAAGTAGAAGTGAGCACAAACTGGATCCCTAGGTTACTTGTTTGCAGAAGGAACCTAGGTTTGCAGAAGGTTAGAGAGCGAGAAAGTATGAGAGCGTAAAAGATTTGATCAACTAGATTTGATCAAGTGTAAACTTCTTATTTACAGAAAAACTTCCTGTGTTAGGATCAATGACGTAGATCTTCTTAGAATTTGAATGGTTTCTCATTCCGCGGTTGAGGATCCTTGCATTTAATGCTCTGATTCACTTTTTGACTTTTCAAAGATCTTGAGGGACTTGTTTGCAAATATCGCCACCTCTTATTGGATAACCTGCCCTGATTTGATGCGCCACGTGTTGGGATTGACAGTTCCTTTTGATCGTGCGCTTTGTGGGTTCCTCTATGATGATTAATTTTTCACGTGGTAATTGTTGACGTATCTTGCAGTGAGCTTGGTCAGCTACCTATGTTAGGAACCTTTTGACAGGAACCTTTTCCAATGTTCTTTCCCGATTTCCTTCAGGCTCTTTATTTTAAAAGCTTTTTGTCTTCCCCCTAAGCTGTATGACACCTTAACAGACACATGTTAGAGGAGTTAGCTTAACTTGATAATACCTAATTCGTTTCTTAGAAAAGAGAATCTAGATTCACAGAGAGGTTTTGTGAATATGTCAGCTAGTTGTTGATCAATATGAATTTTCTCCAGTGAGATGTCTTTCTTCTCGACGTGATCTCTGATGAAGTGATATCTGATGTCGATGTGTTTGGTTCTTGAGTGGAAAACTGGGTTGTGAGTGAGTGCAATTGCACTTGTTTTATCACACATAATTGGAGTATAATTTTCCATAATATCGTAATCTCGAAGCTGTTGTCGAATCCATAGGATTTGTGCACAGCAGCTTTCTGCAGCAACATATTCTACTTCGGCAGTGAATGTGGCTATTGAAGTTTGCTTCCTACAGAACCAGAATACTAAGCGATTCCCTAGCATTTGGCAAGTTCTGCTAGTGCTTACCCTATCAATTTCGCAACCTTTAAAATCAGAGTCAGTAAATCCAATTAATTTGATATCTCATTCTTTAGGATACCACAAGCTTACTTCTTGGGTTCCTTTTAGATATTTGATTATCCTCTTAGCCGCTGTGAGGTGGGACTCTTTAGGAGCAACTTGATATCTTGCACACATTCATACTGCAAACATGATGTCTGGTCTGCTTGCGATAAAGTAGAGCAGTGACCTAATTAATCTTCTGTATTTTGTGATGTCAACTGCCTTTCCCCCTTCGTCTTTATCCAGACTTCCTGAAGTTGGCATTGGAATGCTTACTGTACTAACATTCTCCATTCCAAATTTCTTGATTAGCTCCTTGGTATATTTCATCAGATTTATAAAAGTTCCTTAATCAAGCTGCCTGACTTGTAATCCAAGGAAGAAACTTAGTTCTCCCATCATACTCATCTCAAATTTGGATTGCATTAGATTGGAGAACTTCCTGCACAACTCTTTGTTGGTTGATCCAAAGATGATGTCATCCACATAGATCTAGACGAGCAGGATGCTATCTTCATCCTGTATTCTAAATAGAGTTTTATCCACCTTGCCCTTCTTGAATCCATTATCCAGTAGGTATTTTGACAAGGTGTCATACCATGCTCTCTGTGCTTGCTTCAATCCATAAAGAGCTTTTCTCAGTCTATATACCATCTTATCAGCATTTTCTTTGATGCCGGGTAGCTGTTCAACATTGACTTCTTCTACCAGCATCCCATTTAAGAAGCTCTTCACGTCCATTTTATACACGGTGAGATTCTTGTATGCTGCATAAGCTAGAAAGATTCTAATTGCTTCTAATCTGGCTATTGGAGCAAAGGTTTCATCAAAATCAGTCAATGTCTTCTTCCTGGCAGTATCCCTTTGCTACTAGCCTGGCTTTATTCCTTACAAATTGTCCCTCTTCATCTAGCTTATTCTTAAATACCCACTTGGTTCCAATAACTCCTTGATGAGTAGGTTTGGGGACTAGGTACCAAACTTGGTTCCTTTCAAATCCATTCAACTCTTCTTGCATAGCTTAAACCCAGTTGGTATCTTATAGAGCTTCTTTTGGATGCTTTGGTTCAACGTGTGAGATGAAACAAGCGAACATGGCTTCATGTGGATTTGCTCTTCTCGTTCACACTCTAGAAGTATAATCTCCAATTATCAGGTCTCTGGGATGATTTCTTAACTAACTTCTTATCTTTTCAACAACTTGCTGTGGTTCCCCCTCTACCGGATTCTGATTCGATTTTGCAGGCTGATCATTTTGAGGTTCCTGATTGTCCTCAGGTTCCTGTATCTGAGTGGGTACCTGCATGTTATGAACATGTATATCTTGGGATGGTAGTATTCCATCCATGTTTTGAAGATTTGGTAACTGCACATCAATATACTCAACATGATTGTTGTTGATATGAGTTTTGTCCAGCTCTTCTTGAGGTTCCTCAAAGCCTTACTGCAATATGATTCATCAAAGATTAAATGCACATATTCTTCTACAACAAGTGTTCTCTTGTTGAAGATTCTGAAGGCCTTACTTACCGATGAGTATCCTAGGAATATCCCTTCATCAGATTTAGCATCAAAGGTTTTGAGGTATTCCTTTCCATTGTTAAGTACGAAGCACCTGCATCCAAAGATGTGAAAATAATCAATGTAGGGAGAGTAGCCATACCACAACTCGTAGGGTGTCTTGTTTAGATCCTTGTTTATCAAGCATCTATTCTGTGTATAGCATGCTGTGTTGGTTGCTTCTGCCCAAAACCTCTTTGGGAGCTCAGCTTCGACTAGCATTGTTCTTGTGGCTTCCTTCAAAGTTCTATTCCATCTTTCAGCAACCCCATTTTGTTGAGGCATCCTGGCTGCTGAGTATTCATGCCTAATTCCATTGTTTGAACAATAGTCTTCTATTAATTTGTTAGTGAATTCAGTTCCCCTATCTGTTCTGATTTTTACTATACTTAGGCACTTTTCTGTTTGCAACCTTCTCAGGAATTCTGGCAGACGTTGCTGAGTATCAGATTTCTTTGCAAGAAAGATCGTCCAAGTGAACCTGAGTAGTCATCTACTACTACTAAGGTGTATTTCTTCCCAAATATGCTAATTGGATCAATTGGTCCAAAGAGATCCATATGAAGCATATCTAGTACCCTTTCTGTAGAGCGAAGAGTTTTGTTTTTGAAGGAGCTCTTTACTTGTTTTACTTTCTGACATGCTCCACAAACAATTTCCCTTTTGTAAACCATGTCGGGTAGTCCTTTGACTAATCTCTTCTGGCCAGCTTATTCATGGTTTTGAAGTTTAGGTGGCTTAATCTTTTGTGCCACAGCCAGCTAGTTTCAGGAGTACTCTTGGCAATAAAACATGTAGGAGTAGTTGCTGAGTCCCAATCAGCAATATAGATGTTTCCTTTCCTTGTTCCAGTGAGCTTGACTTCCTGAGTCTTGTTGTCCTTGATAAGACACTTGTTGAGATTAAACTCCACACAGTAGCTTTTGTCACAGAATTGATTAATGCTCAGGAGATTGTATTTCAACCCTTCTACATGAGATACTTCTTTGATGCGGATATTTCCTCTAATTAGGTCACTAGTGCCTTTGTGCTTCCTTTGGAGTTGTTTCCGAATATGACCTTGGGTCCTTTGGAAGTTTTAAAGTTGATAAGGCTTTTCTGGTTTCCTTTCATGTGTCTTGAGCATCCACTGTCGATGTACCATATTTCTGTGCTACCTTCTGTCACTAGATCCTGTATTCAAGAGAAATCACTTTCTTTTAGGTACCCATACAAGTATGTGTCCTTTCTTGTTAGTATCTATTCTCCTTTTAGGAACCCATACTTGCTTTACAACAATCTTTCCATTGTAAGTCTTGATAGTTCCTGAACTACCACCAGTATCCTTAGGATACTGCATATGTGCTTGGTGTTTTTGTAGTTTCTTCCTTTGTCTTCTAGGAGTATAAATTCCTTTAGATATATAGATCTCTGGCAAATATGAAATATGAGTTCTTTTAAACTTTCTAGATGGCTGTCTATAGATCCTGCTTTCAGCATACTTAGGTTGCTGGAGCTAGCTTTTGACAGATTTAGACTCATGGATAGTTCTAAAGAGTTTCTTTCCCTTTTCTTCAAGGCTTCCTTCATTTCTGCTTGCACTTCCCCCTTGATTAGATAATTCATTTTGATGAGGGGTAGTTGCAGGCACAAATGTGGGTGCTCTTGAAGTATTAGCAGTTGAAGTGGAATCCTTTCCACAGTAACCTATGCCAGCAAAAATTTTTAGACTTCTTTGGATATTTAGCATAACATCTAAGTCTTTAGAGGATTTGTTAAAGGTATTGATTGTTTCAGTGAGGACCTTCTTCTCATTTACTAGCTTAGTGACTTGTAATTTGAGCTCACTAATTTCATTTTTAAGGTCACTGCATGTTTGACTTTTGGATTTTTCTAGTGCTAATAGTCTTTCTAGCAAAGCATGCTCTCTCTTAAGCTCTATATTCTCTATTTTTAACTCCTCATGTGTTAAAGTGATTTGCTCAAAGTCACTCATGATTTGTTTGAACACACAAATCAAGTTCAGCCTTTCATTAGTTTGAACAGGAGAGTTGAGATATATTACCTCATCTTCAGAGTCGTCACTTTTTGCCATGAGGCAGATCAGGGATTCTTCGTCTGAAGATGAATTCTCCGAATCACTGTCGGTGGTTGATTTTTCTTTCTTAGATGCCTTCTCAAGTGTAGCTGCCTGAGAGGATTCTTCCTCACCTATCAGCACCTTTAGCCTCTGGCGTTCTTGACTTTTTTTTTCTTGTCTCACCTTTCGTTCATCCTCAGGATATCGGTGAACTTCTGGATGTAGGCATTCCATGGCATAGTGACTTGGCTTTCTACAGTTGTAGCAGAGGTTAGTAGCTTTAGAGTTTAACTGTAGTGACTGCCCACTAGTTTCAGCCTCACTTCGCTTTTTCCTGAATACATCTGTTCGTGAGTTTCTCCTTATGAAGTTTTGAAATCTTTTTAGGAGTAGCGCCATGTCTTCTTCAGTAGTGGCCTCCAAGGTGGTTGTATGATCTTTAGATTTCCTAGTTTCCTGAGGCTGTCTTACTGTTAATGCAGTAACCTTTTAGTTGCTTCCTTGGGTTTCCACCTTCCTTCTATTGATTACGAACTCAAAGGCTTTGAGATCTGAGAAGAGATCGAACGTGCTCATAGACTTTAAGTCCATAGATACTCTCATGGCTGTTGTCTTGCTATCCCACTCAACAGGGAGAGCCCTCAGCACCTTCATGTTTTTCTCCTTTTGAGTATAGATTTTGTCATGACACTCAAGCTCATTAATGATGGCTGTGAACCTTAGGTCCATTTGCTTTAGGGTTTCTCCAGGTATCATTTCAAATAGCTTAAACTTCTGAGTAGCTGTAGAAACCTTGTTTTCTTTCGTGAGCTTGGTGCCTTCGCAAATTTGCTCCAGTTTCTCCCAGATCTCTTTGGCGGTTCTGCAAGTTTTAACTTTGCTGAAAATTCCTTTATCCAGAGTGAGGAATAATGCATTCTTTGCTACATTGTCAAGATTTGCTCTTCTCCTCTCATCAGTAGTCCATTCCTCTCTGGGTTTTTCCAGAACAGCTGGGTATGGGATGACTCCTGCATCACCTTGTCTGTCAGCTGCTTCATCCACAGCCCTGACAAACAATGGGTTAACTTTTGTAATTCTAGGTAGTCCTTCAGTGATGACGTACCATATTTCATCATGCATGGCTGACAGATGTGCCTGCATGCGAATTTTCCAATCATCATATTCGTCAATGAAGAACATAGGTACTTTATGAGAGTTCATGATGATTATTCTTATGATAGAAAAGAGGGTATTCAGAAAAGAAAAAGGATCAAGGATTGATTAGTTAGATCGGACTTTTAATCCAACCTGCTCTGATACCACTTGTTGGTCCCAAGTGGTAGTAGGCTTAGAGGGGGATGAATAAGCCTACTCAAAATTTTCAATCTTTTCTACTAGAAAAGACACACAGGCAGTTTGTTAAGGAACTAACTGCCCTGAAGCTTAGTGCTTGAGCAGTTATCTTAAGCTTTAAGACAAAATGAGATTTATGCACAGCGGAAATACTTTTCAAGCAAAGCTTTTTTTCTGAAAACAAATGTTATGCTTATAAATGATATGCAAATGATAAGAGCAGATAAGCAATAACATCAACAAGATCAATGAAAAAAGCACAGTAAAGAGCACAGCGATATATAGAGGTTCAAGGGTAGAGTAATCCCTCTACGTCCTCTCTTCTCTTACACAAGGAGGAACTTTTGTTAGGTGAAATGGTTAATTTACACAAGTCTCGCTTAGATAACCTAAACCTAACAAAGACTGTCAGTCTCTCCAACACAGGGTTACTGCACCGTGACCAAACTCCACTAGCCCACACAGAGCTCTTGTTCTTTTACTAAAAATGAAAATACTTGATCAGGAACACCCTCTGATCAAGCAACTCCTTTACAGTCTGAAATAAAAGAAAGATTTCTTCAACAACACAGGCAGCAAGATTAGAAACGATTGAGCTCTCAAATTAAAGGATAGCTTGCTGCTAGATTAGACTTGAAACTTCTATGTATTTGTTGATGATTTTTGATAGCTTGGGCATTTTGATCGCAAGAGTTTCAGGTGCATTTCATGTGCCAGTCTTCCAACATTTATAGGCGATTCGAATTTTTGTCCATTGGCGAAAGTGATCCTTCTTTGCAGCTTTCATAGATCAACGTGGCAGTTTCTGCTTTGTTCGTACACTGACCGTTGAGGTTGTACTTGACTGTTCCTGCTATCACCATACCTAGTCTGTCTTCCCTTCAGACTTCCTTTTTGCTTTTCGATACGTGGCATAACTTGATAGGTTGCAAATGCGGCTTGTGCCTAACGTTAACCTCGTACATGACTTTCGAGGTAACTGCTACGAAATCAGGTTGCTGATGCCTCCTGATGCTTCAGTTATCTTCAGCTCTCTTTTTATCCATCTAGCAGTTAGTAACCTTAATATCCTTGGGTAGTGCGGTCAGTATCCTTTTTGAGCAGCCTACTGCAGATATGTATCCCTGTTTACTTCTTCTTTTCTCTTTGGTTTCATGTAGCAAGGTCTTCATGCCCTTGATCCTATACTTAGAGACTTTTTACAATGGAATCTAAATACATAGGATCCTAGATCCTAATTTATTACATGTTTTTTCATTCATCAAAATCTTATACAATGTTCCTTACAAATATTTCCTACAGTGGCAACATGATCCTACGGTTCAGATTTAAATTTCTGCTGAAGAATCTCTTAATCAAATGGCTGAGGTTGTTGGCGCATGGATTTTTTTGTGTTTTAATGATACTTGCACTACAAGAAAATCACACATCCGTTGTCTTTCCTAGAAAAAAGAGGGTTGTTGTTGGAGGGGTTGTTAAAAATGCGCTCAAAGATAACGCTACAAAAAGAATTGTCTTTTTCAAAAAGACAATGATATTTAACTGTTGCAGAAAAAGCGTTGTCTTTCTAAAATTCTCGCTCATTGACAACGCCTTTTTACCGTTGCAAGTTTGCGCTGTCTTTTGGAAAAAAGACAACGCTTTTTATGCGTTGTCTTTGAGACTACATTTCTTGACAACCCATGCCATGGGTTGTCCTAATAAGACAAAAAAAAAAGATAAATTAAAATTGTTGCTTCAACCGATTGTGGAGATGGGTGATTGACCAACCCATCCCACAACCCATCTTCAATGTACTTATTCAATTAGAGTGTGACACTTGTCACACTCTAATTGGTTCTAGTTATTTTTTTTTGGATAACATTTAGATTCTTGATAAATGATATTTATTTGATTTTATTTTATTTTTTAAAAATAACCAAAATTCCTATCTTTTTTTTTTTATCTATAAATAGAGTGTAATATTGACATATTTTGAATTACAATCAAAAAATATTTATTTTCTCTCAATCTAAAATTCTATCTTTTTTACATTTTGAGGTTCACTTTTTTCTCATATTATTTCCATAATCTCTTTCTTATTATGGATTCAAACAATCGTAATTATTACCCAAACTCCCACAATTTTTCAAATTTTGATGATTTTATTAATCTTGGAGATTACCAAAACTCTCAATTTTCTCCAAATCTCAATCAAGTTCCTATTTTAGAACAAGTTCAAACATCACAAAATATCTCCCGGAATTTATTCCAAAATGTTCAACGAACAAACCCACCCAAAAGAGCAGTTAGTGTGTGAAAGAAGATGTTGCTCTTATGTCATCTTGGTGTTTCATTAGTGAAGATAGAGTGCATGACAAAAATCAAAAAGGTCCTTCAATATGGGGACGAGTTCAAAAAATGTATCTTGAAGCTCAAGCAGAAAATCCTGAAGATATGAAGGAAAGAAATAGTTGATATGTTAAAAGGTCGCTTCAAACGACTCAATGAAAATGGAAACAAGTGGATTTCAGCTTAGAAGGAAGCACATAGTCGAAAAAGGAGTGGAATGAGCCACAAAGATGTCGAGATAGAAGCTCATACTATTTATGAAGCAAGTGGTAATAAATTTCATGATTTAATTGTATTTAATGAAGTAATGTGTAAACATCCAAAGTGGGAAGTGAAATTAGATCATGATTCAACACGTTTCCGTGCTGAAAATGAGGACTGGTAACGAAGAAAGTGGTGGAAGTTCAAAAAGAGCTAAAACAAGTGAAGATTGTGAGTATTCTATTCCGTCAAATCCAGAAACTCCAAGTAGTGGTTGTTCAACCATTGCTCGTCCTCAAGGTAGAGATAAGACAAAAAAAAAAAAAAAAGGGAAAGGTAAGGCCTCACAATCTTCTGCTACTAATGAAGTTGCTGCTGAAATTCGTGCATTGAGGCTCACTAGAGACAACGAAGTTAAAGTAATGAAGAAATTGGGTGACACAAGAATTGAATTGTAGCGAGAGAAGTTACAGAGGAATCAAATGAGGATGAAAGAAGTTATGTTGAATACATTGCTTGTGAAAGATCACTTATCTCCAGAAGATGAAGAGATGAAACGCAATTTAATGGCAATTGTGTCTGGACAATGAATGTATCTTATTTTCATGTATTTTAGTCTATCACATTTCAATTATTGTCTTTTAATTTCATGTAATTTAGGTCTTTTAGTTAATTTCATGTTGTTGTGTGTTTAATTATGTAATTGAATTGTCAATTCTACTTTAAATTCATTTCAGAACTTTTTAAAACTTTTCAGAACTATCACATGCATATATAACTTTTTCAGAACTTTCACATGCATATATAACTGACATATATAAAGTGAATTTACATACATTTGTCTTTCCATTTGAGAGTTGTCTCAATCACACTTTTATGATAGATTCCGCATTTATTGTTGATGTGGAAGAGATTAGTGAAGCATTTTGAAGTCTGCTTCTAGATAGAATATGTGTTGTCGGTAGGATGAAAAACAATAATAAGTTTTAACTCCGAACTCGGATTTCTATTATAATATCTTTCTAGAAGCAGAACAATGAGATGAATAAGACATATGGCTTTGCCGTGACGTGTAGGGTCCAGAGGCCAAATTCAAACGTTTGAGAGCCCATTTAGTAGTTTTAAAATTTTCATTTTTTTTTTTTGCTTTTTGGATCAATACGATTTATATTTTTTAATCGTATGAACTATTTATGCTTTTGAGAACCTACTAGCTTGTGAATATATTATAATAGCTTGTGAAAGGACTTTTCTATTTATATAATAGCCACCCAAAACGTAATTGAGTTTTCACACTTTATGCACATGCTCGTCGTTTAACCTACTAGCTCCCAAAAACATCCGAAATCTTTTACACTCTCTTGTCACTTTATGCATATGCTCTTGTCTATCAATTTACTATCTTCCAAATGAATTGTCTCAATCAACTTTATGGTAGCTTTCACATGTCATCTCTGATTTTTCTATATATCCTTGTTGAATTCATATCTCAATCAACTCAAATCATTGTTTATCCTCAACTTCAAAAATGTCTTTCAATGAAAACTTATATATGGATTCAGATTCAAGTTCTGGTTCTATCAATTTCGCAGAACTTGATGAATGGGAAAACCGGGTTGTTCAAAGCAATTATCAAATTGATAAGCTACTCGAGGATATGATCTTAAACAATCCTAATATGATTGTGGAAGATCACACTCCTAGAGCTAGACGACGGTATATTGATAGAGAGCGTGCAGTTTGGTGAGGAGCGTTTGATGAATGACTATTTTGTCGACAGATCGACATATCCTCCTGAGATCTTTCGACGCAGGTTTCGCATGCGAAAATCATTGTTTCTGCGTATAGTGGAGGCTGTTACTTCCAATGATGAACATTTTCAACAAAGACTTGATGCCGCAGGTAGACAAGGGATTTCACCATTACAGAAATGTACTGGAGCTATGAGGGTGTTGGCGTAAGGCACATCAACTGATGCTGTTGATGAATACTTGCGAGTGAGTGCAGTTGTGACAAGGGAAGCTCTCATGCATTTCGTAGATGCTGTCATTTCTTATTTTGGTGATAAGTATCTCAGAAGACCTAATGAAGAAGATTTGACTAGATTACTATACGTCGGGGAACAACGTGGATTCCCGAGCATGATAGGCAGTATTGATTGCATGATTGGGAATGGAAAAATTGTCCTACTGCGTGGGCTGGACAATATGCAGGAAGAAGTGGAAAGCCAACAATCATTTTAGAAGCTGTTGTATCATATGACTTATGGATATGACATGCATTCTTTGGAACACCAGGTACGTGTAATGATATTAATGTACTTCATCGATCTCCAGTTTTTAATGATGTGTTGGAAGGTCGAGCACCAGAGATTAGTTACGTAGTGAATGGTCGTGAAAATGATAGAGCATATTATCTCACTGATGGCATATATCCTTCATGGGCTGCATTTGTTAAGTCAATTTCTTATCCACAACTCCGAAAGCATAAATTGTTCGCTCAGCACCAGAAGGCTGTGAGAAAAGATGTTGAACGCGTATTTGGAGTTCTACAAGCTCGTTTTTCTTAGATGCCCATGTCTTGTTTGGGATAAACTTAAGATGGGTAAAATTATGATGGCTTGTATCATCATGCACAATATGATAGTAGAGGATGAACGAGACACATATCAAAACTATTATGATCCTACCGAATTTATTATGGATAGACCTATAAACCGACAAGAAAGAAGTGAAGTACATGAATAAGATAATGATCAACATTTGCGATGCTCTACCAAACACATTGCAAACTTGTCCACTTATATGAGTAATAGGGCACAACTTCGCAATAGAGAAGCTCATAATGCTCTTAAACATGACTTGATTGAGCATATATGGCAAAAATTTGATAATGATAATTGATTATATCATTTGTATCTTTTATGTTTGCAATTTAATATTTCATGTATCTTTTTTCATTTTTCGTATTCCCATAATTGTAATTTTTATATAATTAATGTAATTTTAATTTAATTTAATTATTGTGTTAGTATATTATTTTTGTGTATTATCGAAACAAATTTTTTTACTATAATTGCGGAATTAAAATACAATTATTATATTTTTGAATATAATTAAAAAATTCTCGAAATAGTATATAATTTCATATTAATTATTGTAGTGTATATATAGATGAGAGAAAAATTAATATTTTATTAAAAAGTTAGGTTGGGTTGGGTTGTTGATAAAATATAAAAAAGTTGGAATTGAGTTGGGTTGTAGATTGTATATATGGATCAGAGAGAAATGAATATTTTATTAAGAGGTTAGGTTGTGGTGGGTTGTGAATAAATATAGTCTGAGCCTGTATTTTTAACAACCCCTTCAACAACAACCCTCTTTTTTTTTAAGAAAGACAACACTTAATACCGTTGTCTTTAAGCGTGTTCACCAATGCTTTTAGCAACGCTTTTTTTTTTTCCATTGTCTCTTTATGTGTTGTCTTTTTAAATCACATTTTTTAATAATATTTATATCCTGTCATTATTCAATAATAATATATAAACGAAAAATGCATTAAAAGAACTTTTAATCTTCAACATAACATCATTAATATCATACAAAGATATCAAATCCTCCCAACAATATATCAATCCATAACACTTCAAAATATAAAATGTTACATCTACAATATTTCAACTACTAGCAAAATGTCTACAAAAGTTAGATCACCTAGTTTTCATAACATGGTCTTCACGAGAAAAGCATCATCGATATCCTCAGCACCAACAACCTGTAATTTCATAATCATGTTAGGTAAAGATCCTGCACATGCAAATAAAGAGGGAAAGAAACAGAGCTAAGCATCCAAATACTTTACACACCTCAGCATTCTGAATCTGTAAAAGCAGGTCCTTCACTTTGTCTTCAACATATTCAACCTATACCAAATCTCAAGAGTAAGAATAACTCTACATATCAAGGAATGCAATTTTCCTGAATGCACAACAGACCAACACCTTATGAAACCATTTTGGAAACATAATATCTTTAAATAATAATCATAAGTAGTTAATAGGACTCATACATATATGATTCAACATGGAATGTATAGGACATGGAACCACAAATGTAATTGAACTTAAGAGTCCAGTAGACATCTTGATAAAAATCAAGAAATCACAACTTAGATCATCTATAGAAGAAAAAGTTTTTAAGTGGAAAATAAATCGTAATTTCATGTATCCATATAAATAATATTGAAATCAATCGCAGGTAATTTACGCCAACACATACACATATGTATATATACTTTTCCGAGTCCATTAGACAGATTCCCCTAGTGATATATTGATTAAATACATGATGAATATACTTCATATGTACAGGATATGTTTGTAAACAACATGACTGCAATAATGGAAACAAGAAAAAATAGTAGTATATAGACAAACTGACAAGATCAGCAAGCAAGACTGAGTTCTTGATTAATCCAAGAACCAACTAACCCAACAAATACTAGTTGCTTACCTCAACATCATAAGGCATACTATTCTTAAGTAAACCAATAAAATGACCACAGATTAATCATTTAATTACTTGTAACTCCTCTAGAGTTGCACCCTCTGGTGGTACGACTAAAAGAAGTTGTACTTCAGGAGATCCATATTTAGCGTAAAATTCACCCTCCTAAGTGAGCACCCATCTTTTCCTCTTGATATCCTGCACATTTTTTTTAATTTTTTTTAAAGAAACACATACATCATTATCAAGGAAGCATATAAAGGAATTTGCTAACGTACTTGTTGGAAACATTTAAGTATGTTTTGATGAGACAAAACCTTAAGATAGTAACCCTCACTCTATAAGCATAACCAATCTTAGGAAAGGTTACTGTAACAAGGTTACTGCAGAAAGATAAAAAGATAGAAAAAAGCTTCTAAAGAAGGATGCTGAAGAGAATGGTGAAAGGAATCTGGTAGACTAATTAGGATACTGCTAACTACAGGAAGCTACCTGGAAGATAACATCCTGTGTGGATCCTGTCTAGTTGCTGAAACCTAAGAAGGGAGTAAGAACTTTAGTACGCTTGTTTAGAATCCTTAGAGTGCTTTTAGTACGAAAAGTGTCCCGTAAATCTAAAGCTCTAGTGGATATTCTCCTTGTGAATGAGAAGAGAGGATGTAGAAGTCTTACACCACCTTCGAACCTCTATAAACCTGTTTGTTTATCTTTACTGCTTTCAGCATACATTCTATATTATTTTGCTGCATGCATTCATATGGCTTATTTGTGCATACTTGAAATCTAGTTGGTTAACTTAATAGTTAAAAGACCTAACTTATTTGCTGAACTCTCTTTCAAACTATACATTTCCGCTATGCAAAACTTTGAAAGTGTTAGACTGCAGTAAAAAGTTTGCTGCAAGCAGAACATTCAAACTGCGGACTTGCTGCAAGCAGTGATAGCTTACAACAGGTTGCAGCGAAAAAGAGGAAAGTGTGAAAAAACGAAGAGGTTTATTCACCACCCCCTCTGAACCTCTATAACCACTTGGGACCAACATATAATAATTTCTAAGTTGCTGTTGTATCCATAGTATCTGTGCGCTACAGCTTCCCACAACAAAATACTCTGCTTCTACTTTAGAGGTGCTATAGATGTCTGATTCTGTAAAACCAAATTACTAGTCTGTTTCCTAGAAACTAAGAAGTTCCACTCGTACTTTTTCTATCTATCTTGTAACCTGCAAAGTCAGAGTCAGAGTATCCTAATAATTTGAAACCTCTTACATTAGTCTACCATAGGCCAACATCTTGTGTTTCTTATAAATAGTTGATAATCCTCTTTGCTGTTGTCATATGAAATTCTTTTGGTGCAGACTGATTCCATACACACATTCCTATTGCAAACACAATATCTGGCCTACTCATAGTAAGATATAATAAGGATCCTATTAGCCTCCTGTATGCTGTGATGTCTACTTTTTTCCACTCTTATCCTTATGCATACTGATGGATGTAGGCATTGGAATGCTTACTGAGCTTCCTTTTTCTATTCCAAATTTCTTGATTAGTTATTTGATATACTTTATTTGACCGATAAAGGTACCTTGGTCTAACTATTTGACTTGAAGTCCTAAAAAAAACTGAGTTCTCCCATCATACTCATTTCGAACTTCTTTTGCATCAGACTGGAGAACTTTCACATAACTCTTTATTGGTTGATCCGAAGATGATGTCGTCTACATATATCTGTACCAATAAGATGCTATCACCATCATGTGTTCTGAACAAAACTGAGTTCTCTGTCATACTCATTTTGAACTTCTTTTGTATCAAACTAGAGAACTTTTCACATAGTTTTGCCAGAGAGAGAAGAGAAGAAGCCGTTGAAATGGAAAACGATGACGATGAATGTGATGTTGCTGAAATGAAGCCACCCAGGATGCAGTCATACATTGAGAAGCCCAGACAAGAATGGATTGCAGAGTATAGAAAAGATCCAACCTAGATAACATTGCAAAGAACACGTTATTTCTCACCTTGGAGAAATGAACATTCAGCAAGGTGAAGACATACAAAACAACCAAAGAAAGATAGGATAAGCTGGAGCAAATATGCGAAGGAAACGAACTGACCAAAGATAACAAGATCTTTACTGCCACTTAGATGTTGCAACTATTTGAAATAAAAGCAAATGAAACCCTAGATCAACTCGATTTGAGGTTTACTGGAATAGTGAATGAGCTCGAGTCCTTGGGAAAAAGCTACTCACAAAAGGAAAAGAAATTGAATGTTCTTAGAGTGCTGCTAGGAGAATAGGATAGCAAAACCACTGCTATGCATGTCTCTATGGATTTAAAATCTATGAGTAAGTTTGATTTTTTCTCAGATCTTAAGGCGTTTGAATTTGACATCAACAAGAGGAAAAAGGAACATGAGGAACGAAGCAGTAAAGTTACTGCTCTTGCAGAAGCCTAAAGGAAAACTCTACTGCAACCAAGCCAATAGTTACAACAGAATTTACTGCAGTTGCAGAGGATGACATGGCGCTGCTTCTAAAGAAATTCTCAAGGTTTATGAGAAAAGACAACAAGCCAGGGGGAAACTTTGCTCGAAGGACAAACTTGCACCAACAGCCACAGCAGCAAGGACAACAATCCCAGGATACAACAGAGTCAAGAGACTTATGCTACAATTTTAGAAAACCCGGACACTATACACGAAACTACCCTCATCCTGTTGTCCATAGATATCCACCTGAAGTTAGAGCAAAGAGAAAAGAAAGAACGAAAATGGAAAGACAAAAGTTGAGAGTGTTGCTGGTAGAAGCTGAGAAAGATAAAGGAGCAAGCACATCCATGAAAGTTTAAGAGGAATCCTCATCGAATCAGACTCAAATGAATCCACCTCAGAGGACGAAACAATGATCTGCCTGATGACGCAAACTGAGGAGGATGCAGAAGAAAAGGTAATCTTTAAATCTGCCTCCTCTAAGTCTGATGATATTAGGATGGATAACTTTGTAAGACAGCTCCTTAGCGACTTTGAGAAAATCAACTCTAAGAATGGGGCACTAAGGAAAAAAATGAGATGCTAAAACAAGAAAGCAAGAAGCTTGCAGAGTGGAAGTATGGGAAAGAAATTGTGGAGGAAATGAGTGAGAACAAGAGCAAGGAGTGCGCTAAACTCAAAAATAAAGTAAGGGAGCTTGAAATTGAAGTGATCAAGCTCAAATCCACTATAAACTTGTTCAGTCGAGCTTCTAAAAAATTAAGAGACTCCATAAACCAACAAAAGACACTGGAAGTAAGACTTGGGATATGATACAACAAGACTGATGAACCTCACAAAGGGAAATCAAGTGGAGACCCAAAATTCATCAAAGCAGAAGTTCTTTTTCTCAAAGAAAAGAGGGAAGAACTGGCGGTTGAAGATGATGAGCCTAAGTGTGATACTGTAACCTCAGACATAAAGAGCACTGAAAGCTGTAGCGTACAGTAGAATGAAGCTGCCACTGACAAAATCAAGTTGCAGCAAACAACGAGGTTGCAGCACAGCAAAAAGGAACGAGGAAGTGAAGTCCGACAAAGAGACTGAGCTTTCATAAACACATCCCTATTTCGTAAAGAAAGAAGTAAGATCGAACCTAACACTACAAAGAAAGATCCTAAATCTAACTCCCTAGGACCCGTACGTGTATGGGTAGATAAACTTGAATGATCATCTTGCAGGTACAGTCACCAGGTAGCAGCGAAGATCCATAGTACATGATAGTGGCTGCTCAAAACACATGACTGGGGACAAATCTTCTCTGAGCAACTTCAAAGAATGCAAAGGACCAAGAGTGGTGTTAGGGATAACTCAAAGGGAAATACCTTGGGTACAAGAAGATTGATCATAGGAGATTTACAAATTAATGATGTGTCATACGTGAAAGGATTAAATAATAACTTGCTGAGCATTAGTCTGTGACAAAGGGCATATAGTGGAATTATTCCAAAACTAATGTTTAATGAAAGATGCAGCAAGAAAAGAAATCAAGCTGGCATGAACAATGAAAGTGAATGTATATCTTATGGACTAGGAACTCTTCAACTATGCCAACATGCTTTATTGTGAAAGACTCACCAGAAGAAAGCTGGTTATGGCACAAGAGGATGAGCCATCTGAACTTCAAGACGATCAACAAGCTGGCCAGGAAAGGACTTGTGAGAGGATTACCTGACATTGCATACAAAAAGGAAAGCATATGTGGAGCATGTCAAAAGGAAATCATATAGTATCCTTCAAGGAAAAGTTGGAGCGATCATTATTCAAGATCTTGGATCTGCCACATATGGATCTCTTTTGGCCCCATTGATCCTACAAGTCTAAGCGGGAAGAAATACTCCCTTGTAATCATCGATGATTACTCAAGGTTTTCCTGGACAATTTTTCTTGCAAAGAAGTCAGAAACACAATCAAAGCTTCCGGAGTTCATGAAAAGGATTCAGAATGATAAGAACTTAAATATTGTGAAGATCAGGACTGATAGAGGCACTGAATTTACCAATAAATTCATCAAAAATTACTGCCTAGAGAAGGGAATCAGCACGAGTATTCAGCTGCAAGAACTCCTCAGCAAAACGGTGTAGCTTAAAGAAAGAACAGAACCCTTAAGGAAGCTGCAAGGACAATGCTTGCATAAGCTGCTATGCCTAAAAGATTTTGGACTGAAGCTACTAACACTGCATGCTACATGTAAAATCTGTGTTTAATCAACAAAGAGCAAGATTAAACACCCTATGAGATCTGGTATGGATACTCTCCAAGTGTAGCATACTTTCACATCTTTGGATTTAGGTGCTATGTACTGAACAATGGAAAGAAACACCTTAAAGCATTTGATGCTGAGGCAGATGAAGTTGTATTCCTTGGATACTCTTCCATGAGCAAAGCCTTTCAAGTGTTTAACAAAAGAAATCTCATGGTGGAAGAGTCTGTACATGTGATCTTTGATGAACTACACTGTAATGCAGTTGAGCTAGATGACCTAAAGAAGGAATCTGAAGTAATCAATCGTAAAACCCAAGTTTCTTATATAGAGAACTCTCATCTTCCCATTATCTCTAAAAGATTTGACAAAGAAAGGAACTTGGATGCATCAATTTCAAAAGCAGCAAGACAGGTTACAGCAAACCAAGATGCAACAATATAGCATACAACTGAGCAGGATGCAGAACATCCCATAAAAGAAGACTCTACTGCACTGCAACCTGAAGATGTTGAAGAAAGACAGGAGTATAGAAATCCTGATAGAACATGGCTAAGGAATCACCCAAAAAGATCTCATCATTGGTGATCCAAGAGTCGGTGTAAGAACAAGAAGAGCAATTCCTCATGAAGTATTGTTTACATGTTTCATTTCACAGATTGAGCCTAAGTCGATAGAGGAAGCACTTGAAGATAAAAACTGGATTCAAGCAATCTAGGAAGAACTAAACAGATTCAAACAAAATCAAGTACGGAAGCTTATACCCAGACCATCGTATCAAGAAGTCATCGGAACAAGCTGGATGAATCTGGATTAGTTGTGAGAAACAAAACTAGGCTGGTTATTAAGGGGTATTGTCATGAATAAGGGGATTGATTTTGATGAGACATTTTCCCCTGTTGCACGCCTTGAAGCCATTAGAATCTTTCTCGCATATGCTTTTCATATGAACTTCAATGTATATCTAATGGATGTGAAAAGTGTTTTCCTAAATGGACTTCTTGTGGAAGAGGTATATGTTGAACAACCTCCGGGATTCGAAGATGATGCTGAAAGAAAAGTCTACAGGTTGTAGAAGGCACTGTATGGACTCAAACAAGCACTAAGAGCGTGGTATGATAAACTGTCCCTTTACCTTCTTGAAAATTGCTTCGAAAATGGGACAATGGACAAAACTCTCTTCAGAATCCAGGATGGTGATAACATCTTTGCTAGTCCAAATCTATGTTGATCATATCATCTTTGGATCAACAAACAAGCAACTTTGTGAGAAGTTCTCTTGCCTCATGCAGAAGAAATTGGAGATGAGCATGATGGGAGAGTTAAACTTCTTCTTGGGAGTGCAAGTAAAACAAATGGATGCTGGAATTTTTGTCAACCAAGCTAAGTACACAAAAGAGCTTGTCAAGAAGTTTGGAATGGAAGGTGAAGTCACTGTAGGCATAACTATGAGCACATCCATGAGCATAGATAAAGATGAAGTTGGAAAGGATGTTGATGTCACAAAGTACAGAAGAATCATTGGATCTCTCCTCTATCTTACAACAAGTAGGTCAGACATTATGTTTGCAGTGGGAATTTGTGCAAGATTTCAATCATTGCCCAAGGAATCCCATCTTGCTGCAACTAAAAGGATTATCAAATACCTTAAAGGGACTCAAGATGTTGGCCTATGGTATCCAAAAGAAGGAGGATTTAGCTTAAAAGGATATTCAAATTCTGACTTTGCAGGTTGCAGAGTAGCCATGAAAAGTACTAGTGGAACTTGCCAATTCTTGGGTAACAGGCTTGTCTCTTAGTTCTGCAGGAAGCAAACCTCCATTGCTACATCCACTGTAGAAGGTGAGTATGTTGCTGCAGGAATCTGCTGTGCTCAAATCCTATGGATACAACAACAACTCAGAGACTATGACATTTGTAAGGAACATTGTATAAGATTTTGATGAAAGACAAAACATGTAATAGACTAGCTAGGATCCTTCAGGACAATAAGTTCTTTAACGAACTGCCTGAGTGACTTATTCTTTCAGCTTTAGAAGAAAAGTTTGAAAATTTGAGTAGACTTATTCACCCCCACTTCTAGCCTACTACCACTTGGGACCAACAAGTGGTATCAGAGCAGGTTGAATTAAACGTCCGATCTAACTGATCAATCCTTGACCCACTCTTTCTGAAAACCCTCGCTTTTATCATAAGCATACCAAACATGGATTCTCATAAAGTACCTATATTCTCCATTGAAAAATATGATGATTGGAAAATTCACATGCAGGTACATCTGTCGGCCATGCATGATAAGATGTGGTACGTCATCACTGAAGGACCACCAAGGATTACAAAAGTTAACCCATTGTTTGCTAGGGCCGTAGATGAAGCAGCTGATAGACAAGGAGATGTAGGAGCCATCCCACATCCAGCTGTTTTGGAAAAACCTAAAGAAGAATGGACTGCTGACGAGAGGAGGAGAGCAAACCTTGACAACGTAGCAAAGAACACATTATTCCTCACTCTCGATAAAGGAACCTTCAGCTAGGTGAAAACTTGCAGAACCGACAAAGAAATCTGGGAAAAGCTTGAGCGAAAATGCGAAGGCACCGAACTCACAAAAGAAAACAAAGTCTCCACAGCTACCCAGAAGTTCAAATTGGTTGAGATGATGCTTGGAGAAACCCTAGAACAAATGGATCTAAGGTTCACAGCCATCATCAATGAGCTTAAGTCCCTGGACAAGATCTACACTAAGAAGGAGAAAAAAATGAAGGTGCTGATAGCACTACCAGCTGAATGGGATAGCAAGACTACTGCCATGAGAGTGTCATGGATTTAAAATCTATGAGCACATTCGATCTCTTCTCAGATCTCAAAGCCTTTGAGTTCGACATCAACAGAAGAAAGATGGAAACTGAAGGAACCAACTCAAAGGTTATTGCACTAACTGCAAGACAGCCTCAGGAAGGCAGGAAGTCTAAAGATCAAACAGCCACCTTAGAGGCCACTGCAGAAGAAGATATGTCGTTACTCCTGAAGAAATTTCAAAAGTTCATAAGGAGGAACTCACGAACAGATGGCTTCAGGAAGAAGCGAAGTGAAACTGGAACCAGTGGGTAGTCACCCCAGTCAAACTCCAACGCTACCGATATTTGCTACAACCGTAGGAAGCCAGGTCACTATGCCAGGGAGTGCCCACATCCAGAGGTCCACATATATCCAGAGGATGAACGAAAAGTGAGACAAGAAAAAAAAGATAAGAACGCCAGAAGCTAAGGGCGCTGATTGGTGAGGTAGAATCCTCTCAGGCAGCTACACCTGAGAAGGCATCCAAGAAAGAAGAGTCAACCACTGACAGTGATTCGGAGGATTCATCTTCAGATGAAGAAGCTCTAATGTGCCTCATGGCCAAAAATGAAGATTCAGAAGATGAGGTAATATATCTTAACCCTCCAATTCAAATTGGCGAAAGGCTAAACATGATTTGTGCTTTCAAACAAATTATGAGTGACTTCGAGCTGATTACCTCAACTCATGCTGCAGGAAAATATAAAGCTTAAGAGAAAGCATGCTTCGCTAGAAAGATTACTTGCCATAGAAAAGTCAAAAAGCCAAGCATGCAGTGACCTCAAAGCTGATGTTAGTAAGCTTAATCTCCAAGTCACTAAGCTGATATATGAGAAGAAAGTTCTCACCGAAACTATCAATACCATCAATAAATTCTCAAAAGACTTGGATGCTATGCTAAAAATCCAAAGAAGTCTAAAGGATCATGCTGGTATGGGCTACTGTAGAGAAGCTTCTACTTCAAAAACCAGCACCTCAAAGACACCTACATTTGTGCCTGCAGTTACTCCTAATCGAAATGAATTGCCTAATTTAGGGGGAATTGCAAGCAAAAATGCATGAAGCTTTGATGAAAAGAGAAATAGACCGTTTTCAAGTACCTACGGCAATAAGTCTGTCAGAAGTTGGTCCCAGCGACCTAAGTATGCTGGAAGTAGGAATCATAGACAGCAGTCGAGAAATAACAAAAGATCTCATACTCCTCATCTGCCACAGACCTATATGTCTAAATTTAATGGAAACTGTGTCCCTAGGTGGCAGAAGAAGAAAACACTCGCACACAAAACACACATGCAGTATTCCAAAGATACTAGTAAAATTTCAAAAACCAACAATAGTTATAACAAAAAGATTGTTATAAAGCAACTATGGGTTCCTAAGAGGAAAACAGAAACTAACAAGAAAGGACCTGTACTTGTATGGGTACCTAAAAGGAAATGATTTATCTTTGTTTGCAGGAACTAGTAACTAGAAGCAGCAAGGAAATATGGTACATCGACAGTGGCTGCTCAAGCACATGACAGGGAACCAGAAGAGCCTTATCAACTTTAAAGATGAAAGCTGCAAGCAAGAAGAGGCGGAGGAGCTAGCAGCTACAGAGGAAAAGGAGGTGTGCAGGAAGCAAGGAGAAGGTCTTGCTGCAGGAGAAGGAACTGAAGGCTGCAATCAGGCTGATGAAGAGCTTGCAGCAGGAGGAACTTAAGAGGCCAAGCAGCAAGACGCACCTCAGCTAGAGGTTGAATTTACAGAAGGGAAGGATGGCCAAGAAGAGATGAATGAGAGCAACGAACCAGTGGTTGTTGCAGAAGATGGAAAACAGCTAGAGAAACCCAAATATGTTGATGCTGCTACCAAGGACGAGGGAGCGGAAGAGACCCTCGAAGACATCCTTGGTGATTGCTCTGACGGATCTGATGGAGGGGTCGACGACTTCTTTGATGAGCTTGATGAAGAAGACGAGCCTTCCACTTCTGGTGCTGCAACCTACTTGATAAAGGGCAAAGCTGTGATAGATCCTGAAGCACTGAAGGGTTGGGAAGAGTCCATCAGGAGCCCGATGCAGCAACTAGGACAGGAGAATGAAGAGAACTTATAACTTGCTGTAACTGCACCTGCTGAAACCTCAACTCCAACAGCTGCAGGTTCTTCGACCCCTGTAGAATCATTCAGCAAGATCATCACTGCAATTGATAGCCTTGATAATGTCCTGCAAGAACATAAGGTAGCCAACCCTCAACCCACCGTCGACCTGCAGAAAGTAGTGGAACAGCTTGAAAAGATCCCGAATGCCCTCAGAGATGCGCTGAATGAAGAATGGACAAAACAATATACCATTCAGAACATGAAGGATCTGCAAGTTGCTGCTTTTCACAGTGAGATGAAGCAGACTCTAAGCACTATCTCCAATATACTTACAGCTCATGGCAACACTCTGACCACCATACAGAGCGAAGTCAACGAGCAGGGATCTAAAGTGAAAACTATGGATGACAAGCTTGCTAACATAGAGTTGCTACTGGAGGAGATGCATCAGACTCTCAAGAGGATGACTGTACCACAGAATGCAGCAGGCGACCACCTGAGAAAGATAAGTTTTGATGATGCTAAAAAAGGGAGAAGATGCCGATGAAAAGTTACAAATTCTTGTCTTAACTGAAGGTGGTCAGTCTAAAGAAGCAAAGCTGCTACAAGTTGCGGAGGACACTGCAAATGAGATTGATGCTGCAGAGGAGGATGATGAAGAGGACCTGCTGCGTCCTCAGGAGAAGAAGAGAAGAATAAGTCCACCCGCCCCAGCAAAAGAATGATAAGAAAGATGATGATGACGTTGCTGGTGGTGCAGGAGCTACTGCAAGCAGGGCTACAGGGGATGCTGTATCAACGGCATCGGGGAGAAAGGATGCAATTGGTTCTTCAAGGAGCAGAAAGAGAACCCAGAGCAGCAAAAGCAGAGGTGACTCACCATCTTCAAAAAGGCACAAGATTTCTAAAAGAGCCTTATTGAAGATGGAAGATGAGAAATTTTATGCTACAAGGAAGGCTGAAGCTGAGAAGAAGGCGAGGGAAGAACAGTGGATCAACAGGCTTGGTATTGTGGGCGAGGAAAAATCTGAAGCAATGCAGCAGGTGGATGCAGCGCTGCAGAAGTGTCTACCACAAGAAGTTCCAAGGATGGATCAATTCAACAAATCTTTCTACGTCTCAATATTACTTGACCTCAAGCCAACAAAGGATATTAAGCTTTGGAACCTGGACCTCTTCGTGAGGATGACATTAGATAAAGACAAGAATCCAACCTTTGAGCAGATAAAGCTATACAAGATCTCAAGATTCTTGAGATATTTCAAAATACTCTATAAAATGAACTTTTTCAAAGGTTATCCTAATTGCTTTGCAGCAATGGTTGGCTATGAGCAAATGCTTAGGTCTTGACAACTGCTACTGCAAAATGAATTGTTAGAGGAGGTGAATAAGGGAAAACAAATACACTTCTGGGAGTACTTTTGGCTGCGATAGATAGATGATCCAAGAATGAAGGCGCAGTTCGAGAAGACCTGCCAAGAGTCGATATTGAATTGGTGGAAGAAGTCGCTGAAGTTTGAAGAGAAAAAGGAAGAGCCTGCTGCAACCTCGAGAAGACTGGAATTCACAGAATGAATGCATCAGAAGCCACCCCTTTAAATATCTTTACTTTTTTGTACTGTTTTTTCATTTCCAATAATTGTTCAATTTCTTCAGAACACAAATTCCTTTGATCTTTTTTTTTTATGTGTTTTAGATTCAACGTTGATACAAAGGGATTAAGGAAAAAAAATAGAAAAGGGAGCAAAAACAGAAGTCTCGAAGAAAAAAAAGAAAAGAAATGAGAGCAAAAGCAGAAGTCTCCAAGAAAAAAAAAAATAGAAAATGAGCAAAAACACAAGTCTCTAGTTACTTTTACCTAAGGGAAAATCTTTAAATATGTTACAACAACTTTTCTTAATGTTTTGTCATCATCAAAAAGAGGGAAATTGTAAGAAGAACCCTTGATATATTTTGATGAGACAAAACCCGCTATAACCTACTATGTTCTTAATGTTTATATTTTTCCACTTAGTTTTTAGTTTCAATAAGCAGCAAAGGTCTGCCCTGAAGTCTTCTACTGAAACTTAAAGCTGCAAGCTGCATGCAACATTGAAAGAAGAAGTCTGCATACAGCGAGCCAAACTTAGAAGAGCTGAAAGAGAACCTCTTTGTTGCATGTTGCAACATGGACAATGCAACTACTGGATGCAGTGAGTCTGGATACAGCAATGTAGAAGAAGTTACAGTAACTGAAGTGAGACATGTCCAGTGGTATCAACCTCGAATGATTCAATACCCGTTGCATATTCTCTGCTGATACGAGGAAACATCAACTTCAGTTGAAGGTGCAGTGCTCGACAGGACGAATCATAAAGGACAAACATAAGGACGACGAGTGGATGGAGAGCTGCTACCAGGAATCTCACTGGGCTCCATTCCTTGATCAGAGATATTGAAAATCCTAACAAGCAATTCTTCATCGATTTTGTAGATTTGGTCTTTAGTCTTAAAGATGACCCCTGAGCCATTTGCAGGAACCTTGGCATTCCCGTATACGAAGCCATTCGCTCTTCCTCTATAAATGTTGTCTTTTTCCATCCAGTAATCTTACTTCCATTCCACTCTAGTGACCTCAACAACCTACAATCATTCTAAATTTTGACTATCTTTCCGCCTAGGCTGAACATCATTCTAATTCATTTTAGTCCTAATTCGCTTCTTAAGAATGAAAATATTGATTCACTCAAAAGTTTGGTGAAGATATCAGCTAGCTGTTGGACTGTATAAATCTTTTAAAGAGTTATATCTTTATTTTCGACATGATCCCTTATGAAATGGTGTCTTATGTCAATATCCTTTGTCTTTGAATGAAAAACAGGATTGTGCATGATTGTAATAGCACTTGTGTTATCAAGATTATAGGAGTCTTCCTTTCAGAAATATAATGTAAGAAGAACCCTTGATATATTTTGATGACACAAAACTTGCTATAACCTACTTTGTTCTTAATGGTTATATTTTCCCACTTAGTTTTTAGTTTCAATAAGTACCAAAGGAATGCCCTGAAGTCTTCCACTGAAACTTAAAGTTGCAAGCTACATGTAACATGGAAAGAAGAAGTCTACATACAGCGAGGCAAACTTAGAAGAGCTAAAGGAGAACTACTTTGCTGCATGTTGCAAGATGGACACTGCAACTACTGGATGCAACAATGTAGAAGAAATTGCAGAAACTGAAGTGAGACATGTCCAGCGGGATCAATCTCGAAGGACTCAACACCCGCTGCATGTTCTCTACTAATACGAGAAAACATCAACTTCAGTTTAAGGTGTAGTGCTCGACAGGCTGAATCATAAAGGACAAATACAAGGATGACGAGCGAATGGAGAGCTGCCTACCTGGTTTGAGCAACCGCCTGCAAACTACAAAAAAGGACAACAACAATTAATGGCCCTGAAGCTTGAAGAGGAGGTTGTCTCCTTCTTTTTCAGGAGCGCATTAAATTGGTTGTACCTTGAAGATCATGAAAATCATGGAAGAAGAATGCTAAGCGTCTAGATCAAATCAAATAAGAATATTTTTTAGCGTGAATGGATAAAAGATCAGGATGCAGCAGCAAAAAAGATGGGCTTAACTGAAGACGCATGGAATGTTCACCCTTCAACTAGCGCATTCCAACAACTATAAAAGGAAGGAGTAAGAGTGAGAGGAACAGAGGATTGAAAATTTAAAATCGCACACTAAACTCCCAACTTACAACGATTATTTAGCTTAAAGAAAAATCCAACTCTTTCAGTCCCTCACTCAACCCGAAGCAGAGCATTCCATCATTGAAGAGTTTAGGAGTGTTCTAGCTTCACCACAGTTGAAGATTTTGCTTATAAACCTTTAATATACTCTGTGTGTAGGTTGTTTTATTTGGTGTCCACAGTTGATAGGAGATAAGTCCTTGATGTGTGTTTTTGGTCTTGTTGAAGACAACATCCTGTGTGGATCCTGTCTAGTTGCTGAAACCTAAGAAGGGAGTAAGAACTTTAGTAGACTTATTTAGAATCCTTAGAGTGCGTTTAGTAGGAAAAGAGTCCTGTAAATCTAAAACTCTAGTGGATATCCTCCTTGTGAATGAGAAGAGAAGATGTAGAAGGCTTATACCACCTTCGCCACCTTCGAACCTCTATAAGCCTTTGTGTTTATTTTTACTGCTTTCAGCATACATTCTATATTATCTTACTGCATGCATTCATATGGCTTATCTGTGTATACTTAAAATCTAGTCGGTTAACTTAATAGTTAAAAGACTTAACTTATTTGTTCAACTCTCTTTCAAACTATACATTTCCGTTGTGCAAAACTTTGAAAGTGTTAGGCTGCAGTAAAAAGTTTGCTGCAAGCAGAACACTCAAACTGCAGGACTTGCTGCAAGCAGCGATAGCTTACAGCAGGTTGCAGCGAAAGAGAGCAAAGTGTGAAAAAGAGAAGAGGTTCATTCACCACCCTCTCTTAACCTTTGTAACCATTTGGGACCAACATATAATAATCTCTAACTTGCTTTTGTATCCATAGTATCTGTGCGCTACAGCTTCCCACAACAACATACTCTGCTTCTGCTTTAGAGGTGCTATAGATGTCTGATTTCTGCAAAACCAAATTAACTAGTCTTTTTCCTAGAAACTGATAATTTCCACTCGTACTTTATCTATCTATCTTGCAACCTGCAAAGTCAGAGTCATAGTATCCTACTAATTTGAAGCCTCCTTCCTTAGGCTATCATAGGCCAACATCTTGTGTTCCTTATAAATATCTAATAATCCTATTTGCAGTTGTCATATGAAATTCTTTTGGTGCAGACTGATTCCTTGCACACATTCCTATTGCAAACACAATATCTGGCCTACTCATGGTAAGATATAATAATGATCCTATCAGCCTCCTGTATGCTGTGATGTACATTTTTTTCCACTCTCATCCTTATCTATACTGATGGATGTAGGCATTGGAATGCTTACTGAGCTTCCTTTATCTATTCCAAATTTCGTGATTAGTTCCTTGATATACTTCATTTGACCGATAAAGGTGTCTTGGTCTAACTGTTTGACTTGAAGTCCTAAAAAAAACTGAGTTCTCCCATCATACTTATTTCGAACTTCTTTTGCATTAGACTGGAGAACTTTCACATAACTCTTTATTGGTTGATCTGAAGATGATGTCGTCTACATATATCTGTACAAATAAGATGCTATCTCCATCATGTATTCTGAACAAAGTTGTAAGGAACATTGTATAGATTTTGATGAAAGACAAAACATCTAATAGATTAGGGCCTAGGATCCTATGTTTTTCGATTTTGTTGTAAATTCTCTTAGTATAGGATCAGGAGGCTTGATGATCAAGACTAAAGCTTGAAGATATTGTTGCATAAGGAAAGCCTTAAAATGATTTTGTGTAAAGTCATCGTAGCAGGCTGCTAGGAAAGGATATTGGATGCTCACTGCAAAAGGATGCTGAGTCAGCTAGCTTAATAAGAGACAAGCAAGCTAAACCGACTGAAAGATCAGGAAGCATCAGCAACCTTTTGGAAGCAGTTACCTCGGGATACGTGTACGAGATTTACGTTAGGCACAACCGCAAACTCATCCAATCAAAATGTACCACGTAATAAACTAAAAAAGAGTCTGAAGATATGTCAGGCTGAGTATGACGATTGCAGTAACGGAGACATATGATTTCAAAAACCTTGTATGGACTAATCAGAAATGGCCACGTCACCCCATGCATGCTGCGAGAAGGAAGCTCTCTCTCCAATAGGCAAATTTCTCATCGTCTATAAATAGAAGTAGACTGGGACTTGAAGGACACCCAACCAACTTGAAAATCTTGAAACTAGAAACTTTCGAGAATCAAATGCTCAAACACTTAAATAGTTTCATATCTCAAGACTTAGAAAGTTTCAAGCCCAGTCTAGCAGCAAATTAACCATAGCTTAAAGAGCTCATCATTCTAAGCTTGCTGCCTGTGTTGTGGAAAAGAAAATCTCTTTTTCTTTAGACTGTTAGGAGTTACTTGATCGGAGGTTGTTCCTAATCAAATATTTGCGTTCTTAGTAGAAGAACAAGAGCTCTGTGTGGGCTAGTTGAGTTTGGTCACTGTGCAGTAACCCTATGTGGGATTGTCTGGCAGTTCTTGTTAGGTTTAGGTTGTTTAAGCGAGGCTTGTGTAAATCAACCGTTCTACTTAACAAAGTTCCTCCTTGTGAAGGAGTAGAGAGGACGTAAAGGGATTACTCTACCCTTAAACCTCTATAAACTGTTGTGTTTATTTTTCTGTTTGGTTATCTATTGTTTTTATCTTATATCCTACTTATTTGTTTTGCCTGTTGTATATCTTTCATAAGCATACCAGCCGTTTTCAGAAAACAAGCTTTGGTCAAAAGAATTTCCGCTTTGCATAAAACTCTTTTTCGCTAAGTTAACTAAAGGTAACTGCTCAAGCAGTAACCTCCAGGACAGTAAGCTCTACAACTACCTACCTGAGTAACTTATCATTCTGTTTTAAAGAAAAGGTTTGAAAATTGAGTAGGCTTATTCATCCCCCTCTCTAAGCTTACTACCACTTGGGACCAACAAAAGTTTTTACTACTATCCATTTCTTGAAGCCGTTTTCAAGAAGATACCGTGATAGAGTATCATACCAGGCTCTCGGTTCTTGTTTTAGACCATATTGAGCTTTCTTGAGTCCGAATACCTTCTTCTTAGGTTCATCTTCAAATCTGGATGTTACTCTACATAGACTTCTTCTTCCAATAACCCATTGAGAAACACACTGTTCACATCCATTTGGTGTACAACAAAGTCTTTATGTACAACATAGGCTAAATATATTCTAATTGCTTCAAGTCTAGCTACTGGTGCGAATGTCTCATCAAAGCTAATGTCTACTTCATAGCAATAACATTTTACTACTACTCTGGCCTTGTTTCTCACCACTTGACCTGATCCATCAAGTTTGTTTTTGAACACCCATTTGGTACTTATCACTTCTTGATGAATTGGTCTTAGTACTATTTTCAAACTTTATTTCTTTCTCTCAAAGTCATTTAGTTCTTCTTACATTGCTTGAATCTAATTACTGTCTTCAACAACTTCCTCAATGGATTTAGGTTCAACCTGTGATATAAAGCATGCGAACATTGCTTCGTGAGGTCTGGAGCATCTTGTTCTTACTCCGACATTTGGATCTCCAATAACTAGATATTTGGGGTGATTCCTTAGTCATATTCAATCAGGTTCTATTTTTGTTGTAGGTTGCTGGTCAGTATCGTTTCTAGCTTCAGCATCCTGTAAAAAAAATTCAAGTTAGTTTGGTGTAGCATTTTAAATTTCTTCATCATTGTCTTCAATTCTTAGAAATTGGGGTACATCAACATAAGTAACCTTATTGTCTTTATTTGAAACTTTGATGTTTGATTTTCAAGCTGATCTATATTGGAGGAATCAAATTGAAGTTCGTCAAATACTACATGTATAGATTATTCAATTACTAGTGTCCTTTTGTTGAAGATTCTGAACGCTTTTCTCACTGATGAGTATCCTAAGAATACTCCTTAATCTGATTTTGCATCAAACTCTTCAAGTATTCTTTTCAGGTTGTTGAGAATGTAACACATGCAACCAAAAATATGGAAGTAAGAAATATTTGGTGTATACTCATACTATAATTCATAAGAAGTTTTATTTAAGTCTATAATGATTAAGCATCTGTTTTGGGTGTAGTATGTTGTGTTCGTTGCTTCAGCCCAAAATCTCTTTAGTATTTCTGATTCAGCTAGCATCGTCCTTGCAGCTTCCATAAGAGTTCTGTTCCTTTTCTCTGCTACTCTGTTATGTTGCGGTGTCCTTATAGCTTTATACTCATGTCTGATTCCATTATCTGTGTAGTATCATTTGATGAACTTGTTTGTAAACTTTGTTCCTCTGTCCGATCTGATCTTCATAGTACTCAGGCTTTTCTCATTTTGAATTCTCTTCATGAATTCTGGTAGCCTATTTTGTGTGTTGGATTTCTTGGCCATGAAAAGTTTCCAAGTAAATCTTGAATAGTCGTCAACTATCACAAGTGAGTACTTCTTGCCACTGATACTGATCAGCTCTATTGGTCCAAATAAGTCCATGTGCAATAGATCCAATATCCTATGTGATGATATTTTGGCTTTGTTTTTGAAAGAGCTTTTAACTTGCTTGTCTTTCTAACATGCTCCATAGATGTTCTCCTTCTTGTATGCTACATCTTGAAGTCCTCTTACTAGACTTTTTCTTACTAACTTGTTAATTATTTTGAAGTTTAGATGACTCATCCTCTTGTGCCATAACCAGCTGAGTTCTGAGGTGTTTTTTTACTATGAAATAGGTTGTTGGCTTGCTGAGCTCCAGTCAGCAATACATATATTCCTCTTCGTATTCCAGTAAGCTTCACTTTCTTGGTGTTGCTATCCTTGATCAGGCATTTGTTGTGGCTGAATTCCACAGAGTATCCTTTGTCACAGAAGTGATTGATACTTAGAAGGTTGTACTTGAGTCCTTTGACATATGATACTTCAGTTATGTAGATGTTTCCTTCTCTCAGACTTCCTATTCCTTTTGTGCTTCCGAGAGTCATCACCAAAGAAAACTTTGGGGCCTTTACAAACTTGAAAGTCTGTCTGAGTTCTCTTATTTCTAGTCATATATGTCAGTAGTAACCACTATCAATGTACCACACTTCACTGCTACTCCTTGATAACTGTTCCTGCAAGAATTTCAAGCTTTCTTAGATACCCATACTTGCATGAGTCATTTGGTGTTAGTTTTCTTAGGGACCTAAACATGCTTAAAAACAATTGATTTATTGTAAGCTTTGTTTGCTCCTCTGCATTTTTCTATATGCAAATGATACTGTTTGAAACTTTTGTCTGTGTTTCTTATGTTGCACAACAAATTTCTTACTTCACCTCCCTAGAGTACAAACTCCTTTAGGTTTAGATATATAGATCTTGGTATCAGTATAGTAGAAGTTTCTCTTCTTAACCAAGAATGGTTGTTGCTACTTGCTTGTACTTGCAGCAATTTGATTTCACTAAAGTTTAAAGCTTGCTGCAGGCTTAGTTCCATTGAGTATTGTTAAGGGCTTATTTCCCTTATTTTTTGAGCTAGCTCCGTTTGTACTAGTAGTTCCCTATGTCTTGATTGTTATTTGATTAGCATTTAGGGTATCTCATTGTACAAACTTGGGTGCTCTAGAAGAGGTTTCTGTTGAGATAGAAGTATCCTCACTATAGCCCAGTCCAGTATGCTTGCTCATTCTTTGTCGTATATTCAACAAGGTATCTAAATCTTTTAAGGACTTGTAAAATGTGTTTATAGTGGTGTGTAGACTTTTCTTCTCATCTTCAAGCTCTGTGACCAACAACTTGAGCTTGCTTACTACAGCTCTGAGGTTACTGCATGCTTTACTCTTTTCTTTTTCTCAGGAAAGATCCATAGTAACTGTAGCATTCTCACTTCTAAGTTGAATATTCTCTTCTTTGAGCTCCTCATGGGTTGAGTTTATTTACTCGAAGTCAGTCATGATTTGCCCAAAGGCTTTAATCATGTTCAACCTTTCATTTTCTTTAATAACAGAGGATTCAGAAGCTACCACATCACTTTCTTCCTTTTGTTCTTTTGTCATCAATCAGATAAGAGCCTCTTCTTCTGATGTCGAGCTATCAGAATCACTGTCAGAAGATGAGGGTTGCTCTTTTGTTTCTTTCTTGGTTGAGACAATATCCTTTGAGGCTTCAGCTTCACTGATCAGTGCTTTCAACCTTTGCTTCTCAAATCTTTTTTTCTCTCCTCTCTTTGTCCTTTCATTCTTAGGATATTTGTGCACTTGAGGATGGGGGCAGTTTCTGGCATAGTGTCCTGGCTTCCTGCCGTTATAACATATGTCAGTGTCATTTACAAAGGTTTGTTCTTCCTTGTTCGATTGAGTTGTAGGTGACTGTTTTTTGAAGTTATTAGTGTAAGAACATATTTAAGTATGTTTTGATGAGACAAAACCTTAGAAAAGTAACTCTCATAATCTATTTGTTAAGGTTACTGCAGCTAGATCACTATAAGAAGATTCAACAGAGAAAATGTCAAATAAAGGATACTACAGAGAGTGGTGAAAGGAATCCAGTAAACTAAAAAGGATATTGCTTACTGGAGGAGGCTACCAGGAAAAGAGCATGCCAAAGCATATTGCAAAGCAGCAAGCTATCAAAGACTTAAGCTACTTGAAAGGAAGCCACCTGGAAGAGACCATGCCAAAGCATACTGCAAAGTAGCAAGCTACAGAAGCTTCAAGCCACCTGACAGAGCAAGTCTGGGAAGGAAGCTCCAAAGTAAGCACGAGAAGGAAGCTACAAAGCAAGCAAGGAAAGAAAGCTAAAAGTTACCGGTAGAGAGAAAATAAATGGAACCAACCAAATAAAGACACGTGGAAAGCGAAAAGCTGGCGTGTATCAAAAGGAGTACGACGCATTTAATGTTGGAAACCTACCCACATTCAATGGGTAGATTTCCTAATCTATAAATAGAAGAAGACTGAAGACTGAATAAGAAAAAAAGGAAGAAGAGAGTAGAGAAGAGTTGAGCGCAAGAGAGAGCGCAGAAAAGAGGGGGAAGAGCATATAGAAGAAAAGAAAGCAAAGTGGGGGAATAAAGAAGAAGAAAAAGAAGAAGAGAGAAAAGAGTGTATAAAAGAATCAAAAGAAGAGTAGGAAGCTCAAACACTCTAAACCCCAGAAACGCTAGACTACTCAGTCGTTCAGTCTTGCGGCAAGCTACAGCAGAGCAACTTGCAAAAGAAGCCAAAGCTTACTGCATCCAGTTGAAGAAGAAGACAAACCTTTTAAGGACTGTCTCAGAGTGCTTAGTTAGGACTAGAATCCTGATAAGTTGTTCGCTTTCTGAAGAAGAAAGTAAGGATCCTGAGTGGGTCAGTTAGGAGAGTAGGCAAGCAGCTGTAAGCAGCTATGAGTAGGCTTGCTACTTACTTGTTAAGTCTGTGTTGTAATAGATAGGGCTATGTAAATCAACAAGATTAACAAATGTTCCCTCTTGAGAAGAGACAGAGAGGATGTAGAAGGATTACTCGACCTTCGATCCTCTGTATATCTATGCGTTTGTTTGTGCGTACTGTTCAATCTGCATATCTTAATGTTAGATGCACATCTTCCAATGAGGGAAAGCTTCCGCAATATAACTCTGATAAGTAACCTCCTAAAAGTTTACTGATTCTGGACTCAAGCCTTTTGAAAGAGAAAACGAAGGAAAATACAATAGGCTTATTCACCCCGCCCCTAAGCCTACTACCACTTGGGACCAACAGTTAGGTCTTGTGTTACTCTTTATAAATCTCTTAAACTTCTTAAGTAGGAGTGACATGTCCTCCTCAACATCATTTTCGATGGTTACTGGTTGCTTACTACAGCCTGGTTTACTAGTATCCTTTGAAGCTCTTACTGTTAGTGCAGTAACATTTGAACTTGATTCTCTGACTTCCTTTTTCCTTCTATTTATATCGAATTCAAAGCCTTTCAGGTCTGAAAAGAGGTCAAACCTGCTCATGGATTTCAGATCCATAGATACTCTCATAGTCATCACCTTGCTATCCCATTCAGCAGACATGACTCTCAACACCTTCATATTTTTCTTTCTCTAGGTGTAGTGCTTGTCCAGAGATTCTAACTCATTTACAATGCTTGTGAATCTTAGATCCAGTTGTTCCAAAGTCTCTCCAAGCCTCATCTCGAATAATTCAAATAGTTAAGTGGCTATAGAGACTTTGTTTTCCTTAGTGAGTTCTGTGCCCTCACATATTTATGTTCAAGCTTATCCCAGATTTCTTTTGCGGTTTTGCAAGTCTTGACCTTACTGAAGGTTCCTTTAACGAGAGTGGTGAACAAAGAGTTTTTGGAAACATTGTCAAGGTTGGCTCTTTTTCTTTCATCAGTTGTTCATTCGTGTCTTGGCTTCTCGAGCACTGGTGGATGAGGTATTACTGCAACATCCACTCTATCTTCATCGACATCAGCCACTGCTCTTGCAAAGAGGGGATTAGGCTTGGTGATTATCGGTGGTCCTTCTGTAATGACATTTCGTCATGCATGACAGACAAATGTGTCTGTATCCTAATCTTCCAATCATCATACTCCTCTAGGAAATACATAGGTAACTTGTGGTTGGATGCATCCATGATGTGATTTTTGCAAGTTATGAGTTTTTCAAAGCAAGGGATCAGGGAAAGACCAGTGCAGATTGGTTTTTAGTCCAACCTGCTCTGATACCACTTGTTGGTCCCAAGTGATAAGAGGGTTGGCGGGGGGGGGGGGGGGGGGGGGGGTTTGAGTAAACCTCTTCTAATTTTTCAAACTTTTCTCCAAATAATATATAAGTTCCGGTTAATGAGCAGGTAGCTAAGAAGCTTACTAGTTCAGAGGTTTCTGGAGTAACCTAGTGAGTAGGTTACTTCACAGAAAGACTTTACCTTAGAGTTTTATGCAGCAACAAATACGTAACCACTTTTGAAAATATGCTTTATTTTAAGAGTATGCAGAATGCTTATATGATAAAGATGACAGGTAAAAGATATGAAAACGATATATATACAGTAGTTCGAGGGTGGAGTAATCCCTCTACATTCACTATACTTCTTCTACGGGATGAACTTTGTTAAGGAGTTTAATTCACACAGCCTAGCTATTACAAAATTATCCTAACAAAAGTAGCAAGCTTCCATACAGGTTGCTTTGGCCACTTGACCAAACGACCCAGACATGATCCTATAACCCACACAGGATTCTTACTCTTCCTCGAAGAGTGAAAACTTAGCAGGAATACACATCCTTTTGCTAAGTACTCCTAAACAATCTAAGGATAAAAAGTAAATAATATTTCTTCAACTTGGTGCAACAAGCTTCTGTGAAATACTGAAGGCGAAGGTAGTTTGTTGACTTAAATTGAGTGACTGAAACTTAGAGCTTTTAACTTGAAGATAGTAGCTTGAGTTCATGTTGGATACATTTGTAGAATGTTTTGATGAGACAAATCCTTAAAGTAACTCTAATATGCATAACCAATCTTAGGATAGGTTACTACAATAGAGTTACTGCAGAAGATTAATAGAAACAGAGAAAGTGTCAAATGGAAGGATACTGAAAAGAATGGTTATAAAGAATCGGATGAACTAATAAGGATAATATTGACTTCAGGAAGGTACTGGAAGGAACCTCGCAAAGCAGAATAAAAACGGGACAGGAAGCTACCTGGAAGAACATGCCAAAAGCATACTGCACAGGCAGTATGCTACAGAAGCCTCGAAGCCACCTGAAGAAGCATGCCAGAAGAAGGAAGCTCCAGAGTGAAGCTAGAGGAAGGAGCTGCAGAGCAGGCATGGGGAGAAAAAGTCAAAGTTACCGGTAGACACAAGAAGTTACCGGTATAGAGAAAAGATAAAAGGAGCTAACTAGAAGAAGACACGTGGAAAGCGAAAAGCTGGCGTGTGTTAGGAGTGCGGTGCAGAAATGTCAGAAATCTATCTACCTTCAACGGGCAAATTTCACACCCTATAAAGAGGTGGACTGAAGACTGAAAATGGTGTGTGAGAGAAGCACAGAGCGTGCAAGAGAGAAAAAAAGTGAGCACATCAGAATATCCAAGCTCATAGAGAGAAGCGCAAAAGAAGAGAGAAAAGCTTACAAAGAGAAAAGCGCAGTAAAAGGGGGGAAGTTAAGGAGAGAATAGAGTGTTCATACAGAGCAGTTGAAAAGAAGAAAAACTCAAACACTCCATACCCCAAGAAGACGCACACCCAGTTTACCGAGTCAGCAGCAAGCTTCAGCAGAATCAGTCTGCATACGAAGCCTAAGCTTGCTGCACCGAGTTGAAGAAGGAGATAAACCTCTCTAAAAGGTTGTCTCGGAGTACTCAGTGCGAGAAGTAATGTCCTGCTGAGTTTACCACTTTCTAGGAGAGAAAGTGAGGACCTTGGGTGGGTAGAGTAGGATCCTGTGTGGGTCAAAGGAAAGTAGGCAAGTATTTGTGTGAATGCTTCCTACTTACTTGTTAAGGGTGGGTTATAATCGATAGGTTTATGTAAATTAATCAACTTAACAAAGGTTCCCTCCTGTGTTGAGGAAGAGAGGACATAAAAGGATTACTCCACCTTCTAACCTCTATACATGCTTGCGTCTTTATCTGCTTACTGTCTTACATCTATTCTCTCTGATAAACTGCATATCTTCTATTAGGCACAAAGATAGGTTTCCGCATTCATTCTGATCAGTAACCTCCCAAAAGGTTATTGATATTAGAAATAAGCCAATATACTTGGAAGAAAAATTAGAAGATAAGGTAGGCTCATTCACCCCCCCCCCCTCTAAGCCTACCTACAGCAGTTTCGGGACCAACAGGTCACGTTCAATAGTTGTAGTTTCAGTGGTTGTTTCTGTGTGCATTCATCTTTATTTAAATACTCGAAAAACTTCCCGTCGAAGGAGGCAAATCTTCAGCATTTAATGTCTTGATCTTCATTGTATAGTTTCATTTAATGTAGTTGACTTTTTCCTGAATTGTAGCATCCTTTATCTGTATACATGTCTTCTTCTAATTAGCTTCATATTGATTGTCTCTACTGGTGACTTAGCATGATCGTTGTACTTGATTTGATTCTTCCTCGAAGTGACCTTGGATCATTCACCAGTATCTTATTACGTTACTTTAATTCTTCTATCTTAAACATCCGCTAAGTACAATATCCTTATGTTACATCATCCTTTTTCATCATAGGCGCAATAACCCTCATTTTGCAGCATTAGTAACCTTTATTAGAATATTGTTAAAGATAAGTAAACATGTATTATTTCTATATATACAAAGGAGTGACCAAAATGACACATGTCATTCATACAATATTCTCATAGCTATTTAATTACTTCAAATTTAATATTACTAAAAAATATTGTTAAATTTAACCCAAAAAACATTATTAAATAAAATAGAAACGTTGATTAAATTTATCTAAATAACATATGCTACACTTCAACACAATAAGTTGTTTACATAATCAAAAATTGTTAATTTGAAAATTTTGAGAAAAAAATATAAATACACCGATGATTGTTAATTTGATGGAATGATTGTTCAAACTTTTCAAACTTTTTAATTCATGAAATTAAATAATTTTTTTGAATACAGGTTTTAAAACAAATGATGAAATTTATTTGTAAAATTTTGAGTTTTATTTTTTATCATCTAATTGAAAATAGAAATATTTTTTTATTAAAACAAACGTGGGTGTGTTGAATAATATAATAGGAGTACAGTATGCATTCTTATCAAAATAATAAATTTAAAATTATTCGCTATCCTCTTTAAATGTAACTCATAGTTCAAGAATTAAAATTTTATTTAATCATATAATGTTATATTTAATGTATTTTAACGTACATATTACACAAATTACAAATTAAAATTTAATGTATAAATGATATTTGAAATTTTCATATTTTACCAATCTGGATATTACACAAATTACAAATTAAAATTTAATGTATAAATGATATTTGAAATTTTCATATTTTACCAATCTGGATTATTTTTGTATAATTCTCGTGTATTAGACGGGTCTATACTAGTATTAATAATTATTTAATTATAGGTTTGTTTTATTTACTTCCAATATCAATAATTAAATTAATCAAATTGCGTGGCACGTTTAAATGTAATCACCCATCAAAACGACAAGTTTCTTTTTATTTTAAGGACGACAAAAATTTCAGGTGGATTGATGTTAATGTATGTCTTCATATATTAAATTATAGGTAAATGTTAAAGAATTTAGGAAAAATAGATATTTTACATTTTATAAAAAAAAAATATTAGAAAAACTCGTCACATATTGTTTCAACATTTCTTCCCTTCTAATTCCGTTTTCGTTTTTCTTTTCTCTTTTAAACTTTTGTCTCATTTTATTTTTTGTTCAACTTTACACATTTAATTGTACAATTTTGTCGTTTACATTATTTTAAAGAAGATTTAGCTCATGGGACTGTCAATTTTATTTGGAAGTTACTAAACATGGATTTTAATTTTTCACCATATATGTTGTTTAACTGCTCATATAAGAAAAACACTAAAACTTGGGTACTCGGGGTTTAGTATAAATATTTACACTTAGCAGTTTTTCCCTCTTTTTTAGTTTTTGTTTGCGTCTTTTCGTCTTCTTCTCTGTTCTCCTCTCTTCTCCGCTTCTTTTCAAATTTTTTGCTTCGATTTCGTGTCATCGTTGTTTGTTTAGGGTTGATTCTCCATTATTGTTGAAGAATATCGTTGTTTGAAGCTTTTTCGGCCGTTTCCAGGTCGTTGGTTTGGTTGTAAGTTTTTTCGTGAATGTGATCGAAGTTTTTTTGTTTATGTTGTGTTGTAGTACTTTAAATCTAGTGTTTCTGTGTTTATTTTTGTTCATTTGCTCCCGTTTTGTTGTTTTTGTGTTTGTATGTTCAAATTTCTAGGGTTTGTTCATTTTGTTAAAGTGTTGTTTTATATTTCATGTTTTCTATGTTTCGATTTGTGTTATGAATTCTGTAATTTCATGTTTGCATGTATTATTAGTTTTATATTTATACTAAAATGCATATGGAGGATCTGAGATGGTGGTATTTTCTTCTAATTGAGCCAAACATTTTGTTAGTTTTGGGATCTTTTTGATGATGTGTTGTACAGAGTTTGTACTGGTTTGAATATATTTATATTAGCATGATTTTCTTTCACAATTTGTTAGATAAGTTTGTTGATAGTTTTATTTGGAAATTGAAGAATGCATTGGCATGATTGGGGTCATATTTAACAGATTTATTAGTTTTGAAACAACTATTTAGTAGCTTAATATATGATATCTTTCAGTTGCATGCATAAATATTAGATTTAGTTAAGATGATTCTTGTCTATTTATATTCATGATTCTATCATTTTTATCTTGTTTGTTGTAGGACGATGGGTAAAGAAAGCAGAAAAGAGAATGTTATTGGGAAAAAAAGGAAGACAATTATTGTTGATGAAGATGTAATTCGTGGGAAAAGAAGAAGTTTGCAGAAGACTGTTGTTGTCAGTAGGGTGGAAAAGGGAATTGTTGCTGCTAAAATTGATAGGTATTATACTTATACTATTAGATGTTACAAACTTTTAGTTTAAGGTATCACATGTTTTACTTTAAGGTGTTACAGTATATACATTCAATTATGACATGATTATATATAATAATATTTCTTTAAGGTATTTAAACCAATAGCTTAAAGGTATTACACCTTTTACTTAAAGGTATTATGTTCATATCTTAAAGGTATTACAATTTTATATACATAATAATATATGCTTTAAGGTATTAAACAATAGTAGCTTTAAGGTATTACGTGTTTTAAAGGTATTACATGTTTTTATAATTTTTGTAGTGTTGATAAGACTGTAAAGAAGAAAGCTGTGGAAGAGAAGTCAAAGAAAAAGGTTGACATTATTGAAGATAAGTATTGTTATATATGTATTTTTATATAGTTTGATAGATATATTAATTTTTTTTAATAAAATAGTACTGTTGATGATATATTGTTTTTTGTTGATATATTTTATTTTTTTGTAGGTCTGAGGTTAAGAAAAAACAAGTTAATGAGATGACAAACAAGAAGGAAGTTGTAGCTTCAAGGTATGACATGTTTTAATTAAAAGTATTACATGTTTTAATTAAAGGTATTACATGTTTTTATAATTTATGTAGTGTTGATAACACTATAAAGAAGAAAGTTGTTGAGGTGAAGTCAAAGAAAAAGACTGACATGGTTGAAGATAGGTATTGTTATATATGGATTTTTATATAGTTTGATAGATATATTAAAAAATTTAATAAAATATTGTTGATGTTATATTGTTTTTTGTTGATATATTTTGTTTTATTGTAGGGCTGTGATTAAGAAAAAACAAGTTAGTGAGATGGCAAAGAAGAAAGAAGTTGTAGCTTCAAGGTATGATATGTTTTAATTAAAGATATTACATGTTTTAATTAAAGGTATTACATGTTTATCATGCATTTTATAATTTATGTAGTGTTGATAACACTATAAAGAAGAAAGCTGTGGAGGTGAAGTCAAAGAAAAAGACTGACATGGTTGAACTTAGTAACAATATAAAGAAGAATGATAATGATATCTTTGTGGAGGATGTTGTGCCTTCTAAAAGGTATTTATATATTCTTTATTATATAGTTTTATTATATAGTTAAAATTGTTAATATATATTTATATATATATATATATATATATATATATATTTTGCAGCATGTTTGTTACTCAATGCAGGCCAAATGGTCTTTTTGATGTTGTGCAATGTTTGATTGAAAAACAGAAAGATGATATTAGAAGCATATGTTTTGGTGTTTTGTTGCATCTAAGGTTTACTAAATGTGACTTGAAAATGTTAAGGTGGCTAGTAAAAAATTTTAATAGTAAAAGTAGGATGTTAGCAATAGACGATCATCGTTGATTTGTTGTGACAGCAGATGACGTCTATGATGTGTTTATGATACCTAGAAATGAAGGTTGTAGTGTTCCAAGATATATTGGGGGTGATGAAAATCATTCTCTGATTGATAGGTTAGGTGATATGTATGGTATTGTGCCAAGATCACCTTTACGTGCTAATGTTATGAAAACACGATTAGTTGACGGGGGGATGATTTCAAGAGGATGTTTGTGTTATATGCAATGTCTTCTTTTTTGACACCTTCATCAAATCGCCTTTTAAGCTTGAGTGTCATAAAAGCTGTGATTGATGTTAGTATGATTAAGAGGTATGATTGGTGTAGTTATGTTTTGGAGAAGCTGTGTGAATCTGTTGGTGCGTGTAAGGATAAAGATCAAGTGAGAAATGTTAGTGGTTGTGTGGTATTGCTTCAAACTTTATATTTTCAGAGGATGAAATGACAAGGGATTGTAGAGCATAGGACATTGCCTCTCATTCAGCATTGGTCTGATGAGAAGATTTCAAAAAGATGTCGTCAAGAAGCGAGTGTTGGGGAATACGGTGAAGGTGAACTTATTCTGAAAGGTTAACCTATTTCTTCAATGGGTAATGTTGTTGGGATTAATGTTGAGGCAGGAGTTCATGAGAAAAATGAAGTGAATAAGGGAATTCCATTTAAGGCCAATAAATCTACAGGAGATCAAAAAGTAATAAGTTTTGATTTGCCAGAAGGAGAGCCATATGATGAAGAAATCAAAAGGACTGCAAAAGATGTATGTATTTTATATAATAGTTATGAATAATTTCAGTATATTGTTATTATGTCTCAAAGTCTTTTTTTTTTCTTTCAGGAAATACATGAGGCGTTTCTGTGCTAAAAGAGAGATATTTCCGTTGTATCCAACTATCATATGTCAAAGTTGTTGAGTATGAATTAGATAATGGAAAATAAACAAGGAAGTAGCTCCACACCAGAAATGTCTGATTCATCCCAGAAGTTTTTTTCGGATGAGAAGTTTCATAAGTATATCGATGATGTTGTAGAGAACTTTTTGATGATGAAGAAATTAGCATCTGAAATGCTTTGAGTTTTTGACACCAGAATCTTCAGTATACAAAGATACAGTTGATGAGCTTATAGAAGAAGATTTATGTGATAAGGATGTTCCTACGGAGAATGAGTTGAGTGATGATATGGATTATGTTAGTTCAAAGAGAAGAGATAAAGAGGACAGTGGAAGTTTCTGGAGTATTGAAGAGGATATTGGATATTTTTCTGAGTTTTTGGTGTATTCGAAACAGTTTTTGCAATCTATGGATCAGAAGCATAAAGAAATTGTGGACTACTGCTTCTATGAAGATGCATCTATTGACTGCAGTGAGTAAGATTAATCTATCTAAATTTATTTTCTTATGTACGATATATTTTATATATTTATTGTATGAATTATATTTAAGGTATGACATCTATATCTTTATAGTGTTATATATATGGCTTTAAGGTATTACAAGATATCAGTAGTACTTTTAAGGTATTACATGCATGCATTTAAGGTATTACATGCATGCCTTTAAGATATTACATCTATGCCTTTAAGGTATTACAGGGTATCAGTAATTCCTTTAAGGTATCACATCTATGTGTTAAGGTATCACATCTATGTGTTAAGGTATTACATGTATGCCATTAAGGTATTAGGTATTACATAGTTTTTTTTTTTTCATTACTAATGCTGCTTTAGTTTATTATAATACATAAATGTTTTTGTTCTTCATTTTTTGCAGGGAAAGATTTTTTCAAAATGGCTATTTCAATTTCATGCCAAAGGAAGATATGATTTCCTTATTTCCAAAATGTGAAATCTATCAATCTTTTATTATTGCTTGGTGTCTTGTTGTGAATGATGATAAAGAAGTTGAAGAAAAAAGAAGTCGGTTTGTGTTTAATTTGGAACACAGTGTAAGTTATATAATAAATTGTATTTGCTAATTATTCTTTCGTGAGTTGTGATTTATTGAATATGTTTTATGTTATTTTAGAGTCATTTGGAAAAGATGATAAACGAGGAGAATAATGTTGAAGAAAATTTAGAATGCGTGAAAGCTTGTTGGAATTCATGGATGGCTGCTAATAAGAACACTCTCGAATCTGTTGATATGGTATATCTTTTTTATAATACTTCATATGTTTTTTAAGTTGTAGTTAATTGTAACTTCTTCTTTTTTGCTTGTTTATGAAATTGTAGATCTTTATCCCATTTTGTCTTAATGGTCACTATGGTACTGTCGTATTTAATATGGTTGATAAGAAGTTCCAGTACTTGGACAACAGAAAATATAAGGATGAGAATGAATTCTTTAAAGTTGCTGAGATTTTGGTAAGATTTTTTTGAATGAAATTTCATTTTAATAATTTATTTATGTGATGAGGTTGAATTTTAATGTTTTGTGATGGTGTGCAGAGAGGTGAAATGTTGAAATATCTAGCTGATCAGAATCATAGAAAAGCCACTACAAGAAAAAAGCTCATTGACAAAAGTTAAAAATCATTGTCGTAGCCTTAAAAAACCCTTGTCGTAGGTGGTGTTGTCATAGGGTCTGAAAAAATTTCACTCATAGACAACGGTTTTTAACCGTTGTCGTAGACCTCAACGACAACGGCGTGACAACGGTTAAAAATCGTTGTCGTAGGATATGCATAACTCTAAATATGTATAACCAATCTTAGGATAGGTTACTGCAATAGAGTTACTGCAGAAGATTCAAAGAAATAGAGAAAGTGTTAAAAGGAAGGATACTTAAGAGAATGGTTAAAAAGAATCTGGTGAACTGATAAGGATACTATTGACTTCAGGGAGGTACTGGAAGGGACCTGGCCAAAGAAGCATACATCGAGACAGGAAGCTGCCTGAGAAGACCATGCCGAAAGCATACTGTAGAGGCAGCATGCTACAGAAGCCTCGAGCCACCTGAAGGAGCAAGCAAGAAGAGGAAGCTCCAGAGTGAAGCAAGAGGAAGCAGCTGCAAAACAGGCATGGGGAGAAAAGTCAAATTACCGGTAGACATAAGAAGTTACCGGTAGAGAGAAGAGAAGAGAAGTCAATCAGAAAAAGACACATGGAAAACGAAAAGCTGGCGTGTGTCAGGAGTGCGGCGCATCAATGATAGGAAATCTGTCAACCTTCAATGGGCAGATTTCACAACCTATAAAGAGGAGGGCTGAAGACTGAAGAAAAGTGGAGGGGGTGCGTGTGAAGAGAGAGCGCAAGGGTACAATAGAGAAGAAAGTGAGCACATCAGAATATCCAAAGCTCGTAGAGAAAAGCGCAGAAAGAGGGGGAAGTTTTAGAGAAGAAAAGAGTGTTCAAATAGAGCAGATGAAAAGAAGAAGAGCTCGAACACTCTACACCCCAAATAAAGACGCACACTCAATCTACCAGTCCAGCAACAAGCTTCAGCAGATCAGTGTGCAAACGAAGGCCAAGCTTGCTGCACCCAGTTGAAGAAGAAGGAGATAAACCTCTATAAAAGGTTGTCTCGGAGTACATATTGCGAGGAGTAAAGTCCTGCTGAGTTTACCACTTTCTAGGAGAGAGAGTGAGGACCCTGGGTGGGTAGTGTAGGATCCTGTGTGGGTCAAGGGAAAGTAGGCAAACATCTGTGTGAAGGCTTGCTACTTATTTGTTAAGTGAGGGTTGTAATAGATAGGTCTATGTAAATCAACTAGCTTCACAAATGTTCCCTCCAGAGTGGAGGAAGAGAGGACGTAGAAGGATTACTCCACCTTCGAACCTCTATACATCCTTGCGTCTTTATATGCTCACTGCACTACATGCATACTCTCTGACGAGCTCCACATCTTCTACTCAGCTCTGTAATAAGCTTCCGCAAACGACTCTGATCAGTAATCTCCCAAAAGGTTACTGATATTAGAAATGAGCCGATAGAGATAGAAGAAGAGTTTGAAAAGAAGGTAGGCTTATTCACCACCCCTAAGCCTACCTAAAGCAGTTTTGATACCCACAAGTGGTGTCAAAACAGGTTGGACTAAAGCATCCACCAGCTAATCTATCTGATACCAACAAGTGGTATCAGAGCCGGTGGATTATTCATTCTTGCTCAATGGTCAATCTGATACCAACAAGTGGTATCAGAGCAGATGGATGAAACAAAAGATCTAATCGATCTATCCAGATCCCATCTGTGAAAAAGCCTCTCTCTCTCTCTCTCACCCTCACATCAGAGATCATTTCAATGCCTTTTGCTTTAAAAGGATATGAATGATGTGAAGACAATAAACAGCTAAAAGATATAGAAAATCAAGCTGGGTTGTGAGGAAAAGTTGTTCTTGAGGGGGAATAGCAAGCTACCGAAAGAAGGACTACGAAGAAGGAAGCCATACACAAGGAGCAAAGTCCTTACTCATCACAGAGTAGATCAACATTGAGCTGATCAACAAAGAAGACTTGCTGCTGAGCAAACAAAGGAAGCTAACGTCAACAAGCAAGTAACCATCGAAGAAAATGATGAGGATGTCAACCAAGGAAGCAAAGAAAAAAAGCGGACCTACTCTTTTAAAGAAACAATAGTGACCAGGTACCTCACTCCTATTTTACACTATTTTATTCTGGTCATAATCATATTTATCATGTTAAGAAACTCAAGTGACTGTATACTATGATGATGGATCTTAAAATGTTGTCACTTGACTTTAAAAAAAAATGAGAAGGAAGCCTGCATGTTTTCCATACTATAATGTTTCACCTTCTCATGCAAGCCTCAAAGTAACCTGAAATAGTACTGTTAGTGACCCAACATCTTAAAAGAGAAGACCATAAAGTAAGGGGGAACTTCCAGTACAAATCAAGGAAACTTTGAAGGCAAAAAGGTTAAAATCCTTGGAGTAACCAAAATATGGGTATGCTGTAAAAAGTCTGCAACAAACTAACATTCCATAAGGAATCAAGCAGAACAACAACTCCAAAAACAAAAGGAATTTTGTCTACCTTACTTGTATCATGTTTTACCTTTCTATTTTCTACATAGATACAGTAAGAAAACACCTGCACACACTACCACTTTTGCTCTTTAAAAGTCCTGAAGGAGCCAAAACTTTCTTTACAACAACCATGTGCTATAAAGAAAGTGTAAACTCCTGAAAGGAACAATAACTCAGAAGGACACATACTATATGAGTACCTATACAAGCACATTTGTTTTGCAGGTACCTTTGACAAAGGGATAATGAATTTAGGGGGAATCAATGACAAAATGACAAACTCTGATGATAGGATGCTGAACATCCGGTTGCTGGATACTAGGTCATGGGATAACAGGACGCTGTATACCAAGACGCTAGACAACGAGCTACTGGATTCTAAACTACTAGATACCAGAGCACTTTCAAGGAAAAAGACAAATTTTGACGAAAGAACGCTAGACACCAGGACATTGGATACTAGGTCGCTGGATAGCAGGATGCTAGATACTATGCTAACTGGAAATTAGGCCGCTGGATGGTAGGACGCTAGATATCAGGATGCTAGATACTAGGGGCTGGACACTAGATCCCTGAATACTAGGTCGCTGGGCACCAGGACGCTAAATACCAGGATGCTGGACACTAGATCGCTCAACACCAGGTCGCTGGGTATCAGGATGCTAGATACCAATACACTAGATACTAGGTTAATAGAAATCAGAAGTTATCAACATGTCACTGGAAAAGGGGATCACTTGGAGGTTACAAGATAGAACAGTTACTGAAAATTTCTCGGTAACGTGCAAGCATAAAAAGTGAATCACCTTTCCAGAAATAGACTACCTTTTCAGAACCCTAGAAGAATTTCAACCGCGCGATCAGAAGAATCCAAAGGTGGACATCCAGCAGTTGACCACATCATCTCACACAAAGAAGAAAAAACATAAAGCGGTGGAAACTGTCAACACCTTTATTGGAAACCGACGGAACAGTTAATGAGATCTTTGAAGATCTAACTGCAACAGGGAGTATCTTTAACCCTATATATAAATGCACTCTTTTTTCTTCATTAAGCATTCAGATACCCTCCTTCTCTCGTCCTTAGTTCATAATGGCTCTAGATTGTTGGAAACCCTTCTCTTCGTTCCTTCCAAAAGACACATTTTCTGCAAATAATCAACCAAGCACACTACAAAACTCATACAATCACCCTTCACGTTTGACACTAGCTAAGCAAACCTTTCTCAAAAGAGTTGATCTTCTAGGTGTCAACTCCCATCTCACCTGCAGGAACTTGCACTCAAGTTCTTCTCTTTAAGACTGGGGGATAGAGCTAAGGACCCCTCTCCAGCCACCTCAGGACGTCATCGCATTGATGATGTCAAAAAGGGGGAAGAAACTGCGAAGGGTCATGGAAGATCAAAAGACTTCCAGGGGTGGAGAAAAAGAGATTTCACCCCTTCTATGAGGTGAATTCTTTTTTGAGATGCAAGAGAATCAGAAGGAAGGATAGTTGGAGGAACAAGTGGAGATTGAAGGATAAGGAAAGACGGCAGCAAGCTACTGCGTTTGGACTTCTCTGCTTCTTTACACACTTTCCTCCAAATGAATTCCTTCTCTCTCTCGCATCGCCTCTCACACCTTCCAACAACTCTCCCCTCTAGCCAAAGAGAAGAAACTACTGGGAGCAGGTAAAGTAGAGAAAAAAGAAGCCATCTAAAGGGGAAAAAAAAGAAAGGAAAGAGCAAGAAGAATAGAAGAATGAATTTAGATAGGATGTTTATTATAACACTGCTTACTGCATTGTAATGTAGATGTTTTATCTAAATAAAATCTCTTCGTTCTTCAAAAAGCTCATTCCTTGTGCCCTTTCTTTTAGATTTACATGTGTTTTGTGTATGAAAGTAGTATGCTCTATATTGCCATATTTTATATCTGCTTTCTGTGCTTGAAAGGTTATATTCTTTTGATCTTCTGTAAAGGTTTTGCCATCATCAAAAGAGGGGGAAATTGTTGGATACATTTATAGAGTGTTTTGATGAGACAAATCCTTAAGTAACTCTAAATATGTGTTGGTCCCAAAACTGCTGTAGGTAGGCTTAGAGGGGGGGGCATGAATAAGCCTACCTTCTTTTCAAACTTTTCTTCTATCTCTATCGGCTCATGTCTAATATCAGTAACTTTTTGGGAGGTTACTAATCAAAGTTGTTTACGGAAGCTTATCACAGAGCCGAGTAGAAGATGTGCAGCTTATCAGAGAGTATGCATGAAGTACAGTAACCATATAAAGATGCAAGGATGTATAGAGGTTTGAAGGTGGAGTAATCCTTCTACGTCCTCTCTTCCTCCACTCAGGAGGGAACATTTGTTAAGCTAGTTGATTTACATAGACCTATCTATTACAACTCTTACTTAACAAATAAGTAGCAAACCTTCACACAGATGCCTACTTCCCTTTGACCCACACAGGATCCTACACTACCCACCCAGGGTTCTCACTTTCTCTTCTAGAAAGTGGTAAACTCAGCAGGACATTACTCCTCGTACTGAGTACTCTGAGACAACATTTTAGAGAGGTTTATCTCCTTCTTCTTCAACTGGGTGCAGCAAGCTTGGCCTTCATTTGCAGACTGATCTAATGAAGCTTGCTGCTCGACTAGTAGACTTAGTGTGCATCTTTTTGGGATGTAGAGTGTTCGAGCTTTTCTTCTTTTCATCTGCTCTGTTTGAACACTCTTTTCTCTAATGCTTCCCCCTCTTTCTGCGCTTTTCTCTTTTAAGCTCTTCTCTCTTCTTTTGTGCTTCTCTCTGTGAGCGTGGATATTCTGATGTGCTCACTTCTTCTTTCTTGTGTCTTTGCGCTTTCTTTTACACACTTTCAGTCTTCAGTCCTCAGTCCTCCTCTTTATAGGTTGTGAAATATGTCCGTTGAAGGTTGACAGATATCCATCATTGATGAGCCGCACTCCTGACACATGCCAGCTTTTTGCTTTCCACGTATTGCAGTAACCTATCCTAAGATTGGTTATGCATATATAGAGTTACTTAAGGATTTGTCTCATCAAAATATTCTACAAATGTATCCAACAATTTCCCCCTTTTTGATGATGACAAAACCTTTACAGAAGATCAAAAGACTATAACCTCTCAAGCACAGAAAGCATATTTAAAGTATGACATTATTTGGCATACTACTTTCATACACAAATCACATATAATTCTAAAAGAAAGGGCACAAGGAATGAGCTTTTTGAAGAACAAGAGACATTTTATTAAGATAAAACATGTACACTACAATGCAATAAGCAGAGTATATAAACATCCTATCTAAATTCATTCTTCTATTCTGCTTGCTCTTTCCTTTCTTTCTTTTCCCTTCTTGTTTGCTGCTAGCTCCTTTCTTCCCTACTTTCCTTCCCCCTCACTTGATGCAGTGACCTGCTCCCAGTAGATTCTTTTCTTTGGCTAGAGGGGAGAGCTGTTGGAAGGTATGAGAGGGGATGCGAGAGAGAAGGAATTCGTTTAGAAGAAAGTGTGTAAAGAAGCAGAGAAGTTCAGAAGTCAGTAGCTTGCGGCCGCCTTTCCTTCTTCTTCAATCTCCACTCATGCCTCCAACTATTCTTCCTTCTAGTTCTCTTGCATCTCAAATAAGAATTCACCTCATAGAAGGGGTGAAATCTCTTTTTCTCAACCTCTGGAAGTCTTTTGATCTTCCATGACCCTTCGCAGTTCTTCCCCCTTTTTGACATCATCAATGAGATGACGCTTTGGTGGTGCTGGAGAGGGGTCCCTAGCTCTATCCCCCTGTTTTGAAGAGAAGAACTTGAGTGCAAGTTCTTGATAGGTGAGATGGAAGTTGAAGGCCAGAAGATCAACTCTTCTGAGAAGGGTTTACTTAGCGAGTATCAAGCATGAAGGGTGAAAATACATGATTTGGGGTGTGCTTGGTTGATTATTTGCAGAGAATGTGTCTTTTGGAAGGGATGAAGAGAAGGGTTTCCAATAATCTAGAGTCATTATGCTTAGGGATGAGAGAGAGAGAGAGAGAACGAGGATTTCTTTATTAATGCTTAATGAAGAATAAGAGTGCATGTATTTATAAGGATAGAGATACTCCACGTTGCAGTTGAATCTTTCAAGATCTCATTAACTGCTCCGCCGGTTTCCAATAAAGGTGTTGACAGTTTCCACAGCTTTATGTCTTTTCTCCTTTGTGTGAGATAACGTGGTCAACTGCTAGATCTCCACCTTTGGATTCTTCTGATCGCACGGCTGGAATCCTTCTGAGGTTCTGAAAAGGTAGTCTATTTCTAGAAAGGTGATCCACTTTTTAGGAGCGTACGTTACCGAGAAGATTTTCAGTAGCTGCTCTATCTTATAACCTCAAAGTGATCCCCTTTTCCAGTGACTTGATGATAAGTTCTGATGTCAAGTAACCTAGTATCCATTTTATTGGTGTCTAGCATCCTGATACCCAATAACCTGGTGTTCAACGATCTATTGTCCAGCATCCTGGTATTTAGCGTCCTAGTGCCCAGCGACCTAGTGTTCAGCAATCTAGTATCCAGCCCCTGGTATCTAGCATCTTGATATCTAGCGTCCTGCCACCCAGCGACCTAATTTCCAGTTAGCCTGGTATCTAGCATCCTGATGTCCAACATCCTACTATCCAGCGACCTAGTATCCAATGTCCTGGTGTCTAGCGTTCTTTCGTCAGAATTTATCTTTTTCTTTGAGTCCTTCTACCTTTTCTATTGACTTAATGACAAGTGTTCTGATTTCTAGTAGCTTAGCATCCAGTAGCTTGGTGTCTAGTGTCTTGGTGTACAGCGTCCTGTTATCCCATGACCTAGTATCCAGCAACCGGATGTTCAGCATCCTATAATCATAATTTGTTATCTTGTCATTGATTCCCCCTAGATTCAGTATTCCTTATAATGTTCCTGCAAAAAAAAGAATGTTCTTGTATAGGTGCTCACACAAGTATGAGTCTTTCTGGGTTAAGTATCTTTTAGAAGCATAGACCTTCTTTACAGCCCATGGTTGTTGTAAAGAAAATTTTGGCTTCTTCAAGATTTATATATTAAGCATAAAATGATAGTGTGTTCAGGTGTTTTCTTACTGTATCTTTTAGAGTATAAACTCTTCAGATATGGAAAAGATAAGCATAGATAACAATAAGATATACAAGATTATTATATATATATATATATATTTTTTTTTTTAATATGTTGTTCTGCTTAAAGTTCGGTTTGTTGCAGACTTTTTACGGAAGCTTAACACAGAGCCGAGTAGAAGATGTGCAGCTTATCAGAGAGTATGCATGACGGTTCCACAAGCTCCACATCTTCTACTCGGCTCTATAATAAGCTTCTGCAAACGACTCTGATCAGTAACCTCCCAAAAGGTTACTGATATTAGAAATGAGCCGATAGAGATAGAAGAAGAGTTTGAAAAGAAGGTAGGCTTATTCACCCCCCCACCTTAGCCTACCTACAACAGTTTTGGGACCAACACACTGATATCCAGAAAATGAATTGAAGGTGAGACAGGAAAGAAAAAGGCAGGAGCCCTAGAAGCTGAGGGCGCTAATCGGTGAGGCAGAATCCTCTTAGGCAGCTACACCTGAGAAGACATCCAAGAAAGAAGAGTCAACCACCGATAGTGATTCGGAGGACTCATCTTCAGATGATGAAGCTTTAATCTGCCTCATGGCAAAAAGTGACGACTCTGAAGATGAGGTAATATATCGCAACTCTCCTATTTAAATTAATGAAAAGTTAAACATGATTTGTGCGATCAAACAAATCATGAGTGACTTTGAGCATTTCACTTCAACCCGTGAGGAGTTAAAAATAGAGAATATAGAGCTTAAGAGAGAGCATGGTTTACTAGAAAGACTATTAGCAGTAAAAAAATCCAAAAGTCAAGCATGCAGTGATCTTAAAAATGAAATCGGTAAGCTCAAATTACAAGTCACTAAGCTAGTAAATTAGAAGGAGGCCCTTACTGAAACAATCAATACCTTTAACAAATCCTCTAAAGACTTAGATGTTATGCTAAATATCCAAAGAAGTCTAAAAAAATTTTTGCTAGCATAGGTTACTGTGAAAAGGATTATACTTCAACTGCTAGTACTTCAAAGAGCACCCACGTTTGTGCCTGCAACTACCCCTCATCAAAATGAATTATATAATCAAGAGGGAAGTGCAAGCAGAAATGAAGGAAGCCTTGAATAAAAGGGAAATGGACCCTTTAGAAATATCCATGAATCTAAATCTGTCAAGAGCTGGCTCCAGCAACCTAAGCATGAAAGCAGGAACTATAGACAGCCATCTAGAAAGCTTAAAAAATCTCAATTTTCATATCTGCCAGAGACCTATACACCTAAAAGATACTTATACTCCTAGAAGGCAGAGGAAGAAACCACAAACACACCAAGCACGTATCCTAAGGATACTGGTGGTAGTTCAGGAACTATTAAGACTTACAATAGAAAGATTGTTGTAAAGTAAGTATGGGTTCCTAAAAGGATATTAAATACTAACAAGAAAGGACCCGTACTAGTATGGGTACCTAAAAGAAAGTGATTTCTTTCGTGAGTACAGGAAATGGTGTCTGGGAGCAGGAAATATGGTATATTTACAGTGGCTGCTCAAGACACATGACAGGGAACCAGAAGAGCCTTATCAACTATAAAGCTTCCAAAGGACCCAAGGTCATATTTGGAGATAACTCCAGAGGAAGCACAAAGGGCACTGGTGACTTAATCAAAGGAAAAATCTGCATCAAGGAAGTATCTCATGTAAAAGGGTTGAAATACAACCTCCTGAGCATAAGTCAATTCTATGACAAGGGCTACTGTGTGGAGTTTAATCTCAACAAGTGCCTCATCAAGGACAACAGGACTCAGGAAGTCCAGCTCACTGGAACCAGGAAAGGAAACATCTATATTGTTGAATGGAACTCAGCAACCACTGCTACATGTTTCATCGCCAAAGGTACTTCTAAAGCTAGATGGTTATGGCATAAAAGATTGAGTCATCTAAAGTTCAAAACCATGAATAAGCTGGCTAGAAAAGGACTAGTCAGAGGATTACCTGACATGGTTTACAAAAGGGAAGCTGTTTGTGGAGCATGCCAAAAGGGGAAACAAGTAAAGAGTTCTTTCAAAAACAAAACTCTTCGATCTACAGAAAGGATACTGGATATGCTTCACATGGATCTCTTTGGACCAATTGATCTAATTAGCATATCCGGGAAGAAGTACACCTTAGTAAGAGTAGATGATTACTCAAAGTTCACTTGGACGATCTTTTTTGCAAAGAAATCAGATACCCAACAACGTCTGCCAGAGTTCCTGAGAAGACTACAAACAGAAAAATGCCTGAGTATAGTGAAGATCAGAACAGATAGGGGAACTGAATTTACTAACAAATTCATAGAAGACTACTGTTCGAAAAATGGAATTAGGCACGAATATTCAGCAGCCAGGACGCCTCAACAAAATGGGGTTGCTGAAAGACGGAATAGAACTTTGGAGGAAGCCACAAGAACAATGTTAGTCGAAGCTGAGCTCCCAAAAAGGTTCTGGGCAGAAGCAACCAACACAGCATGCTACACACAGAACAGATGCCTGATAAACAAGGATCTAAACAAGACGCCCTATGAGCTGTGGTATGGTTACTCTTCCTGCATTGACTATTTTCACATCTTTGCATGCAGGTGCTTCGTACTTAATAATGGAAATGAATATCTCAAAACCTTCGATGCCAAATCTGATGAAGGGATATTCCTAGGATACTCATCGGTAAGTAAGGCCTACAGAATCTTCAACAAGAAAACACTTGTTGTAGAAAAATCTGTGCATGCGATCTTTGATGAATCACATTGCAGTAAGGCTGATATTGAGGAACTTCAAGAAGAGCTGGACAAAACTCACATCAACAACAATCATGTTGAGTATATTGATGTGCAGTTACAAAATCTTCAAAACGCGGATGGAATACTACCATCCCCAGATATACATGTTCATAACTTGCAGGTACCCACTCAGATACAGGAACCTGAGGACAATCAGGAACCTCATAATGATCAACCTGCAGAATTGAACCAGAATCCAATAGAGGGGGAACCACAGCAAGCTGTTGAAGAAATAAGAAGTTGGCTAAGAAATCATCCTAGAGACCTGATAATTGGAGATTATACCTCTGGAGTACGAACGAGAAGAGCAAATCCACATGAAGCTATGTTTGCTTGTTTCATCTCACACGTTGAACCAAAGCATCCAGAAGAAGCTCTACATGATAACAACTAGGTTCAAGCTATGCAAGAGGAATTAAACGGATTTGAAAGGAACCAAGTTTGGTACCTGGTCCCCAGACCTACTCATCAAGGAGTTATTGGAACAAAGTGGGTATTCAAGAATAAGCTAGATGAAGAGGGCCAAGTTGTAAGGAACAAAGCCAGACTAGTAGCAAAAGGGTACTGCCAGGAATAAGGCATTGATTTTGATAAAACCTTTGCTCCAGTAGCCAGATTAGAAGCAATCGGAATCTTTTTAGCCTATGCAACATACAAGAATCTCACGGTGTATCAAATGGATATGAAGAGCGCCTTCTTAAATGGGATGCTGGTAGAAAAAGTCTATGTTGAATAGCCACCCTACTTCGAAGAAAATGCCGATAAGATGGTATATAGACTGAGAAAAGCTCTTTATAGATTGAAGCAAGCACCGAGAGCATGGTATGACACCTTATCAAAATACCTACTGGATAATGGATTCAAGAAGAGCAAGGTGGATAAAACTCTATTTAGAATCCAGGATGAAGACAGCATCCTGCTCGTCCAGATCTATGTGGATGACATCATCTTTGGATCAACCAACAAAGAGCTGTGCAGAAAGTTCTCTAATCTAATGCAATCCAAATTTGAAATGAGTATGATGGGAGAACTAAGCTTCTTCCTTGGATTGCAAGTTAGACAGCTTGATCAAGGAACATTCATAAATCAGATGAAGTATACCAAGGAGCTGATCAAGAAATTTGGAATGGAGAATGCCAGTACAGTAAGCATTCCAATGCCAACTTCAAGAAGTCTGGATAAAGACGAAAAGGGAAAAAAAGTTGACATCACAAAATACAGGAGATTAATTGGGTCACTGCTCTACATTACCACTAGCAGACCAGACATCATGTTTGCAGTAGGAATGTGTGCAAGATATCAAGTGGCTCTTAAAGAGTGCCACCTCACAGTGGCTAAGAGGATAATCAGATATCTAAAAGGAACCCAAGAAGTAGGTTTGTGGTATCCTAAAGAATGAGATATTAGATTGATTAGATATACTGACTCTGATTTTGCAAGTTGCAAAATTGATAGGAAAAGCACTAGCGGAACCTGCAAAATGATAGGGAATCGCTTAGTATCCTGGTTCTGCAGGAAGCAAACTTCAATAGCCACATCCACTGCCGAAGCCGAATATGTTGTTGCAGGAAGCTGCTGTGCACAAATACTATGGATTCAACAACAGCTTCGAGATTATGATATTGTGGAAAATGATACTCCAATTATGTGTGATAACACAAGTGCAATTGCTATCACCCACAACCCAGTTTTCCACTCAAGAACCAAACACATCGACATCAGACATCACTTCATCAGAGATCATGTCGAAAAGAAAGACATCTCATTGGAGAAAATCCATATTGATCAACAACTGGCTGACATATTCACAAAACCTCTCTGTGAATCAAGATTTTCTTTCCTAATAAATGAATTAGGTATTATCAAATTAAGCTAACTCTTCTGATAAACATCTGTGAGAATGTTCTACAGCTTAAGGGGAAGCTAAGAAAGCTTAGAAATAAGAAGCTTAAAGGAAATCGGGAAAGAACGCTAGGAAAGGTCCCTGCCAAAGGTTCCTGATGTAGGTAGCTAATACACCTCACTGAAGGACACATCAGTAAAAAGCCACCTCGAAAAAGTAATCATTACCAAGGAACCCACGGAGCGCACGATTATAAGAAACTATTAATCCCAAGATGTGGCGTATCAAATCAGGGCAGGTTACCCAATAAAAGGTGGAGATATTTACAAACAAGTCCCTCAAGATCTTTAAAAAGTCAAAAAGCGAATCAGCGGATTAAATGCAAGGATCCTCAACCGCGGGATGAGAAACCTTTCAAATCTTGAGAAAATCTACGTCGTTGATCAAAACACAGGAGGTTTACTTATAAATAGGAAGTTTACACTTGATCAAATCCTTTACAATCTCATACTTTCTAACTCTCTAACCTTCTGCAAACAAGTAACCTAGCAATCAAGTTTGTGTTCACTTCTATCTTTACAGAGAACTCATCTTTCTTACCACATCTCAGAAATGGCACCCAAGAACACACAAGTCATTAATGGTCGTCTCATCGATGAGAAGATATTATTGAAAGCCATCAGAGATTCCATCGATCTAATGCAGATAATTCTGAACAAACTCCACCAATCCAGAGTATGGGGTTTCTACTCACTCTTCAGGGAACCTTACTGCGAAGATCTGGTGCGATAGTTCTATAACAATGCTGAAATATCTAAGGATAAGACAAAGATCGTGTCAAAAATAGGGAAGAAGATGATCGAGATCACTTCCAGTCTTCTAGGGAAAATCTTTCAACTGCCCACTGAAGGAATGGATGGAAGCAACCTAGCCACCTACGGAGACGAAATGGTGGAAGAATACTGGAAGAAATTCACAGGCACAGATGACATGTTGACCCTAAACAAGAGCTGCAACAAAAAGCTTTTTCAAGTGGAGTATCAAATGCTCCACGACATCTGTTGTCATATCGTTGAGAACTGATCTAGTTCTTTTGACGAGTGTACCAATCTCAGGTACTGGATGATGATGGCCCTAATGGAAGCTGAGAAGACAAACTAGGCAGAATATGTATTTACAAGGCTTAAGAAGGAGGAGGAAAAGAAGGTGGGCAAGCCAACTTATGGACTAGTGAACAACACCATCCTGTGGTTTGCTAGTCACGATTTATCAAAGGGTAAGCCTATTCAAAGGGGCAAGTTTATAGGATACATTAGAATCTTTTCCAAGAAGGAATCAAAGGTCTCCCCTGTAGCCAGGAAGGATACTGCAGCAAAGGAGAAGGAGACCCAAAGAGAGGCAGTGCAGGAAAACATGTCTGAGGGGGAAAGCTCAGCAGCTACTGCTTCTCCACCAAGGCAGGAGAATAAGAAGAGAAGTGTAAGGGTGAGGGGGAAGCAGGTGGTAAAGAGGAAGCTGAGAATCTCTGATGATAAAGCGTCGCCATCACCTTTACTAATGCTACCTGCTCCCTCAAGCAAGGGTAAGAATGACGAATCAGAGATTCAAACCATTGAGCAAGTAGAAGTGGTTGTACAACAGGTAACGGCCCAGCTACAAAAATTGTTAGAAATGGAGAAAGAGGAGAATACTGAGGAGTCTGATCCTGAAGTAGTTTTGGACATGGCCAAGATGAAAGAGGAGTTTGAAAAACAGTGGGATAGATTCACAACCTGGTGGAACTACCGACATCTTCCCAGCCCGGACATGTTTTCATGGAGTGAGTTATATACCGAGGAAGATTGGGCACTAAACTGGGCAGAAATGTTTGACATAGCGGAGGAAGGATTACTGAAGACAAGATACTTGAAAAGTCTGCGAAGAAGGAAGTGGAAAGACTTTCAAGAAAATTATGAAGCTGAACTAAGATTGGCCGCCGTTGCTGAAAAGAAGAAGCAAGTCTCACAGCTTGGATTACCCCCACCTTCTCCAAGGACGCTGAAGGGAAAGAAGCCCATCGAGCAACCTGACTTCTACAAGGATGATGTTATCCTAAAGTCAGCTCCTGAACAGGTCACTACTGGCGATGACATGGGATTTGCTCAAAGACAAGCATAAGCATTCGGTGTAGATCAAGCAGAAGAAATGATGCTGAAATAGGCTTTAGATACCAATTTGGTGGAAACAAAGAGGAGGCATAAGGCTGTGCTCATTCAACCAGGAGAAGGATCCTCCATTGGAGCAGTATCAATTGAACATTCTTTAAATGCTCCACCAATCAGTCAGAAAACTACATCACCATCCGCATCAAAAGATGAATCCAACGGGGCATACAGTCAACTGGTGGATATAGTGGTCTTGCCAGATGAGGAGGACGCAAGATCAAATATAGTTGGAGAAGTACCTGCTCTTGAAAACTTTCCTACCACCTTGAGAAAAGCTGACTCGCCAATGATAGAGCTACCAACTACTCCGGAGGCTGAAAGGTTGGATGTCCTTGCGGTTGCTACTGCTCTGGAAGAAACACTGAAATCAGCAATCGTTGAAGAAGGGACCTCGGTGCCAGGCACCAATGAATATTGATAAGACGGCTGAGGAAATTACACCAACGGAGATGGAGAGTGTAATCTCTGAAGATCTTGCAAATCGTGAAGAGAAGGTTGCAGAGGAGGCCGTAACAGGACAAACTGCTAACAAAGAACCTACTGTTGATACGATATCAGTATAGAAAACTGCTCACAAAGAGTCGACTGCTGAACAGGCTGCTCCTTAAGAGCCTACTGTAGAAGAGTCTACCCAGCAAAAGACTTCGATGAAACAGATAGAAGTTGAGGAGGCGTTGGAGGAGGAAGGGCCCTCCGGAGAAATAATAAGAAGGTTGCAAGCCTGGAAAGGAGATGTCCCTCAGGATGGAATACCAGCTCATGATAAGGAGATATCAGCCCATACAGAGGCAGACAATGATGATAAGGAAGTATCAGCACGTGAGGGAGTAGACACTAAGAGTTTCATACCTAACTCCAAAAGCGATGAAGGATCACCTAGTGAACAGGGTGAATTTGTAGCCGAAAAATCCTCACCTCTAAACCCCTCTTTTCCTGTGCAGACTAATGAGCAAAAATCCTTTGATGACGACCTCAAAGCAATATGAAAACTTGGGACATCCCTAAGCAAAGCAAGGAAGCAGATGAGAGTTGAGGCAAGGAAGGATCGGTTTCAAGCTTCCTTCAAAATGGATACATTCAATGCAACCTTAGTTAATCTGTAAAAGTCCATCTCCTCCCTAACTTCCTCTACTGTTCTGGTTGACACCATCAAAAGCATGAGCGATAAACTCAATTCTCAAGCCAACAGGCTAATAGAGATTGAGTTGGAGCAACAATTTGTGACGGCCTTCTTCAAAAAGGTCTTGAACTCTCAGTTTGAACAGAATCAAATCTTGGAGGATCATACTGATATTTTAACCAGTGTGCATGAAATGCTCAAATATGGAGTTGGCTCAGCCTTTGATGATAATAAAAAAGGGGAAGAGACAATTAGGAGGATCGAGCAGAAAAGATAGCCAAACCCCTCCTCTTGCAAATAGCTAACAATCTTGTCTAAAAGGGATTCAGAAGGCGATGGAGGAGACCATGGAGGAAGCTCCAGAGGACAACAAGATAGCATGGCAACCAAGAGAAAATCTGAAGCTATCTCTGAAGTACATCCTGGTCTTCGTAGAGGAATAGAAGAAAGAGAGGAAAAAAGAATGAGAGTTGAAGAAGAGTTATGCAAAGGATCAAATGATCATTTTAAGGAAATAGCGAAGCAAAGTTTGTCAAATCTCTTTCTTCCTCAAAAGCAACCTGATCTGGAAGCTCTAGCAGCAAATGAAATAAATGCACCAAACTCTCTTCGCATCTTCCTGGAAGGAAGTCCAGACCCTATGAGCTCCAAATTCCAAGTATGGGAGCTCCCTGAAGTTGATCTACCTACCTCTCATAATCCATCCTTTCCACAGATCAACTTCTTCAAACAAGCAGAATACTTGAAGTACTACATCAAGTTATGCAAAGAGTCCACGCTTATAAAAGGCAAAACTCATCATGAAGGGCTCAAATGCTTCAATGATCTTGCTAGCCGAGGTGTACTCCCAATCCAGATGAAGCTAAAAGATAGAATGAAAAGAGTAGAAATCATCCCTTTCTATGAAGATTTCTAGCTAAGGTACGAAAAGACGCCTGAGATGAAGAGGCTAATGGAACCAACCTACCAAGAATCTATCTTCAACTGGTGGAAAGATTAGAGGAAAGAAAGAAAAAGAGCTTCCTGGCTCAAGATACCGTAAACCTTCATGCTCTCTACTCTTATATAAATCTTGTTTTGTTTATTTACAATTTTTTTTAATTTTATGATCTGGTACTGTTCGAATTCATTAACTCAATAAAGGGATTCGTTCTCGTTCTAAAAAAGCTCACTGCTCATGAACTTATGCTTAATATCTTGATCTGATATTTCTAAACATATATATACATCCTGCTGATCTGATTGCAAGCATATGTTCTCTCTTGATAAAATATGTGATCTTCTTAGAAGAAATTTTGTCATCACAAAACGAGGGAAATTGTAAGGAACTTTGTATAAGATTTTGATGAATGACAAAACATGTAATAGATTAGGGCCTAGGATCCTATGTATTAGCTTTTGTTGTAAAATATTTCTAATTATAGGAACAGGATGCTTGGAGATCAAAAGAATGGAGCATGATGACCCTGCTGCATATAAACCGAAGAGAAAATACAAGAATACGTATCAGCAGCAGGCTGCTCAAAAAGGATACTAGCCATACTACCCAAGGACACTAAAGGTTACTGAAGGTCACTGACTACTAGATGAACAAAAGGAGAACTGAAGATAACTGAAGCATCAGAAAGCATTAGCAACCTGATTCTGTAGCAGTTACCTCGAAAAGAGTGTATGAGGTTAACGTTAGGCACAAGCCTCATTTGCAACCAATCAAGTTATGCCACATATTAAAAAGTAAAAAGGAAGTCTGCAGAGAAGTCAGACTAGGTATGGGGATACCAGCATCAGTCACGTACACACTCAACGATCAGTGTATGAACAAAGCAGAAACTGCCACTCTGATCTACGAAAAGCTGCAAAGAATGCTCACTCTCTCCAACAGACAAATATTTGAATCGCCTATAAATGTTGGAAGACTGGCACATGAAACGCACCTGAACCTCTTGCGATTAAAACGCTCAAGCTATCAAAGATCATCTACAAATTCATAGAAGTTTCAAGTCCAGTCTAGCAGCAAGCTATCCTTAGCTATGAGAGCTCAATCGTTTCTAAGCTTGCTGCCTGTGTTGTTGAATTCTTTCTTTTATTTCGACTATAAAGGAGTTGCTTGATCAGAAGGAGTTCCTGATCAAGTATTTTTCGTTCTTAGTTAGAAGAACAAGAGTTCTGTGTGGGCTAGGGGAGTTTGGTCACTGTGCAGTAACCCTGTGTGGGAGAGACTGACAGTCTTTGTCAGGTTTAGATTGTCTAAGCGAGGCTTGTATAACTCAACCGTTTGACCTAACAAAAGTTCCTCCTTATGTAGGAGAAGAGAGGACATAGAGGGATTACTCCACCCTTAAACCTCTATATATCGCTGTGTTCATTACTGTGTTGTTTTCATTAATCTTGTGATATTATTACTTATCTGCTCTTATCATTTGCATATTACTTATAAGCATAATATCTATCTTTCAGAAAAGAAGCTCAACTTGAAAAGTATTTCCGCTGTGCATAAATCTCATTTTATCTTAAAGCTTAAGGTAACTGCTCAAGCAGTAACCTTCAGGACAATTAGTGCTTTGTAAACTGCCTGTGTGTCGCTTTCAGAAGAAAAGATTGAAAATTTTGAGTAGGCTTATTCACCCCCCCTCCCCCCTCTAAGCCTACTACCACTTGGGACCAACAGAGTATATTGATGTGCAGTTACCAAATCTTTAACATATGGATGGGATTTAACCATCCCAGATTAGACAGGATCCTAATTTATAGGTACCCACTCAGACACAGGAACTTGAAAACAATCAGGAACCTCAAGAAGATCAGCTTACAAATATCAACAAGAATCCAACTGAAGAGCAACCACAGTAAGTTGATGAAGCAAGAAGATGATGGCTTGGAGATCACCCTAGAGATCTGATTATAGGAGATTACACCTCTGGAGTAAGGACAAGAAGATTAAATCCACATGAAGCTATGTTTGCTTGCTTCATATCACAAGTAGAACCCAAGCACCCTGAGGAAGCTCTAGAGGATACCAACTAGGTTCAAGTCATGCAGGAAGAATTGAATGGATTTGAAAGGAACCAAGTTTAGTACCTGGTTCCCAGACCTACTCATCAAGGATTTATTGGAACTAAGTGGGTTTTAAAAAATAAGCTAGATGAAGAAGGACAAGTTGTAAGGAACAAGACTAGGTTAGTGGCGAAAGGATACTGCCATGAAGAGGGCATTGACTTTGATGAAATCTTTGCTCCAGTAGCCAGACTTGAAGCAATCAGGATCTTTCTAGCTTATGTAGCTCACAAGAACCACACGGTTTATCAAATGGATGTGAAGAGCGCTTTCCTGATTGGGATGTTAGTAGAAGAGGTGCATGTAGAACAGCCATCTGGTTTTGAAGAGAATGCTGGCAGGATGGTCTATAGACTAAGAAAAGCTCTTTATGGACTGAAGCAGACACCTAGAGCATGGCCCATTTAAAAAAAAGATGTTGGAAAACATTCTATCGAATTGATGCGCCAATTATGAAGAGAGTAACAAAAAGAAAAAGAGTAGTGGCTTTTGAGCCATTCCACACTTGCATCTTCACCAACTTTTAAGGCACTTAATTGGCTCAATTTTATTGAAAACAAGATCATTTCTCACTCTCCCCCACACCGTGCATTGCCAAATCACATTAAAACATTTCCTAGCAGTCTTCTTGGGGTTGTAGTAACAAAACAGATAAAAGCGATCAATAAGATTCGTAGACGTCAACAAAGACAATCTCAACTAACTCACAATCGAGCACCACACAGAACAAGAGAAATTACAAGTCAAAAGTATATGATCAACTGATTCAAAGATAGTATAACACAATTGGACAAAGGTGTTGGTTGGTATCACTTATATGGTCAATATATTACTTGTGTGGAAAGTTGTTTTCTCACCTATATATTCATTAATCTATTTGATGCTCATAAATGCTTAAAACTAAGCTGCATCTGAATTTATTTATTTTCCATTTTAATACACAATTTTCTGGCAAAATGATTGTGTGAGATATATATTAACTTTATTGTATTAATTGGATTGACCTAAACTTTGAGATCAACCTCTCTATTGTTGAATTGTAAATGAAAAACAATCTTGTGGAGCCAATAATTATGTCTAGGATCACATTGGAGTTGGGTACTAATTGAAAATAACGGACATATAAGTTACATTAAAATTAGTTTTTTTTTTTTTTTAATGTGTTAATTAGATATGTATTCATCTTTAAGATTGTGATATTCCACGTTGTGCGACTTGCAAAGTTGATACTTAATGTCTAAAATGATAATACTATATTTGGCACCTTTCGTCTTCTTTTCAGTCGAAAATTGACAAAAAAATGTATTGAATATTAGCTAGTATTTTAAAGGAAAATTAAATTCACACTAACTATCTCAAAACCCCACTTTCATTTTTGTCTTTCAATTCCATCCTAATTTGAGTTGCCATTCTTCAAAATTAGTCAATTTGTCCATTCTATTGTTTCATATTTGGCCAAATTATTCAATCCTCACCTTAATTTAACAAAAACCCTAAATTTGAAGGAGTTGTAACATCTTCAACTTGAGGTGTAAGATATCTTTGAAGATTTCAGTGGCAAAGGGTCAAGAACAAATTACGTTGAAAACTTACAAATGCGATTGATTCATTTGAAATCAGTACGGAAACATATTCCATAATTCATGCATTCCCAATATCCTCTTCCCTATTTCTCAACATTAACTCATTTTAGAATTATTATGAATAGAGGAAATGACACTTGAAGGTGAACCACGTTTTGTCCCTATGGTTTAGTATAAAATAGATGGTATGTTAATTTTAAAAGGGATGTGGAAATTAATTTTGAGACATTTGAAAGTGACATGCGATTGAAATTAGGATATCACTGAAAAGAGGAAATGAAATTAATAGGGAGTTTGTGATAATTAGACACGGATTTTAATATGGTACATTTTCATAGTTTTTTGCACGAAAAATTGACGAAAAATACCAAACATGCTATTATTTCAAACTTACAGGCATCAATTTTGCAAGTTGTAGAACGTGGAGTACGTACCTCAATTGAAAAAAAAAAAAATGGTATATATAATTCGTGTGACAAAATTGTAATTAACCATTTCTAATATTTAAAATTTGTGACAAATGAGAAATATGCAACGTGGCACTTGGTACTGATAAATGATTATTAGTTATACATATCTATTGTATTCCCTCAGGAAATGTAATGATTAGAAGCTTAGTACTACTTAATTAACTCAAACTCTAAATCGGGGGAATAGTACTTGTGTACTTAATATTTTTACCACGTACAAATGTTAATAATAAAATTTATTAGATTTGCAAATTGGAGACAGTTGAATATATATATATATATATATATATGAGTAACTCTCCTGTGGATCGGTTGTATGGATTCAATTGGGTCCGATCCAAGCTATCCGACTCGCTTTCCTTTTTCTTTTTTTTTTCGCACTACTTTTTGACATTTTGGTCATGACCTTCAGTTTATGTTAAGTATACCTTCAGGTGATGTTAGTGATACCTTTAGGTTATGTTAAGTATACCTTTATGCCAAAATTTCATATCTTTACGTTACGTTATATATACTTTTAGGTCATGTTAGAGATACTTTTATTTTATGTTAGAGATATCTTATCCATAACATAGTTGTGTTACACATTTTGTATACAAATGTATCTCTAACATAACATAAAGATATCCCCAACATAACCTAAAGGTATCCTTAATATAACGTAAAAGTATGTGACGTGGAGCGAATTCTAAGGGAGTTACTCTCTTGTGCACCAATTGCACGGACCTGAGATTCGTGCAACTGGGTCGCGCGCGGGCTGGGCTGGCTTGCCCAGCCCGTGCCTCTTTACTTATTTCGCGTATTTTGGTCGTTACCTTCATGTTATGTTAGTGTTACTTTCGTGTTATGTTAGGGTTACCTTCACATTATGTTAATGTGACCCCATCTCCAGATTTCATACCCTTAGTTTAAAATCACTGAACTAAAATAACATGAAGGTAACACTAATATAACATGAAGGTAACACTAACATAACATGAAAGTAACATTAACATAACATGAAGGTAAAAAAACAATGTTAATTATACCTTCATGATATGTTAGAGTGACTTTCACGTTATGTTAAGGTTACCTTCATGTTATGTTAGTGTTACCCTCATGAGGGTAACACTAACATAACATGAAGGTAACTCTAACATAACATGAGGGTATGACTGCCTAAAGCGAATTTTGGTCAGTTTGAGCGCATTCACCAGGCTCGTGGAGACGTGTGAGAGTGCATTTGGGCGCGTGAAAACTCGCGTCAGAGGCGCGTGGGGCGGGTCGACCCAGGTGCATGGATCCCAGTTGCACAAAATATTTTGTCATTCTAAGGGTATCAAATTAGGATTTCAAAGGTATTGTTAACATCACATAAATGTATCTCTAACATCACCTAAATGTATCATTAACATAACGTAAAAGTATATAACATGGAATCAGGATTTCAAATGTATTGTTAACATCACCTAAATGTATACTTAACATCACCTAAGGTATCCATAACATAACGTGTTATGTAACCTGAAATCAGAATTTCAAAGGTATTGTTAACATCATTTAAAGGTATCCTTAACATAACGTGGTATGTAACCTGAAATCAGGATTTCACATGTATTGTTAATATCACCTAAATGTATCCTTAACGAGCGAATTCGAGTGTTTGAGTGCATCACCCAAGCGCGTGGGAGCGTGTGGGGGTGCGTGGGACGTGCATGGGAGGGCGTATTGGGTGGGCGGGTCGACCCGGTTGCACGAATCCCAAATCTGTGCAATTGATGAATAAAAATATTTATATATATATATATATATGCTCGCGCGCACGCTTGTCCACTGTTCTAATTTTGAAATCCAACTTAATCTGTATTAATTTTTTGTTGTTGTTAAATTATAACTCCATTTTAGATCAAAAATTCAGTCCTAATAATATAACAACTAGGTATTCTTGCTAATGTCCATTGATATATATATATATATATATATATATATATATATAATCAAAAATAAAATTACAGATCGACTTGAAACATGAAATTTTCTATTCTAATATATGTTTCATTTCATATTCTAGAATAATAGGTACACATTATGCGTGCCAAATAATATCATCAATGAACATGCACGTGATCTATATTAAAAGTAATGGAACACCAGAATCATTATTAACGTACACTCATTTATTTTGCCATATTATGAGGTTTTGAATTGACGAAGTAGCTTACAAAAATTAATGCACATCAGAAACTCACAATATGAGTTGCTAATGTGGTGAGGAATTTAATTTATTGTTTATCCAATCATGAATTTCTTTGTTGTTACAATAATAATTTTAAAAGATGGGTTTCAGAAGTTGAAATCTTGATGGCGTAACAAAGGCTAGCTGAGGCAGGGACGAATCCAGGATTTTGTTTCAAGGGGGCGGAAATCTTCATTTTGAAGTGTTATTCAAAGAACGTTCCCAATTTAAAGTTCATGAATATATAATACTAAAATATAGTGTTAGAATTAACTTAATAAACATTCATAATTTGATAAAATATTTTTCTTCTACAATATATCATAAAGTCTATACAAAAGATAAACCATCATTCTATTTTTCTAAGTTCGACATCTTGAATTGTACTCTGCGATGTTTCAAGAGATCAAAATCATCAATGATAGAATCTATTGAAAATTCTCGAGCTATCTCTTTCTCGATATATGTGACCAAGTAAATCGAAAGAAAATCATCTTCCATTTTATTCCTAAGTCGTGTCTTCACAATCTTCCATTAGGTATTTGATCATTAACTTCAATAGAAGATTGTGCAATTTGAGAATTATTATTGATTTCAGGATCTCTTTTCTTGAAAAAAGAATCAATCTTTTATTTTGGCCATGAGAATATGAGATCTTGATATATAATGAAATACTTTAAAAATTAGAAACCCAACACTTTTTAATACACATATCACATATATATATATATTTATAAATTATATATATATATATATTAATATATTACAAAATAATTAACATAAATTCCTTTCGTCTCCATCATTCAATCTCCTAATGCCTTTTTCAAGGCTCTGTTTTTTAATTGATCTCCACGGCTCTGTTTTTTAATTGATCTCCGCGGTTCTGTTGTGGGCTGCCTAATGCCTTTCTCAATTTTTGTTTTCAATTTTTTTAAAATAATAATGTGCTAAGCTACAAACTCTTTGCCTCTACTACATGATCCAAAAATCGAGGAAGGAAACAATAAACTCATTACTCATCATTCATGATCATGAATTCATCTAAATTAGAATAAGACATTTGTAAGTGATATAAAATATGAATTCAAAATTCTAACCCATCTTTTGACTTGAAATTTTGAAAATATGTTGAATTTTACTTGAATGATAGATCATGTGCACCCAAAATGATTATTGAATTGAGAATTGAGATAAAGAATTTGAATTTGACAAGTTGCCCTAATCTATTCTCTTCTCCCTTTATCCCCTTTTAATAGATGAGCTTCAAAATTATAAGTTATGAAATATTATAAATAAATTGGGCTTATAGTTTGGGCCTTTGGGCTAAAATTGTGTCTCATAAATTGTAAATCTATTTAACTTATTAATGTACTACTATTAAATTAAATATGATTTAACAAATTGTGGACTAATTATTCACAATTACTCCGATTTTATCACAATTTTATTTTACTATCACTAATTCACTGCTAAATTATATTTTTAATTACAACTTAAGGGGACGAAATTTTAGAATTTAAGGGGGCGAACTCTTAAAAACTAAATATCTAAATAACAAAGTTCATATATTAATTGAAATTTTATAAAAATTCAAGGGGGCGACTGCCCCGGCCCCCCTAAATCCGTCCCTGGCCGAGGGTAGAATTATTAAATTTCATATAAAAAATATGTGTAATTTAATCATGTGTGTCTATATATATATACACACTATGTTCAACAAGTCATCGTCACGTTAAAGAAAATACATTTATCCATTATAGTGAATAGACTAAAAGGACTCCCAATATGAAACTAATATCCGTGCATATTTGACCTCGTCTAAGAATAGTTGGAGAGGTGTTATAAAACGGTGTCACACCTACGGAGCTTATATAAATCAATAAAATGATCAACTCATCCAGTATGGTCAATTAGAGTCTCACATAAAATCATAAAAAGTATTGCATATGCGAGGCCTTATATGAGATGATCTCATATAAGGTTTTGTGAAATAGTTATATTGTAAAAAAATATAACTTTAATTTAACTTAAAAGATTGTTCAATTTATTTATTGTTCTTTGGAACTCGAGGAATTATACAACCACTTGGATGATGCGTCCTGCATATCTTCTCAAAACTACTATAGATTTATTATTTCTATTGGAGATCTTTTCAGGAAAAAAAAAAATATAGCTTCAATTAATTGCAATTTTAACAAATATTATGGTTATTAATAAATATATAATGACTTTCTTCAATTTCTTTTTCTAAAAATCGTAATTTTTAGGTATTATCAAATATAATATGACTTTCAATGTGATGTGTATAATCAACAGTTAAGATTTGGTCATACATTTCTTGCAATTTCTTTTTCTTTCTTAGTGCAAAAAAAACTTAATATAGATACATCTAAACACTTGATAATCAAACAACAGAAACTTAAAATCCCTTCTTCTCGAAAGAATGTGTGCGTGTTTATTTCAGATGCATAAGATATGGAAAGTATTGCTATATTTACTAATAATCAAAATATTAGTTAAGAAAACTCAAACACTCTAAACCCCAAATACGCTAGATTACTCAGTCACTCAGTCGAGCAACAAGCTACAGCAGAGCAACCTGCAAAAGAACCCAAAGTTTGTTGCATCCAATTGAAGAAGAAGACAAACATATTAAGGACTGTCTAGGAGTGCTTAGTCAGGACTAGGAACTTGATAAGTTGTTTGCTTTCTGAAGGAGAAAACAAGGATCCTGAGGGGTCAGAGTAGGATCCTGTTTGGATCAGTTAGGAGAGTAGCCAAGCAGCTGTGAGCAGCTATGTGTAGGATTGCTACTTATTTGTTAAGTCTGTGTTATAATAGATAGGGCTATGTAAATCAACAAGATTAACAAATGTTCCCTCTTGAGAAGAGGCAGAGAGGATGTAGAAGGGTTACTCCACCTTTGAACCTCTGTATATCTATGTGTTTATCTATGCTTACTGTTCGATCTGCATATCTTATGTCAAATGCATGTCTTCCATACTTGGTATTTTAATGAGAGAAAGCTTCTGCAATACACCTTTGATAAGTAACCTCCCAAAAGGTTACTGCCTCTAGACCTAAGCCTTCTGAAGTGAAGAAAAGTTTAAAAATTGAGTATGCTTATTCACCCCCCTCTGAGCCAACTACCACTTAGGACTAACAATTTCCATTAATACCTTATTATTTTATTTTACTTATTTAATATTTTTTTTTTTTTTGAAATGACTTATTTTATGATAGGTACTATTGGTCCCAAGTAGTAGAAGGTTTAAAGAGGGTGAATAAACTTTCTCAACATTTCAAACTTTTACTCCAAACAGATGTAAGTACTTGTTCTGAATCAGCAACCTTTCAAGCTTGCTGCTTCAGAAAGCTTGTTGTTGGGCAGTGAGCTCTTAAGTACTTAGAGAGATTTATATGCAGCGGATACACTTTGAAGTTATGACTTTGGAAGTTGATTTTTATGTTGTATGAGAGATAAAAATATGACAGTTAAGATATGCTCAAATGCAGTAAGCTTAAGTAGATAAAATACGGCAAGATATATAGTGGTTCGAGGGTGGAGTAATCCCCCTACGTCCACTCTACTCCTTTCTCCAGGAGGAACTTTGTTAATGAACACAGTCTAGCTATTACAATCGATAAAACAAAGAGGTAGTCAACTTCCTAACAAGTTGCTGCACTACAGACCAAGACTCACACATGATCGAACTAGCCCACATAGGACTCTTACTTTTTCTAAAAGAGTGTAAGACACTAGCAGGTATAACAACCTCTGCTAGATACTCCTAACATAATCTAAAAGATTAAAGATAAAATGTTTTCTTCAACATGCGGTGCAACAAGCTTTTGATTAGGTTTAGACCGAAGGGTAGCTGGCTTGCTGCTTTAGATTAATTAACTGAACTTTGGAATAGCTTGAGTGTGTATGCTTGTAAGCTTTCTTGAGCATTGTAGATTAGTTCAGTAGTTCGTTCAATTGCACTCCATCTTCTATTTATAAATGTGAGATCTGCCTGTTGAAGTGCAACAGGTTCCCTGCATATGCGCCGATTCTGAGGTACAGGTCTGTTGATCTTCATAGAAATGCGCTGAAGCAGACTTGTCCTTGTGCCTTGCCTTGCTATCTTCATTTGATTGACTCAAATCCTGATTGTTCCTACTGGAACATAGCGAGTTTATAATTTTGAGGCGATCCTTTGTAGTATGAGGTTGATGTTACTCCCTTTTGTCAAGATATGCTTGATAATGACCTTTAGGGCAGTGAGCAGCGACATTTGCTATTTGTAGTGACTTCTGATGCTTGCTGGAGTGATCTTGCCGATATACTTTTACATTTTAAACTAAATACAAGGTTGCTCCTAGCCTACCTTGCTTTAAAAATATTGTCTCATCAAAACCTATACAATTCCTAATAGGTGCTACTTCCTATGTTAAATAAAATTAGTACATTATTCATTTGTTGTCCCTTCTAAATTATAATCATATTTTTTGTGCGTGACTTACATATGAAAAACATGAATTTCAACTATTATTTCAAATATATTCAATTTAACACTTGACATAATAAGACTTCTCGTGTTGTAATTGTAGATGTGGAAATCTGAAATATATTAGTGAATTTGAGTCATCATCTAAGTGAAATTAAAGATTATTGATGATGATTGAGATTCACCAATACATTTTAGGTTCCACATCAATAATTGGTGTGCGAAAACTCTAATCATGTCTCAAATTGAAATAAATGTTAAATTGAACGTTTGTAATGTTACAATCAAAAGTTTATATTGCAATAAAAGTAGAAGCCTAAATTCATAGCTTTTAATGTAATTAACCCTTTTTTTTTATGAACAAGTGTAATTTTTCTGAAATTCCATAACTTGAAATTCATGAAAACTTGTTCTTGAATAATACCACTATTTGTCATTAATATTTTTTTCAAAGTAGGGTAAATAAAGCTATATAAGAAAGTTTTTGTGAGTAAATTTCATTTTCTCAAATATATAAAATATATAAAAGAGTTATACCCCACAATACACAATTTCATATAACTTTAAACTAAAATAACATTCAATATAACATATTATCCCAATCTACCCAAAAATATAACTTATTACCCCAAAATACCACAACTTTTGACTTTTGATTAAAATAACCTTATGACACACTTTTTGCAATTAATACTAATCATTGAAAAATGCTAAGCCCAAACTTATTTTGCTACTTCCAAGCTATACATATTTTCCAAGAATTTTCAATAAATCCAATCCATATGATTTTTAGATCCCGATCCTAAGATGTTATCAGAGCCTAGGTTTATTAAGAACTTAAAATTATATATATAATCTGTAATTAACAAATTGGTGAGGAGAATCATTCGAGAAAAGAATGGATCTGGACGAATGTCCAAGATGTATATTATACAGCAGATATCGTCAAATTTTGACGATGTATGCTCAAGAGCATCAAGACAAGGTGACATATTGGAATGACCAATATGCCGAGAAAGAAGAAGCAGGTGCCGACGAGGAAACTTTGAGGCAGTGCGATAGACAGGTAGCATATTACATGGGTTTCCTTGTGGTAAACCAGATGTTATATTGCGATCTGATGAACCATAAGGAAGCAGCCCATCAAAACCATGTCTGATGGAGTGCCTTAGTGGAAGGAGATACTTCTAAATACCTCTAAGATTTCCGAAGATCTTAGAGAAATCCAGAAGACGGTGTAGAGTTATGGCAACCGCCATAATCACCTACCAACACCAGTTCATCAGATCCAAAGCCAAATGGGGACAATGATTAAAAAAAATCAAAAGGAGACTCTTGAAATCATTTATGATATTAAAAAAAGAGTCAAGATTCTGGAGAACCGACCAAGTTCATCCGGAGGAAGGAGACGTATTGACTTCGGAACAATTCCCTATTTACACCAAGAAGGGAAACCAACCGAAGTTGTGCGACGCATGACTGATGATGAGAAGCTTATTGCCATCATCAAAGGAAAATCCGTTACAAACAAGTAATGGATTTGGAGAAGATAAATATAAAGGATCTACATGACCTTGCCGAATCCTTTACGGGATTAGGAATTGTGGATCTAAAGACGAACGCAGGAGACGGATCTGCCTTGGTTACTTGTGATCAACAGCAGAGACCACCAGTTAATCTCAATATAGCAGAAAGTTCCAGATCACCATGTGGACGAACCAATGCCACACGTAGGGGATTTTACTGCAGGAGGAACTTGATCACGTTCCAAAATGTCGAATCTTTACAATACGCCTTATGGAAAGTCTCAGCTTAACCCGATACATCCATACGGGTTGATGCTAAATCTGGATATCCCAGATTTCAAGAACCATGAAATCCTTATCGATGATTGGGCATCGACTATGAGGATTGCAGCAGGAACCCTCGATCTTACAAAAGATAGATTCATCTTACTACTCAAGATGAGTCTTGAAGGATCTGTAAAGATCGCATAGGATATGACAACATCAGAAATGAAAAACAATGTTACAACTGGTGAGTCATTAAAAGAAATTATCGATAATATGGTAAAATTATTCAAAATCCATTTTATCGGCATAAGCTATTTTGAGGGGCTAAAAGAACAAAAAAGAATAAATACAAACAAGCCCTTTACAACCTCGAGTTGCATGATATTTGTCATATTGATGAATACATCAAGTTATTCACCGAGTACCGATGGAAGTCCAAGGTGGAAGACAAAGAGGCTTCACAATTATTCTTTGCGGAAGATACCAAGTCCCTGGAGAGAAATGTTGATCAGAGAATACAAGAGTGCAGATGACTTAAGATAAAGTGGCCAGAAAAATGTGCTTCTTAAAGACCAAATTATCTAAATGGTGTCATCAAGCAGCACTTTACAAGAATTAGAAGACACTTCAAGGAATCAATAAAATGGTTCCCTTATGTTGCGAAGAAAAAGACATCCCAACAGTCGTTGGAGGTCAACCACGGAGGCATAAAAGGCAGAAACAATGAAGCCAGCCATCCATACCGCTGTGGAAGCAACAACAAGAAAGACAGTTGTCATCCCAATGGAATTCACTGGTAACCTGATCGAAATGCAATTGGAGCCATAAGAGTCAAGAGATACGTTGCAAATACACACTCATGGATTCACATCGGAGCCATAAGAGTTGTGATTAAAGCAACATTTAAAGAAGGAATAGATTCGCCACTCAATCTTGTAATTTTTGACAAGCAAATCTCAAATCTCAAGGATTCCAGCCTTGGAGCTATTACAGGAAATTTGTATGCATGGAAATTGGGATTCAATGTCTATCCTAGAATTGCATACAATCTGGAAGATCGAGACTTCAACATAGTCTTAACCCTTCATCAAGATTTCAAAGGAAATGATCTGATGAAAGAAGGGAATAGAACCTACTCGATCACCTACAAGATTTCATATGCTCTCTCAAATACACATCATTCAGATGTATTCTTGAGAAAGAATTCATTGAAGTTCCAAGAATCATTGAGGACTTCGCCAGGGTAGTTCAACCGGAACCTATTGAATCTTCAACCATAAAGGAGATTGATATGAGAATCCAAGATCAACCCGTCTTCAACAAGAGCCAAAGTCTCAAAATTGAGCCAAGGAGGATGTCTTTCCAACAAGATAGACTAATGAGCAGCAGCCGTTGGGAAGAAAAAAGACCGAGTACGATTCAGCGAATCCCAGATGATTTCAAAAACACAAGGAGAGCTGAAGTGCCCGGAAGGATGGAGAGGAGTTGAAGTGGTATTCGACATTACTCAAAGGGAGAATATATTCCCATGTGATGTCTTATATTACCTCCAACAACCGATAGTCGGAAAATTTCAAGGAAACCTAAAAATGGGTGAAATTGAGTTGACTATCAGGGGAGTTGCAGGAAGGATCCCAGATCAGATGATACTTGGGATCGAATTTCTCGAGGATCATAAACCTTGGGAAAGATTACAAGATGGAATGGAGTTCTCAGTGGCAGATAAAAGATACAGAATCAGATGACCATGAGCCCATTCTCCATATACATTTCTATCGGAATGATATATGATGAATACAAGGTCGAATATTTCGCCCCCTATGTGGACTCAGGCACTGGAATATGTTCTGCAAAGCAAGAGGTTTTCCCTAAAGAAATTGGAGAAGATCTATCAGCTATCGCAGGAAGAGATTTCTCTAAAAGGATTCTTATCCTTAATCGAGGAATCAAGCAAGTGGAAATCACGATCGGAAGAGCAGGCGGTACCTCATGGTATAAAGTAAAGACGCCACCAATCTATTTCCATGATACAGGAGCAAATGTTTTGTTATGTAATAACTTCCTACAAACATTCAAGTGTTTTACACAGGAAAATGAGATTAGAAGACTTATTTTCACAACCATATGTGATCATAAGATTATTGTTCAAAGACTGCAAGAGGCATTCTACAGAAAAATGCTAATTAATTTTCGCAACAAGCGTGGTGATGAAGCCAAACTTCGAAATCCAAAAATGGCGGATAAAAGAAGATTTGGTGATGCATTATTATCCTATTGGCAATATGGTTCAAAACAGAAGGATACCAAAAGATGGGATAATAACTTGTATTCATTCAGGATACAAGGAGAAGAACGAGTACCTCCAGAGGCAATTGCAGAATTAATGAAAAGCCTATTGGAGAATTCATCGAGTGAGATTTCCATTGAAGAACAAATATCACTCGAAGATGTCAAGAAGAAGATCCAAAGGAATTACAATGAAAATCCTTTGGCATGGTGGAACAAAAACGAGCTCAAAGCATCCTTAAAGGTTAAACCCGGAAAGGAACACGAGTTCATGAGATACAAGCCGATCCTTATGAACCAGGAAAATCATAAGGATATGCAGAAGATACTTAAGGAACATTTAGACCTTAAGTTGATTTCACTAGGAGTTTCTTCATATAACAGCCCAGGATTCCTTGTAAGGAATCATGTAGAAATCAAGAGAGGAAAGCCAAGACTCGTTATTAATTACAAAGGAATTAATAACATCTTGGAGTTCGATGGATATTACATCCCGAGTAGAGAACATCTGGTCAACTGTATTAAAGGAGACAAGGTATTCTCAAAGTTCGATTGCAAGTCTGGATTCTACCAGATTATGATGGAGGAAGAAAGTAAAAAGTTTAGAGCTTTCTCCGCACCACAGGGACATTATATTTGGAACGTGATGTCTATGGGATTAACAAATTCACCCCAGATATATCAAAGGAAGATGGATAATCTTTTCAAAGATTATTTTAGCTTCATGTTCATGTATATCGATGATATCCTCATTGCATCCAAGAACGTGAAAGAGCATCTCAAACATTTGAAAATATTTTCAGATGTTTGTCACCAGGAAGGATTAGTGCTTTCTGAAAAGAAGACAATAATTGCTACAAGACAGATCGAATTTCTTGGAATAGAAATTGATGAATCTGGAATCATCCTACAGAGCTACATTGTGGAGAAAATACAAGGATTTCCGGATACCCTCAAGGACAAGAAACATTTTCAAAGTTTTCTTGGAGTTGTTAACTTCACCGAAAGGTTCATAAACAATCTGTCACATTACAGGAAGGTGTTTAGCCCATTACTGAAGAAAGACGCAATATTCAAATGGGAAGATGAACACCAAGAGGGGATAAAGCAACTTAAGAGGTTTGTCAAAAGCTTCCAAAACTTGCTATACCTCAAGACAAGGACGAACTGGTCCTTTACACAGACGCCAATGATCATTGGTGGGCAGCAGTCCTTATGAAGGCTACACGAAGTAGAGAAATGTCATGCATATATTGTAGCGGTTTATTCACAGACAGTGAAGCAAATCGATGGCATATCAACGAGAAGGAGTTCTTCGCAGTCAGAAAGGCTTTCAAAAAATGGTCTTTATTCCTACTGGCCAAAAAGTTCACATTAAAGATCGATAACTCGAGTGTCAAAGTTTTTCTAAAAAACAAAATTGAATCAAAACCAGAAAAAGCTAGACTAATCAGATGGCAGGCTGAATGCCAATATTATGATTATGATATTGTCATTGTGAAATCTCATGAAAATATTCTTGTAGATTTCTTGACACGAGATGGAAGGACTCGTCGCTAACGAGGTCCTCAAACGAGTTAGGCATCTAACCTGGAGAGCCTAGAACGAGGCTTTGGTACTATATGTATCAATGCAGAAGTCGCTGGATGACTTCAACAGGCTTATCAGAGATCCGTCTCTGGTCTAATATGAGCATGTCCAGTATGCACACGGACAATTGTTCTCGGTGCTACAGGGGTCTATCCTCCAGGCTGCATCTCCGACAATGCAAAAAGGGGAAAGAAGAAAACGGGTCTCTAACTCGGAAGTTATGGATTCAAATAACATAACCACGAGTGTTGCAAATGATGCATTCCATGAGATGCACCAACTGTGGCAAAGGTTGAAGCTCCGGTGTCACAACCCGAGACTTCAAGTCAACCCAGCACCTCTGGGGTAAAAGAGGGAGAGTTGGATCTTAGGCCACAGACTAGCAAAACTAAGGTCCAAACTAACGAGATTAAAGTTTCTTCTATGCAGTTTTACCAGAAGCAATGAGAGAAGTTGATTACGAGAAAGGGTATCCATCCTGAGAGAGCCATCGTTGATGTTTTTGGGAAATATCCGAGGGTTTGGATGAAACCAGGAAGTCATCCAAACTAAGTACATGAATGGTATAACTTTGGAGCTCTAGCTTCAATTTATACCATTTCAACAGGATTCCCTGAAATTTCAAAACTACCGAAATGGATTGGGGAAGCGGTGCACGAGACTTGGGCCAATAATCCACATTTTGCCAGAGGTGATATTCTGGAATTGTATTTTTTCAGTGCAACTCCAAAACTAGCAAAAAAGGGTTTCCATGAAGCCTTTCATTTTATCAAGCTGAGAAGACCGGATGGAAACGACTTGAAAACCATCAAGATGACTTCTTCGGAAGAAACTTCAATTTTGGTAGGAGTACTTTCAGAAGACGAAGCTTCTACTCGACGAGTATGGGGACTTTGGGTTTGTCTAACCGAAATGGACAAAGTCAAGTATCCCTTCAAGCTCTTTCAGAACTCAGCGAATGGATCTTTCCTCCTGAATTCAATGACAAGAACAACCACATGCTGTGCAGAGGACCTTTTTGAAACAAATATAATGATCCTTTAGGAAAACAAGCTTCCGGCAAGTAAAGAAACCTGCCAGGAAATTTTGTAATATTGTGCATGTTGGCCGATGGACAGATCATGTCTGCCAAGCATGCCCAGATCAGAAGGAACCCGAGTTTGGGAAAGGATTCCGACCCAAACCTGACCGACGAGAACGTGGGGCAGACAAGGACAAAGGACCTGCCCAAAAGAAAAGTTATCCACGGGGACCACGAAGGCCAAATTTTTAAGATTTCCCGACAAAGGTAACATGGGCTGAGTCACGCCCCACAAGCATCACATGGGATAAAAGTCACGGGAAGAAAAAGAAGATTCCCCGACAACAATCACATGGGATGAGTCACGAGGAAATGCTGGCAAAGCACTCACTTAGTGGAGGATCCACTAAAGAAGACAGCTGGCTTAAACAAGTTTGGAATCCGCACTTCAAGTCCGGATTCTTGCCTATAAATAAGCAAGGTAGAAGGAAGCTAAGGACATCAACCATTCCCCTTAGTTTTTTCTAGAATAAAAAATCTTTGTAACATCTTGAGTGTTCTAAGGTTTTCTTAGTTTTTAGTTTATGAGTATACGAGTGACAGCCTTCTCCATGAGAGGCTGATCTAGTATTCTCCTCCCAAAAGGAGATTACAGATGTAATATACTACCTCCATCCCAAAATAAATGATGTTTTAGCAACTAAAATTTGTCCTAAAATAATTGTCGTTTTCGTATTCCAAATCATATTTACATGCAATATACCAAATATGCTCCTATTACTCATTTCAAATTAAATGTGTTCAAGAGATAAAAAGTTCTCATTAATTAAACTTAAATAGGGGTAGATTGAATTTTTTATCACATTTCTTAATATATGTGCAGAAGGCTAAAACGTCATTTATTTTGGGACGGAGGTAGTATATTTTAAGTTCTTAATAAATAGAGGGTTTTTTGCTCCAACATGTGTTGAAGTATTTTTATTTTATCCCTTAAAAGAATTATCTTGTACACCTGGTATAGGAAACAAACCAAGGTTGTGCTGGGCAGTTTCTGAAGGAGATGGATAACTTGCCGATGATCTTCCCTGAGGGTTGAAGTTGAACAGTGAGGAGCTGTTCGTAAAACGGTATGAGGGCAGTAATTTTCCAGCTGGTGGCGTTGCGAACCATCTCACCCGGAGCTGTTCTAATCAAAGAAAGGTATGCATTTTAAGGAATGAATTAATTTTACGGAAGCATGTTGGGCCTGATATTAATCAAATTAATGTTGATTTAAGATATAAAGATCATATGGTGTGGAAGAGGAAAATTGGTCATAAATATATTTTGGGAGATAGTGAAAAATTTGGATGTTTGTGAAAAGGTGATCAAAAGGAATTTTGGTGGTTGTGGTAGTTGGGTACAAACTTTTACTCCATCCGTCCCACTTAAAACTGTCTATTTGTCATTTTCGTTTGTTTTAAATTACAAAATTTTAAGTGGGACGGAGATAGTATGTTTTATGGTATTTTGGTATAATAAGTTATATAGTGTGATATTTTATGTATTAAAGTTATATGATGTGGTAAAATTTTCATCCACTATCTTGAAAATTGTATTATGGGAGGGGACTCTATATAAAACGTATTTCTTAATCTGTTTTGTGGAAAAATGAGACATGATTATATTTATGGATAAATTTATTTGACTTTTCTTAAAAAAAAAAAAACATAAGTGACTGTGTTGCGGAGTGATGGACGGTACTGTTGATGATATACATCAATATGCCAGGCTACCCATATTCCCTGCAAACAAGGCAAATAGGTGTTAATTGATAAACTATTTTGACCATTATTCATGACCAATTTTATTTTTTTAATGAATTTAATTAAAGAAGTTTTAATTATAATGTTCTAAAAGAGTCAACTCAAGTAAACATATCTTCATTTCATTTAAAAATAAATGAGGTTCAATTAAAAGAAATTAAAATATGTGGCATTTTAGAAATTTAAGATACATTTACTAATATTCTACCAAAATTTTCTGTATCTACAGCTCTCGATCTTAATGATATATAAGTTATAATTGAAAATTTATCTGTAACGAATGGACTTAAGTATGAGTACATCAGTCTAATTATCATGTTTCTTAAAGTGTATTGTGCAAAATCCTAAATGGATAGTCCCATATAATAAATATCATTTCAGAAGTTTTTACACATATTAAGAAAGTTGATAAAAAATATACATAGATCATTCATTACATTATTCAGGATTGATGTGGTCGAACTAACCACATTCAAATTACCCCGAAAACCCGACCCGGAATTGAAGGTCAATCGGCGTGAACAGAATGAAGAAATAATAAGAGATCGGCGAGCGAACAGATATGTTCGGCGTGCCGAGCGAATTGATCCAAATCGCAGACAAGAATGTCGAGCTGAGAGGTGAAGTGCCGAACTGAGATGGACGAACTAATTCAAAATTTGAGATAACTCCCACGATCGCGAGAATCTCGCCACTTTCCAAGTTTTTAGGAGAAATCCTAACTGCCACATCCCACTCCCAAGAAATCACGTCTTATTATCTAAAAATCTTCAATATTCATTTTGTTCTCATTTAATATGAGTAGTGATTTTGGGTAGAATATGTGTAATTGTATAATAACACTTATTTTAGGTTCTTTCTGGCTAAAAAAATATTTAATTTAGGAAGGATAGAGTAGTTATTAAAAAACAATAAAATAAAAAATGATATACTATTTGTTTAAAATAGTCTAGAATGAAAGTGTGCAATTAGTGTTGGGAATGAGGTTTGAGGCCAATATTGGTAGACCAACCACAGGACAATCCACAAACAATTGATCTACTACTACATTAATTAGAAATCTTTTACTTATAGAGAACTAATATGATTTTATAATTAATTATTTAACTACCCCTTTAGATTTTCTTTACCAATTTAAAATAAAATAGCAGAAATTGGGTCACAAGATTGCAATATAACCAATCATGATAATCAGAGCATCACATGTTATTATGTCCCAAAAGTCTAAACCTAAAAGAAGGTTTGGTGTCAAGGATTGAAGTAGCTAGGGAAAGAGTAATTTACATTTCATTTAAATTAAATAATTCTAAATTAGATTATATATGTATAGTTTAATTCAAAAATTATTATACTAATAGATTCCAAACTTAATATTGATAATTAACAATTCCTATTATAGTATTAAAACTTAATAATCAAAAATAATTGAGCGATATACTATTGAAAGAAATATTGGTACTTTTATTGTGTAGACAAGGCTAGAATTAATTATGAACTATGTACACCTATTATTTTAATTTAAATACTTAATATTCATAAATTTATGGGTTGAACTTGTGATTTGGCTTACTCATATCAACATTGGAAAAAATAAATAGGAGCACAAACCTTATAAATTAAGTGATATCCTACATTTATAAAGATGCAGATTGTGTGATCTTTATAAAGATGCAGATTGTGTGATGTAGTTGGAATTTTGGATCATGTAAATTTGCTAATTTTTATTTCTTTTATTTCACTCCCTCTAGCTCATCGAGAGAAATATTGGATAAAATATGATTAGAGAAATCGTTTTACTCAAAATATTCAAAATAAATGACATGGTGAATATTTTGGCATCAACTAATTATCTTTGTGAATTTGTAGTTTTAGGTATTGCGAGTGCATTAAGTCATCACATTGTAAAAGTCAATTTTTGTTTGATCAACCTACTCTTTTATTTATTCTTACATAGCTTTTCTCATTCTTATCAATCTCAATCTGTCTTAGTTAGTTGTCAAAGAATCTAATTAAGGACCTACAACTTTAACTAGTCTAACGTACTTTGTTCAAATGGAAACAACAAACTTCTTGTACAAAATCACATTCGATTAGGAAATAAAATCCATATAAACCAAAATCTACTTGTATGAACAACTTTGAATGTGACATAACACAATTATCTCACATAACTAACTCATACAAATTTATACAAATACGTGTGTGAATTTGTACACCACGGATCTTATAGTTCAAGTGGTATCCCACCTTTATTGTTTCCTCCTTTCCACACCCCTAACTTATTAAAAATATGTGTGTGAATTTGTTTGTAGACACAATCAAAATTCTAAATGGAGTGTATCCTTAACATTATTTCAACTCATGACTTCCACTAATCTTGGGAGCTTCACTCTTCAATTTGCAAGTCTAATATGATTCCTAATTTCCCACAATTAAACCACTTTTCAAGACTTTAGAATTGTGTAAGTTTACCAAAATTTGACAATGATGACAACAATAAAAAGAATTTCCACTAACAAATGTTTGAATTATCACTTGTCAAAACTAATTAATTAACTTTTGGTAGGTTTCTAAAACATCTTTAGTACTGCCTTTTTTCTTTTCCTCTTTATTGCAACAACCTATTTTGCCAGCTTGCCTAATGGTGGAATTAAAGTGGAAACTAAGATTAATACCACTTTTACATAGTTAAGGAAAAACAAATACGTTTTGATTAACAAACTAGTTTGAACTTAGAAATGTGGGCTTTGACATTTTTTGAAAAGTTATATCAAAGTAAGCTCTCTTTCTTTTTTGGAATTCTTTTTCCACATTCACATCTCAATTTAGCTACTTACGGTTGAGTATTATATTTCAACTAAATTATTCAAATGTTTTTTTTTTTTTTGGTGGTTAAATAATTAATAGGTGGATTATTTATTTATTTATTATTACAATTTATTTTTGAAAGAATTCATTGAAGAGCAAATTACATGACATCGTTTTGACCACGTTAAATTTCACTGCATAAGTACATGTAGTCCCAAAAAAAGGATAGCTAGAACCCAAAAAATTATATCGAAATCATATCTGCTCGATATTTTAGTTTACATAGGAAAAGAATTATGTGCAATAGTGTAAATGTGTGTAAATTGTAATGGATGGATTATCCTAATGGGCCGGAACACGTCACTGAAGCCCAAAATAAATGAAGAGTTTATGTTGGGCCTAGTCTTAACTTTTAAGGGCTTAAATATATTATGGATAACTAGAGTGCACCCACACACGACATACGAATTATTATATAATCTAATAATTTTTTATTGTTGATAATATAATATAATAATATATCAGTTAAAAATAGAACTTATATTTCTTTGAATTAATAATATATCAGTTAAAAATAGAACTTATATTTCTTTGAATGTCTATATTAATAAAAATGTTTGATATTTTCAACTTTTATAAATAATGGTATTTGATAAAATTTTGAACTATTATAATGCTAAATGTTTTTTATTTTATTTTTATAATGCAATTACTTATAAATAAATTTGGATAATTAAGATGACAATCAAATTAGCATTGATAATATCTTATTATACCTGAAAAAGCATCCATTTTGATTTTTTCTTCTTGCTAGAATTACACTCGTGCGTTGCACGGTTTGATGTTTTTTTAGTATTATGAATAATTGATTTTAAAATATCATATAATAGTCTATTACTTGAGTTCATAGTTTGACATTTCTTTTAAATTTTATATATAATGAAATTTTAATATATTACACAATAGTTCAATATTTGACTTTCTAGTTTAATACATGTTACATACCATGAACTAAGTTGTATCGTGAACGTTTGCGGGGTCTTTATTAAACAATTACTATAACAAAATAAATGAATCTACATAAAAAGTTATATTTAACATGTTCGGATAAATTTGTAAAATAAATATTGCATACATTAAAAAAAGGTTAATTAACTATACAAGAAGTCTGATTGCCACTTAAATATAATTTAACACTTCTTTATTGACAACATTTCTAGTTGACACGACACTTTCTTCTTCATCACCACATATCAAAATCTTTAAGCCACTACGATATGTAACTCTAGATACTGCAACATATAATTGTACATGACTAAATACTGGTTTCTTCAAAAGAAGACTAACATTATCCAATGATTGACCCTAACTTTTGTTGATCGGCCTTGCATATGACACCATCAACGAAAACTCTCTCCTCTGAAATTTAAAGGGCAACCTTGGATCTGATGTAGTCAATGACATTCTAGGAATCAATACGTGTTGGCATGCATTAGTCCCACAAAGAATCTTGGCTTCCAAAACATGATTCCCAAGCTTTGTAATAACTAATTGAGTACTTTTACACAATCCCATTGAATCATAACAAGACTTGTTAAAAAACCTGGGTCATCAATAGTATTACCAGAAGACAAATATATACTTTGCACAATTGGATCATGAGAGCTCTTTTAAATAATGTCATGGGGAATGTCAAGTAGTGAATAACCATCCTTCTCAATACCAATCAATCCATCACCAATTCTAGAAATCCAATCCAAATATTAACGTAATTGATCTAACTCATTACCCAACTCATTAGATTGGAGACATATGTTCTTAGTTAGCCTTAGAACCATACAGTTTGAGAAAATATGTGATGTATTTATTGTTGCCCGAACAATATCTTGCCTAGTACCCTTTGGAATCACAGGTAAAAATCCCCACCAAACACCATAACATTGCCACCAAATGGCTTTTTACTATTCTTTGGATTAACCAATTGCATTATATCCTTTAAAGTTCTATCCAATGCCTCAAAACAACACTTATGCATCATTGGAGCTTTATTCCAAATTATAAGTCTGCTCCTCACAATTAACTCAAACAAAGGACTTCCTCGATTTATTGAACATGTGGAGTTTTCATTAAGCGGAATGCAAAATCAAGAGTGAGTAGTCCATCCGCCTGGTAGTAGAAGAGAGGCAATTCCATTTGATGCAACATTTAATACTATCTCTCATTTGGATCGAATAACAGTAGAAAATATTATCTACAAAAACCTTTTTACCAGCACCACCATATCCATACACGAAGAAGATACCAAAAGTATTAGAATTAACAACATGAATTACAGTATCATATACATGTTGTTGTTCATTTGTAAATTTAGCCACCAATGCATCAAGTTCTTTTGCAAGTGCAACTCGATTATAACTTAATTCATCATGTATCAATTGGTGCTGGAATATTGATAAGCCACACATCATGTTTGGAAACGACATTGTTTTGAAATCTCTCAAAGTTGTCCCAAGCTTACATAACAACTTCTCCACTTCAACCAATGTTTGATTTTTTTATCTCATCCTCAGCCAAAACTAATCTTGAAAAAAATAAAAACATTATAAATTGTAAATCGTAACATTTGAGAAAAATTATATTCAATAACGAATATCATATTAAAAATATCAGATCATATTATAATGAATACCTTCATGATTAAGCAAATGTCGTTGTCTGTATAATATATCATCTGACATATACGCCCAACATTGATCCCATATAACCTCCAGACGACTCACTGACTTTGAAGCTAATAAAGTTGCAAATAAGTATCTTAGTGAATAAGTAGAAGCCCACTGAATTGCTTCAATAATTCCATCACTATACTCCTTATCATTATCCAATAAACCATATGCATAACATGCATCACGATATGTTTCATATTGTATGCCATCAGCCATTTTAATCTCCTCAAAATTGCAAGTGTTGGTCCCAATTGGATGCAGAGGTTCAGGGCGGTGAATGAACCTCTGTTCTTTTTCGCTTTTATTCTTTATTCTCTGCAAGCTGCGGAAAGCTATTACTGCTTACAGCAACTTAACAGTTCTAGCGATCTGCTTGCAGCAAACTAGTTGCTGCAGCTTCACACTCAGAGTTATGCATAGCGGAATTTCTTAAGAATAAAGAGTTTACCAAAAATTCTAACACTTTTAACAAGAAGTTAAAATGCTAGATTTATGTTGGTCCCAAGTGGTAGAAGGCTTAGGGTGGGGGGTGAATAAGCCTACTCAAATTTTCAAACCTTTTCTTTTAAAACAAATGTTAAGTCATTCAGACAGGTAGCTATCGAGCTTACTGTCCAAGAGGTTACTGCTTGAGCAGTTACCTTAGTGAACTTAATAAAAAATTAGAGTTTTATGCACAACGAAAATTCTTTAAAACAATGCTTCTTTTCTGAAAACCTTTTTTAGATGCTTATGATATGGATTTAAACTCAATAGCAGGTAAGCAAGATATATATAGGAACTGTTGGTCTTAAATAGGCTGGTAGTAAGCTTAGAAGGGGGGGGGGGTTCAATAAACCTACTATATTTTCATTCTTTTCTTTTTCTATTGGCTCAATTCTAGGATCAGTAACCTCTGATCAGAGTGGTTGTGGAAGCTTTTCTCTAATTGTAGAGCCAAGTATAGAAGATGTGCTGCTTTATCATTGAGTATGTAGGTTAAGCAATAAGCACACATAGACGCATGGATATATAAAGGTTCGAAGGTGGAGTAATCCTTCTACGTCCTCTCAGCCTCTTCTTAAGAGGGTACCTTTGTTAAGCTAGTTGCTTTACATAGACCTATCTATTACAATCCTCACTTAACAAGTAAGTAGCAAGCCTTCACACAGCTGCTTGCCTACTTTCCCCACTGACCCACACATGATCCTATTCTCCTCGCACTGAGTACTCCAAGACAGTCCTTTAGAAGGAGTTTGTCTTCTTATTCTTCAACTGGGTGTAGCAAGCTTGGCCTTCTTTTGTAGATTGATTTGCTGAAGCTTCCTGCTGGACTGACTGACTGAGACTGCATCTTTTGGGGTTTTGGAGTGTTCGAGCTTTTCTTCTTTTCTTCTGCTCTTCTGAACACTCTTTTTTCTTCTATTTTATCTTCCCCCTCTTTCTGCGCTTTCTTCTCTATTGAGCTCTTCTCTCATCTTTTGGCGCTTCTCTCTACGAGCTTGAATATTCTGTTGTGCTCATTTTCTCTTCTCTCTTGCACTCTTGCCCCCGCTCTTCGCCAGTCTTCTTCTTATTTATAGATTAAGAATTCTGCCCGTTGAACGTAGGTAGGCTCCCTAATCTATAAATGTACTGTACTCTTGACACCTTCCAGCTTTTCGCTTTTCACGTGTCTTCTTATGGTTGTCTCCTCTTCTCTTTTCTCTCTACTTGTAACTTCTTGTATCTACCGGTAACTTTGACTTTTCTCCTCATGCCTACTTTGCAGCTTCCTCCTCTGCTTCACTCTGGAGCTTCATTTTCTGGTTTGCTCCTTCAGGTGGCTTAAGGATTCTGTAGCATACTACCCTTGCAGTATGCTCTCAGCATGGTCTTTCAGGTAGCTTCTTGTCTCGCTGCATTCTGCTTTGGCAAGGTCTCTTCCAGTAGTCATAAGTATCTTATTAGTTTACCCGATTCTTCTTCACCATTCTCTTCAGTATCCTTCCTTTGACACTTTCTCTGTTCTTTTAATCTTCTGCAGTAACTCTGTTGCAGTAACCTATCCTAAGATTGGTTATGCTTGTTAGAGTTACTTAAGGCTTTGTCTCATCAAAACTTACTTCAAATGTTTCCAACACTTTTTCACCATTTGCTTCAGTGTCCTTCCTTTTGACACTTTCTCTGATCTTTCTTTCTTCTGCAGTAACTCTGTTGCAGTAACTATCCTAAGATTGGTTATACTTGTTAGAGTTACTTAAGGTTTTGTCTCATCAAAACATAATTCAAATGTTTCCAAAAGTTTCCCCCTTTTTGATGATGACAAAACATTTGCAGAAGATCAAAAGAGCACAATCACTTAAGCACAGAAAGCAGATGTATTATATAACAAGATAAAGCATACTACTTTCATTAAAAATCACATATAAGTCTAAAAGAAAGAGCATAATGAATTAGCTTTTAAAGAACATAAGAAGTTTTATTTAGATAACACATCTACAATACAACGCAGTAAGCAAAGTATAATAAACATCCTATCTAGACTTATTCTTCTTTCTTCTTGTTCTTTCCTTTCTTTTTTTTCCCCTCACCTTCTTGCGAGTTTCTTTCTCGCTTCTTCCTCTATTGTGCGGGACTTGCTTCCAGTCGATTTTTCTCTTTGATTGTGGAGGAGAATTGAAGAAGGTGAGAAGGTCGCAAGAACTAGAAGAAAGAAAGGGGATTCAATCTGAGAAGAATGTGAAGTAGTAGAGGAGCTTAGGCGCAGTAGCTTGCTGCAACCTTTCTTCTCGTACTATCTTCACCAACTCCTGTGACTGTCCCTTTCTCCTTACTCTCTTGGACACAGAAGAAAGCTCACCCAATGGACGGTCTTGCATCTTTTATTCTTCACCTTATGAAGACTTTTGATCTTCCTGAATCCTTCGCAGTTCTTCCCCCCTTTTTGTCATAATCAATAAAGAGCTAAAGTTTCGGGGTCACTGAAGAGGGATTCCCTCAACTCAACCTCCAGACTTCAAGAGGGATCTTTGGAGCAAGTCCTCAGGCACTCTCAAATTTGAGGTGAGGAAGGAACGCTAGAAGATCAAGTCTTCTAAGAAAGACTTTCTTAGCACGTGTTAAGCATGAGAGGTGAATATACGTGATTTGGGGTGTGCTTGGTTGATTATTTACAGAGAATGTGCATTTAGGAAGAATAGATAAAATGATTTCCAATAATCGGGTGCCATGACGCATAGAGAAATAGAGAGAGAGAGAGAGAGAGAGAGAGAGAGAGAGAGAGAGGATATCTGTATGCTTAATGAAGAATAAGGAGTGCATGTATTTATAGAGTTTGAGATACTCCCTGTTGCAGTAAGATCTTCAAAGATCTCATTAACTGCTTAACTGGTTTCCAATGTTGGCAGTTTCAACAGCTTTATTTTTTTTCTTCTCTGCATGAGTTGATTTGCTTGAGTGTGTGGTCAACAGCTGGTTCTCCACCCTTGGATTCTTCTGATCACATGGCTGAAATTCTTGTAGGGTTCTGAAAAGGTGGTCTATTTCTGGAAATGTGATCCATTTTTTATGAACGCACGTTACCAAGAAGATTTTTCAGTAACTGCTCTGATTTGTAACCTCCAAGTAATCCCTTTGTCCAGTGACTTGATGATAAGTTCTGATGTCTAGTAACCTAGTATCCAGTACATTGGTGTCTAGCATCCTGATATACAGCGACATGGTGTTTAGCGATCTAGTGTCTAGCATTCTGGTGTTTAACGTCCTGGTACCAAGCGACCTAGTGTTCAGTGATCTAGTGTCCAGCAATCTGGTTTCTAGCATCCTGATATCTAGCGTCCTGTTATTCAGCGACCTAATATCCAGTTAGCCTGGTATCTATCATCCTGATATATAGTGTCCTGTTATCCAGCGATCTAGTATCCAATTTCCTAGTGTCTAGCGTTTCTATTGTCAGACCTTTATCTTCTTCCTTGATATTAAGGAGTCTTTTCACCTTATCTCATGACTTGATGACAAGTACTCTGATTTCTAGTGACCTAGTATCCAGTAGCTTGGTGTCTAGCGTTTTGGTGTGCAGCGACCTAGTATCATCCATCTGGTGTCTAGCGTCCTGATTTTCAGCATCCTGTTATCCACCAACCTAGTTTCTGGCAACCTGGTGTCTAGCATCCTATAGTCAGAGCTTGTCATTTTGTCAATGGTTACCCCTAAATTTAGTAGCCCTTTGTCAGAGGTACCTGCAAAACAAGTTTTCTTGTATAGGTACTCACACTAGTATGAGTCCTTCTGGGTTAATGTTTCTTTCAGGAGTTTAGACTTTCTTTACAGTCCATGGTTGCTATAGAGAGAGTTTGACTCCTTCAAGACTTTTAAAGAGTAAAAATGATAGTGTGTGTAGGTGTTTTATTACTGTTATCACTTTAGAATTTAGAAAAGGTAAATCATGATACTAGTAAGATAGACAATTTTCTTTACCTTTTTAGAGTTACTGATCTGCTTGATTCCTTAGGGAATGTCAGTTTGTTGCAGACATTTTCAGCATACCCGTATTTTGGTTTCTCCAAGGATTTGACTTTTTGGCCTCTGAATTACCTTGATTTGTACTAGAAGTTCCCCCTTACTTTATGATTCTCTCTTTTAAGATGTAGGGTCACTATCAGTACTGTTTTGGGTAACTATGAGGTTTTCATGAGAAGGTGAAGCGTTCTAATATGAAAATAAATATGCCGGCTTCCTACTCATTTTCAAGTCAAGTGACAACAAGTTTTAAGCCTAATATCTTCATTCTCTTGAAGATTCTTTTTTTTTTTTTTTTGGCTTATTTGGTCGTTGGCATATAGTCACTTGAGTTCCTCAACAAGATAAACATAAGCAAAATTAGAAATAAGAGACTGATGGAGAGCCACCCATGCACAACCATGCAAGGAAGAGGGATCCTTTGATAGTGCATGAAGGTCCGATTATAAGAGCAAAGGCTAAGAAGCTTAAAGAGGCCTTGATGAACCTTGTTGCTGAAATTAAAGAAAATGTGCAAGAGAAGTCCAAAGAAGGCCCAATGGTGAATGTTATTGAGCTAGAGATCACTTAATATGGTGCACAAATGCTAAATTGGGCTTGAAGGCATAGTTTGAAGATCATGGGCCATCAAATTCGTGGCTAATATCTAGCCCATGGGATGATCAAGACTCTACGCATTCCTTAGTAGTTAAATGAGCATATAATTTGATTTTAATGTAGTTTTAAGTTACAAAAGCCTTATAATGACTACATAAGTGATAGGTATTAATGTAGTTTTAAGTTACAAAAGCCTTATAATGACTACATAAGTGATAGGTATTAATGTAGGTACTTAAGAGTCATTTGTCTACTATAAATAGGTCCTTTGATCATTTGTAATGAGACAACCTTTTTTGAATCCGAAAATTAAGCATAAAGCTTTGTGAGTTGAATTCTCTCTTTGTGAGGTTTTCATTTTATCAAGAACTTATCAAGGTCAATTGAGCAAGATCTTGTGGCGTTCATCATACCGAGGTTCTTGGCTGATATAAATAGCCAACGGGTCGAGGTTCTTTCGCTCTAAGTAAGATCAAACTAGATTCTCGGTTTGGGGAGATCCGCTGCTTATTCTTATACGTTGGGTTCTTAGATCGTAATATCTAATGGGTCCTCGTTCTATCCACATCAGTTTTGGTATCAAAGCAATCTGGTATTGATCTGAATATTTTTTTTCTTTTCATTTCTTATTACGTAAAAAAAAAAAAAAACTCCAAGATCATTTATCTTCTTTCCAATTCGTTGCTGCCCTCATAGCAAGATATTGATCTAAAAAAAAAAAATTGAAAATTCAGTTTGCAAATTTCAGTCACAAATAGATCCTTATTCTCCTTCATTATAGGACTAAGGGATTGTTGAACGTTGCTGGACATTGTTCAATCCTTATTTGTTCTTGACTTGAGTGGTAAAAGGCTAGAGTGGTGTGAGTTTATTAGAGGGGAGGTAAAAGCCTACGAGTGAAACACGAGTGAATTGTGAGGTATATTTTTGAGGGATACACGAGTGTTTTGTGAGGAAAAATCATTGGAAGAAACATCTACAAATCAAGGAGATGCTTTCACCTTTCAAGCTATGCAACAACATTTCGCTAGGATGGGAAACGTTCTTGAGAGCTTGACCGAACGATTGGAGAGATTGGAGCAGCCAACAACAAGGGAGCATAGAAACCCTAATGCAAACCTACGAAGGCAACATGAAGAGTGGGAAACGGAGGAAGGAGAGGATGATGAAGGGGCTGTTAACCAAGTGTGTAGAAGAAGAGGTAGAAGAAGGCAACATGATGAAGTTGATCATGACTTGGGAAGTATCAAGATGAACATACCTACTTTCCATGGAAGAAGTGATCCGGAAGCATATTTGGAGTGGCAAAAGAAGATAGATCTGATTTTTGATTGTCATAATTACTCCGAAGAGAAGAAGGTGAGGCTTGCTGCAATTGAGTTCACCGACTATGCTATAGTTTAGTGGGATCAATTGGTTACAAATCGAAGGAGATATGGAGAGAGGCCGATTACTACTTGGGCAGAAATGAAATCCGTCATGCGTAAGAGGTTCGTACCCTCTCATTATTATCGTGAATTGTATCAAAAGCTTCAATCTATGACTCAAGGCAACAAATCTGTTGATGAGTACTACAAAGAGATGGAGATTGCCATGATTAGGGCAAATGTTGAAGAAGATCGTGAGGCAACCATGACACGTTTCTTGAATGGGCTGAATAGGGAGATTGCTAATATAGTGGAGCTTCAACACTACATGGAGCTTGAGGACATGGTACATACAGCCATGAAAGTGGAGAAGCAACTCAAGAAGAAGGGTTCATTTCAAAGGAGTTCTACACACAACTTTCAGTTCTCAAGCAAAGCCAAAGAAGGTGCATCCAAACCAAATGATGGGGCAACTTCAAAGTCTCAACATGAGGTACCAAAGACCAGATTCACTGAGGCTGAAAAAGGCAAAGGTAATATCTCAACTTCTTAACGAGCTAGAGATATTAAATGCTTTCGTTGCTATGGTCGTGGGCATATTGCATCTGATTGTCCAAACAAAAGGGTGATGGTTTTGAGAGACAATGGTGATATTGAATCTGAAAGTGAGAAAGAATCAAATGATGATGAGCAACTTGAGGAGACAATACCTGAAAGAGGAGAACTTTTGGTGGTGAGAAGAGTTCTAAACATGCAAGCCAAGGTTGATGAGGCTGAACAACAAAGAGGAAACATCTTCCACACAAGATGTTTGGTTAATGGAAGGGTATGCATGTTAATCATTGATGGAGGTAGTTGTGCTAATGTGGCTAGTTCTGAAATGGTGGAGAAACTAAAATTAGTTACTTCAAAACATCCTCATCCGTACAAGCTGCAATGGCTTAATGAATGTGGAGAAATGCGAGTAACTAAGCAAGTTTTGGTTTCCTTCTCTATAGGAAACTATAAAGATGAAATAATGTGTGATGTGGTGCCAATGCATGCTAGTCATATACTTTTGGGCAGACCGTGGCAGTTTGATCGAAGAGTGAACTATGATGGATATCTTAATCGATATATGTTGAAACATCAAAACAAAACCATCATGCTTGTACCTCTAACTCCACAACAGGTTCATGAAGATCAACTCAAACTATCTCAAGCAAGGAGAGCTAGTGAGATTGAGAGGAAAAAAAATGAGAGTGAGAGACAAGAATCGAGAGAAAAAAAGAGTGGAGAGAAAAACAAGAGGGCTGATGTGAGTCTCTCCGAGGGAGAAAAGAAGGTGGAAGGTAGTGAGGACACGAAAAGAGTAAATTTCTTTGCAAAAGGAAGTGAAGTAAAGAAAGCTTTGGTTGAGAAAAGAAGTGTGTTGGTGTTGATACATAAAGAAACTTATTTGAACACTAACGAACTAACTTCTTCTTTGCCTAGTTCTTTTGCAGGAGTACGAAGATGTTTTTCCAAAGGAGGAACCTGATGGTTTACCACCTTTGAGAGGCATCGAACATCAAATTGATTTTATCCCGGGAGCAACACTTCCAAATAGACCAGCATATAGAGCTAATCCGGAGGAAACCAAAGAGATACAAAGACAAGTGGAGGAGCTGATGGAAAAGGGTAAGGTTCGAGAGAGCATGAGTCCTTGTGCGGTACCGGTCATTGTTGTGCCAAAGAAGGATGGTACATGGAGAATGTGTACTGATTGTCGAGCCATCAACAAAATTACGGTAAAGTATCGCTATCCTATTCCTAGGTTAGATGATATGCTTGATGAGTTGTATGGTTCAATCATTTTCTCTAAAATTGATTTAAAGAGTGGATATCATCAAATTAGAATAAGAGAAGGAGATGAATGGAAAACGGCTTTCAAAACAAAATATGGCTTGTATGAGTGGTTAGTTATGCCTTTTGGTTTAACAAATGCACCAAGTACTTTCATGAGATTAATGAATCATGTTTTGCGAGACTTTATTGGGAAGTTTGTGGTTGTGTACTTTGATGACATTCTTATATATAGCAAAAGCATGGAACAACATTTTGATCATGTGCTTGCTGTTTTGGACACTTTAAGAAAAGAGTCTTTGTATGCTAACCTTAAGAAGTGTTCTTTTTGCATGGATAAAATTGTGTTTCTTGGTTTTGTTGTAAGTGCTAATGGGATTGAAATGGAGAAGGATAAAGTCAAGGCTATTCTAGATTGGCCGATTCCTAAAAACATTTCTGAAGTAAGAAGTTTTCATGGACTTGCTAGTTTTTATAGGAGGTTTGTGAAAGATTTTAGCACTATAGCAGCACCATTGAACGAAATTGTTAAAAAAGAAGTTGGTTTTAATTGGGGAGAAAACAACAAGTTGCTTTTGATGTCCTTAAAGAGAAACTAACTACCGCACCCATTCTTGCATTACCTAACTTTGATAAAATGTTTGAGATTGAATGTGATGCATCGGGAGTGGGTATAGGAGCTGTTTTGATGCAGGAAGGAAAGCCAATTGCATACTTTAGTGAAAAGTTGAAGGGCGCTCAGTTGAACTATCCTACATACGACAAGGAGTTGTATGCATTAGTGAGGACGTTGGAGACATGGCAGCATTACTTGTGGACAAGAGAGTTTGTTATTCATACTGATCATGAATCTCTCAAGTACCTCAAGGGTCAAGGCAAACTTGGTAAGAGGCATGCCAAGTGGGTGGAATTCATTGAATCTTTTCCATATGTGATCAAATACAAAAAGGGAAAGAAAAACATTGTTGCTGATGCACTATCTAGGAGGTATGCATTAATATCTACTTTGAGTTCTAAACTTCTTGGTTTTGAATCTATTAAGGGGTTGTATGCTAATGATTCTGATTCTGCTTCTATTTATTTGGCTTGTGAGCATTCTGCATTTGAGAAGTTCTATAGGCATGAGGGATACTTGTTTCGTGAAAGTAAACTATGCATTCCTAAATGTTCTATGCGTGAGTTACTTGTTAGAAAAGCTCATAGGGGAGGATTAATGGGGCATTTTGGGGTACATAAAACTTTCGGTGTCTTGTGTGATCATTTTTATTGGCCTAAAATGCGAGTTGATGTTGAAAACATTTGTGCAAAGTGCATAACTTGCAAGCAAGCTAAATCAAGAGTGCAGCCACATGGATTGTACACACCTTTACCTATACCTAATGAACCTTGGGTAGACATATCCATGGACTTTGTTTTAGGCTTACCAAGAACAAAGAAAGGTAAAGATTCTATTTTCGTTGTGGTTGATAGATTTTCGAAAATGGCACACTTTATTCCATGTCATAAGAGTGATGATGCAACTCATATTGCTGATTTGTTCTTTAAGGAAGTTGTTCGTTTGCATGGAATTCCAAGAACTATTGTGAGTGATAGAGATGCAAAGTTTTTGAGTCACTTTTGGCGTGTATTGTGGAGTAAATTGGGAACTAAGCTCTTATTTTCTACTACTTGTCATCCACAAACGGATGGACAAACTGAAGTTGTTAATAGAACTTTATCTCAATTACTTAGAATTTTGATTCAAAAGAATTTGAAGAATTGGGAGGATTGTTTGACATTTGCTGAATTTGCATATAATAGAAGTGTTCATTCTGCTACTAATCATTCTCCTTTTGAGATTGTTTATGGTTTCAATCCTCTGAGTCCACTTGATCTTGTGCCAATACCTATTGAAGAGCGTTCAAGTCTTGATGGTAAAGCTAAAGCCGAGCTGATCAAGAAGCTGCATGAAAAAGTTAGACTTAACATTGAGAAGAGAACCGAACAATATGTTAAACAAGCAAATAAGGGTCGCAAGCAAGTCATCTTTGAACCCGGAGATTGGGTATGGTTACACTTGAGGAAAGAAAGGTTTCCAAGTAAGAGAAAGTCGAAGTTGCAGCCAAGAGGAGATGGACCATTTCAAGTGGTTGCTCGAATTAATGATAATGCTTACAAACTTGACCTTCCGGGAGAGTATAATGTAAGTGCAACTTTCAATGTTTCTGATCTATCTCCATATCTTGATGATGCAGATTCGAGGACGAATCCTTTTGAAGAGGAGGGGAATGATGGAGAGCCACCCATGCACAACCATGCAAGGAAGAGGGATCCTTTGATAGTGCATGAAGGTCCGATTACAAGAGCAAAGGCTAAGAAGCTTAAAGAGGCCTTGATGAACCTTGTTGCTGAAATTAAAGAAAATGTGCAAGAGAAGTCCAAAGAAGGCCCAATGGTGAATGTTATTGGGCTAGAGATCACTTAATATGGTGCACAAATGCTAAATTGGGCTTGAAGGCATAGTTTGAAGATCATGGGCCATCAAATTCGTGGCTAATATCTAGCCCATGGGATGATCAAGACTCTATGCATTCCTTAGTAGTTAAATGAGCATATAATTTGATTTTAATGTAGTTTTAAGTTACAAAAGCCTTATAATGACTACATAAGTGATAGGTATTAATGTAGTTTTAAGTTACAAAAGCCTTATAATGACTACATAAGTGATAGGTATTAATGTAGGTACTTAAGAGTCATTTGTCTACTATAAATAGGTCCTTTGATCATTTGTAATGGGACAACCTTTTTTGAATCCGAAAATTAAGCTTAAAGCTTTGTGAGTTGAATTCTCTCTTTGTGAGGTTTTCATTTTATCAAGAACTTATCAAGGTCAATTGAGCAAGATCTTGTGGCGTTCATCATACCGAGGTTCTTGGCTGATATAAATAGCCAACGGGTCGAGGTTCTTTCGCTCTAAGTAAGATCAAACTAGATTCTCGATTTGGGGAGATCCGCTGCTTATTCTTTTACGTTGGGTTCTTAGATCGTAATATCTAATGGGTCCTCGTTCTATCCACATCAGTTTTGGTATCAAAGCAATCTGGTATTGATCTGAATATTTTTTTTCTTTTCATTTCTTGTTACGTAAAAAAAAAAAAAAAACTCCAAGATCATTTATCTTCTTTCCAATTCGTTGCTGCCCTCATAGCAAGATATTGATCTAAAAAAAAAAAATTGAAAATTCAGTTTGCAAATTTCAGTCACAAATAGATCCTTATTCTCCTTCATTATAGGACTAAGGGATTGTTGAACGTTGCTGGACATTGTTCAAACCTTATTTGTTCTTGACTTGAGTGGTAAAAGGCTAGAGTGGTGTGAGTTTATTAGAGGGGAGGTAAAAGCCTACGAGTGAAACACGAGTGAATTGTGAGGTATATCTTTGAGGGATACACGAGTGTTTTGTGAGGAAAATATCATGGAAGAAACATCTACAAATCAAGGAGATGCTTTCACCTTTCAAGCTATGCAACAACATTTCGCTAGGATGGGAAACGTTCTTGAGAGCTTGACCGAGCGATTGGAGAGATTGGAGCAGCCAACAACAAGGGAGCATAGAAACCCTAATGCAAACCTACGAAGGCAACATGAAGAGTGGGAAACGGAGGAAGGAGAGGATGATGAAGGGGCTGTTCACCAAGTGCGTAGAAGAAGAGGTAGAAGAAGGCAACATGATGAAGTTGATCATGACTTGGGAAGTATCAAGATGAACATACCTACTTTCCATGGAAGAAGTGATCCGGAAGCATATTTGGAGTGGCAAAAGAAGGTAGATTTGATTTTTGATTGTCATAATTACTCCGAAGAGAAGAAGGTGAGGCTTGCTGCAATTGAGTTCACCGACTATGCTATAGTTTGGTGGGATCAATTGGTTACAAATCGAAGGAGATATGGAGAGAGGCCGATTACTACTTGGGCAGAAATGAAATCCGTCATGCGTAAGAGGTTCGTACCCTCTCATTATTTTCGTGAATTGTATCAAAAGCTTCAATCTATGACTCAAGGCAACAAATCTGTTGATGAGTACTACAAAGAGATGGAGATTGCCATGATTAGGGCAAATGTTGAAGAAGATCGTGAGGCAACCATGGCACGTTTCTTGAATGGGCTGAATAGGGAGATTGCTAATATAGTGGAGCTTCAACACTACGTGGAGCTTGAGGACATGGTACATACAGCCATGAAAGTGGAGAAGCAACTCAAGAAGAAGGGTTCATTTCAAAGGAATTCTACACACAACTTTCAGTTCTCAAGCAAAGCCAAGGAAGGTGCATCCAAACCAAATGATGGGGCAACTTCAAAGTCTCAACATGAGGTACCAAAGACCAGATTCACTGAGGCTGAAAAAGGCAAAGGTAATATCTCAACTTCTTCACGAGCTAGAGATATTAAATGCTTTCGTTGCTATGGTCGTGGGCATATTGCATCTGATTGTCCAAACAAAAGGGTGATGGTTTTGAGAGACAATGGTGATATTGAATCTGAAAGTGAGAAAGAATCAAATGATGATGAGCAACTTGAGGAGACAATACCTGAAGAGGAGAACTTTTGGTGGTGAGAAGAGTTCTAAACATGCAATCCAAGGTTGATGAGGCTGAACAACAAAGAGAAAACATATTCCACACAAGATGTTTGGTTAATGGAAGGGTATGCATGTTAATCATTGATGGAGGTAGTTGTGCTAATGTGGCTAGTTCTGAAATGGTGGAGAAACTAAAATTAGTTACTTCAAAACATCCTCATCCGTACAAGCTGCAATGGCTTAATGAATGTGGAGAAATGCGGGTAACTAAGCAAGTTTTGGTTTCCTTCTCTATAGGAAACTATAAAGATGAAATAATGTGTGATGTGGTGCCAATGCATGCTAGTCATATACTTTTGGGCAGACCGTGGCAGTTTGATCGAAGAGTGAACTATGATGGATATCTTAATCGATATATGTTGAAACATCAAAACAAAACCATCATGCCTGTACCTCTAACTCCACAACAGGTTCATGAAGATCAACTCAAACTATCTCAAGCTAGGAGAGCTAGTGAGATTGAGAGAAAATAAAATGATGAGAGTGAGAGACAAGAATCGAGAGAAAAAAAGAGTGGAGATAAAAACAAGAGGGCTGATGTGAGTCTCTCCGAGGGAGAAAAGAAGGTGGAAGGAAGTGAGGACACAAAAAGAGTGAATTTCTTTGCAAAAGGAAGTGAAGTAAAGAAAGCTTTGGTTGAGAAAAGAAGTGTGTTGGTGTTGATACATAAAGAAACTTATTTGAACACTAACGAACTAACTTCTTCTTTGCCTAGTTCTTTTGCGACCTTTTTGCAGGAGTACGAAGATGTTTTTCCAAAGGAGGAACCCGATGGTTTACCACCTTTGAGAGGCATCGAACATCAAATTGATTTTATCCCGGGAGCAACACTTCCAAATAGACCAGCATATAGAGCTAATCCGGAGGAAACCAAAGAGATACAAAGACAAGTGGAGGAGCTGATGGAAAAGGGTAAGGTTCGAGAGAGCATGAGTCCTTGTGCGGTACCGGTCATTGTTGTGCCAAAGAAGGATGGTACATGGAGAATGTGTATTGATTGTCGAGCCATCAACAAAATTACGGTAAAGTATCGCTATCCTATCCCTAGGTTAGATGATATGCTTGATGAGTTGTATGGTTCAATCATTTTCTCTAAAATTGATTTAAAGAGTGGATATCATCAAATTAGAATAAGAGAAGGAGATGAATGGAAAACGGCTTTCAAAACAAAATATGGCTTGTATGAGTGGTTAGTTATGCCTTTTGGTTTAACAAACGCACCAAGTACTTTCATGACATTAATGAATCATGTTTTGCGAGACTTTATTGGGAAGTTTGTGGTTGATAGATTTTCGAAAATGGCACACTTTATTCCATGTCATAAGAGTGATGATGCAACTCATATTGCTGATTTGTTCTTTAAGGAAGTTGTTCGTTTGCATGGAATTCCAAGAACTATTGTGAGTGATAGAGATGCAAAGTTTTTGAGTCATTTTTGGCGTGTATTGTGGAGTAAATTGGGAACTAAGCTCTTATTTTCTACTACTTGTCATCCACAAACGGATGGACAAACTGAAGTTGTTAATAGAACTTTATCTCAATTACTTAGAATTTTGATTCAAAAGAATTTGAAGAATTGGGAGGATTGTTTGACATTTGCTGAATTTGCATATAATAGAAGTGTTCATTCTGCTACTAATCATTCTCCTTTTGAGATTGTTTATGGTTTCAATCCTCTGAGTCCACTTGATCTTGTGCCAATACCTATTGAAGAGCGTTCAAGTCTTGATGGTAAAGCTAAAACCAAGCTGATCAAGAAGCTGCATGAAAAAGTTAGACTTAACATTGAGAAGAGAACCGAACAATATGTTAAACAAGCAAATAAGGGTCGCAAGCAAGTCATCTTTGAACCCGGAGATTGGGTATGGTTACACTTGAGGAAAGAAAGGTTTCCAAGTAAGAGAAAGTCGAAGTTGCAGCCAAGAGGAGATGGACCATTTCAAGTGGTTGCTCGAATTAATGATAATGCTTACAAACTTGACCTTCCGGGAGAGTATAATGTAAGTGCAACTTTCAACGTTTCTGATCTATCTCCATATCTTGATGATGCAGATTCGAGGACGAATCCTTTTGAAGAGGAGGGGAATGATGGAGAGCCACCCATGCAAAACCATGCAAGGAAGAGGGATCCTTTGATAGTGCATGAAGGTCCGATTACAAGAGCAAAGGCTAAGAAGCTTAAAGAGGCCTTGATGAACCTTGTTGCTGAAATTAAAGAAAATGTGCAAGAGAAGTCCAAAGAAGGCCCAATGGTGAATGTTATTGGGCTAGAGATCACTTAATATGGTGCACAAATGCTAAATTGGGCTTGAAGGCATAGTTTGAAGATCATGGGCCATCAAATTCGTGGCTAATATCTAGCCCATGGGATGATCAAGACTCTATGCATTCCTTAGTAGTTACAAAAGCATATAATTTGATTTTAATGTAGTTTTAAGTTACAAAAGCATATAATTTGATTTTAATGTAGTTTTAAGTTACAAAAGCCTTATAATGACTACATTAGTGATAGGTATTAATGTAGGTACTTAAGAGTCATTTGTCTACTATAAATAGGTCCTTTGATCATTTGTAATGGGACAACCTTTTTTGAATCCGAAAATTAAGCTTAAAGCTTTGTGAGTTGAATTCTCTCTTTGTGAGGTTTTCTTTTTATCAAGAACTTATCAAGGTCAATTGAGCAAGATCTTGTGGCGTTCATCATACCGAGGTTCTTGGCTGATATAAATAGCCAACGGGTCGAGGTTCTTTCGCTCTAAGTAAGATCAAACTAGATTCTTGATTTCGGGAGATCCGCTGCTTATTCTTTTACGTTGGGTTCTTAGATCGTAATATCTAATGGGTCCTCGTTCTATCCACATCAAAAGTAATTCGAGAAACTTAACAACTATGGATAACGTGTGTTCACCAAGTGAGTTCTAAATTATGTCTTTTGAGACATAGTTATAGTTACTGTACTATGATCATGATCAAGATTTTCACTATCTATAGTTGGTATAGATATGCAATAAAAGTAATTTTTGAAACTTCACAATTACAGATAACTTGTTCACCAAGTAATGATTGTTAGAGTTCAAAATTAAGTGTTTTAAGACTATAATGGACAAAGTTATAGCTCATGTACCGTGATCTTGATTAAAATTTCATTCATTTAATGTTTTACACAAATGATATGAACATGCACAACAATCAAAGTTTTAAAAAAATTATCTTTATACATAAGCAGTCTCAAGGCCAAATGGAAGTTTGTCATTATTAGCATCGTTACTACTTCCGGAGGTGTAACAATAGTTCTTTTTATAAAAGTAATTCAAGTCTTTTAGAAAAATATTTATAAATAACTTGCTCGCTAAGTAAACCTTGTTGCGATTCAAAGTAATTCGAAATTCAACATTTATAGGCAACTTGTTCACCAAGTTCTAAACTATGTCTTTTCGCACAACATTTATAGATAACCTGCTCGCTAAGTAAACGTTGTCGTGATTCCAAGTGATTTGAAACTTAACATTTATCGATAACTTATTCGCCAAGTAAAGATTTTTAGAGTTCTGAATTATGTGTCTTGAGAATATAACTGACATAGTAAAAGTTAGTGTGATATGATCGTGGTCATGATTTCATCATCTATAGTTAATGTAGATATTCTGTAAAACTATTTACACAACAATCAATGTTTAAAAAATGATATGAACATGCACAACAATCAATGTTTAAAAAAATTTATCTTTATACATAAGCAGGCTCAAAGCCAAATGGAAGGTTGTCAGTATTAGCATCGTTCCTACTTCCGGAGGTGTAATAATAGTTCTTTTTATAAAAGTAATTCAAATCTTTTCGAATAATATTTATAAATAACTTGCTCGCTATGTAAACCTTGTTGCGATTCAAACTAATTCGAAATTCAACATTTATAGGCAACTTGTTCACCAAGTAAAGATTGTTAGAGTTCTAAATTATGTCTTTTGAGACATAGTTAGAGTGAATGATCCTGATCAAGATTCCATTATCAATAAAAGTAATTTGAAACTTAACAGTTATAGACAACTTGTTCACCAAGTAAAGATTGTTAGGTTCAAAATTTACTCTGTGGGATATGTAATTGCCAAAGTAATAGCTAAGGTACTGTGATCATGATTAAACTTTATTTCATGTAAAGTTTCTTGACTAAAATTATATGAACATGCACAACAATCCAAGTTTTAAGCAAATAATCCCAGCCAAATGGAAGGGTCTCATCGTTCTTTACTTCCAGAGATGTAACAATTGTTTATTAGTAATGAAACTTAATATAAAAGTAATTCAAAACTTTTCGCATAACGTTTATAGATAACTTGCTTGCTATGTAAACGTTGTTGTGATTCAAAGTGATTTCGAACTTAACATTTATCGATAACTTATTCGCCAAGTAAAGATTTTTAGAGTTCTGAATTATGTATCTTGAGAATATAACTGACATAGTAAAAGTTCTTGTGATATGATCATGTTCAATATTTCATCATCTATAGTTAATGTAGATATTCTATAAAAGTATTATGAAACTTAACATTTACAGATAACTTGTTCAACAAGTAAAGATTGTTAGAGTTTAGAATTAAGTCTTTTAAGACAATAATTGACAAAGTTGTTGCTAATGTACTGTGATGATCTTGATTAAATTATCATTCATTTAAAGTTTTACACAAATGATATATGAACATGCACAACAATCAAAGTTTTAAACAAATAATCTTAATGCTTAAGTTGTCTCAAAGCCAAATGGAAGTGTAGCATCATTTTCTACTTCCGGGGATGTAACAATAGTTTTTAAATAATCAAACTTAATATAAAAAAGTAAGCTTTCCGAATAGCATTTCTAGATATCTTGCACGCTAAGTAAACCTCGTTGCGATTCAAAGTAATTCGAGAAACTTAACAACTATAGATACCGTCTGTTCACCAAGTGAGTTCTAAATTATGTCTTTTGAGACATAGTTATAGTTACTGTACTATGATCATGATCAAGATTTCACAATCTATAGTTAGTATAGATATGCTATATAAGTAATTTGAAACTTCACAATTACCGATAACTTGTTCACCAAGTAATGATTGTTAGAGTTCAAAAGTAGGTGTTTTAAGACTATAATGGACAAAGTTATAGCTAATGTACCGTGATCATGATTAAAATTTCATTCATTTAAAGTTTTACACAAATGATATGAACATGCACAACAATCAAAGTTTAAAAAAAAATTATCTTTATAGATAAGCAGTCTCAAAGCCAAGTGGAAGGTTGTCATTATTATCATCGTTTCTACTTCCGGAGGTGTAACAATAGATCTTTTTATAGAAGTAATTCAAATCTTTTTGAATAATATTTATAAATAACTTGCTCGCAAAGTAAACCTTGCTGCGATTCAAAGTAATTCGAAATTCAACAATTATAGGCAACTTGTTCACCAAGTAAAGATTGTTAGAGTTCTAAACTATGTCTTTTGAGACATAGTTAGAGTGAATGATCCTGATCATGATTTCATTATCTATAAAAGTAATATGAAACTTAACATTTATAGACAACTTGTTCACCAAGTAAAGATTGTTAGAGTTCAAAATTTACTCTGTGGAAAATGTAATTGCCAAAATAATAGCTAAGGTACTGTGATCTTGATTAAACTTTATTTCATGTAGGGTTTCTTGATTAAAATTATATGAACATGCACAACAATCAAAGTTTTAAGCAAATAATCTCAGCCAAATGGAAGGGTCTCACTATTAGCATCGTTTTTTACTTCCGGAGATGTAACTATAGTTTATTAGTAATGAAACTTAATATAAAAGTATTTAAAACCTTTTCGGATAACATTTATAGATAACTTGCTCGCTAAGTAAACGTTGTTGTGATTCAAAGTGATTTGAAACTTAACATTTATCGATAACTTATTGGCCAAGTAAGGATTTTTAGAGTTCTGAATTATGTATCTTGAGAATATAACTGACATAGTAAAAGTGAGTGTGATATGATCATGGTCAATATTTCATCATCTATAGTTAATGTAGATATTCTATAAAAGTATTATGAAACTTAACATTTACAGATAACTTGTTCAACAAGTAAAGATTGTTAGAGTTTAGAATTAAGTCTTTTAAGACTATAATTGACAAAGTTGTTGCTAATGTACTGCGATGATCTTGATTAAATTATCATTCATTTAAAGTTGTACACAAATGATATATGAACATGCACAACAATCAAAGTTTTAAACAAATAATCTTAATGCTTAAGTTGTCTCAAAGCCAAATGGAAGCGTAGCATCATTTTCTACTTCCGGAGATGTAACAATAGTTTTTAAATAATCAAACTTAATATAAAAAAGTAAGCTTTCCGAATAGCATTTCTAGATATCTTGCACGCTAAGTAAACCACGTTGCGATTCAAAGTAATTCGAGAAACTTAACAACTATAGATACCGTCTGTTCACCAAGTGAGTTCTAAATTATGTCTTTTGAGACATAGTTATAGTTACTGTACAATGATCATGATCAAGATTTCACAATCTATAGTTAGTATAGATATGCTATATAAGTAATTTGAAACTTCACAATTACCGATAACTTGTTCACCAAGTAAGGATTGTTAGAGTTCAAAAGTAGGTGTTTTATGGACAAAGTTGTAGCTAATGTACCGTGATCTTGATTAAAATTTCATTCATTTAAAGTTTTACACAAATGATATGAACATGCACAACAATCAAAGTTTTAAAAAAATTATCTTTATACATAAGCAGTCTCAAAGCCAAATGGAAGGTTGTCATTATTAGCATCGTTGCTACTTCCGGAGGTGTAACAATAGTTCTTTTTATAAAAGTAATTCAAATCTTTTCAAATAGTATTTATAAATAACTTGCTCGTTATGTAAACCTTGTTGCGATTCAAAGTAATTCGATATTCAACATTTATAGGCAACTTGTTCACCAAGTAAAGATTGTTAGAGTTCTAACTTATGTCATTTGAAACATAGTTAGAGTGAATGATCCTGATGAAGATTCCATTATCTATAAAAGTAATTTGAAACTTAACATTTATAGACAACTTGTTCACCAAGTAAAGATTGTTAGAGTTCAAAATTTAATCTGTGGAAAATGTAATTGACAAAGTAATAGCTAAGGTACTGTAATCATGATTATAGATAACGTCTGTTCACCAAGTGAGTTCTAAATTATGTCTTTTTAGACATAGTTATAGTCACTGTACTATGATCATGATCAAGATTTCACAATCTATAGTTATTAGTATAGATATGCTATATAAGTAATTTGAAACTTCACAATTACCGATAACTTGTTCACCAAGTAATGATTGTTAGAGTTCAAAAGTAGGTGTTTTAAGACTATAATGGACAAAGTTATAGCTAATGTACCGTGATCTTGATTAAAATTTCATTCATTAAAAGTTTCACACATATGATATGAACATGCACAACAATCAAAGTTTAAAAAAAATTATCTTTATACATAAGCAGTCTCAAAGCCAAATGGAAGGTTGTCGTTATTAGCATCGTTGCTACTTCCGGAGGTGTAACAATAGTTCTTTTTATAAAAGTAAATCAAATCTTTTCGAATAATATTTATAAATAACTTGCTCGCTATGTAAACCTTATTGCGATTCAAAGTAATTCGAAATTCAACATTTATAGGCAACTTGTTCACCAAGTAAAGATTGTTACAGTTCTAAGTTATGTCTTTTGAGACATAGTTAGAGTGAATGATCCTGATCAAGATTCAATTATCAATAAAAGTAATTTGAAACTTAACAGTTGTAGACAACTTGTTCACCAAGTAAAGATTGTTAGAGTTCAAAATTTACTCTGTGGAAAAAGTAATTGCCAAAGTAATAGCTAAGGTACTGTGATATTGATTAAACTTTATTTCATGTAAAGTTTCTTGATTAAAATTATATGAACATGCACAACAATCAAAGTTTTAAGCAAATAATCTCAGCCAAATGGAAGGGTCTCAATATTAGCATCGTTTTTTACTTCCGGAGATGTAACTATAGTTTATTAGTAATGAAACTTAATATAAAAGTAATTCAAAACTTTTCGCATAACGTTTATAGATAACTTGCTCGCTAAGTAAACGTTGTTGTGATTCAAAGTGATTTCAAACTTAACATTTATCGATAACTTATTGGCCAAGTAAAGATTTTTAGAGTTCTGAATTATGTATCTTGAGAATATAACTGACATAGTAAAAGTTATTGTGATATGATCACGGTCAAGATTTCATCATCTATAGTTAATGTAGATATTCTATAAAAGTATTATGAAACTTAACATTTACAGATAACTTGTTCAACAAGTAAAGATTGTTAGAGTTTAGAATTTAGTCTTTTAAGACTATAATTGACAAAGTTGTTGCTAATGTACTGCGATGATCTTGATTAAATTATCATTCATTTAAAGTTTTACACAAATGATATATGAACATGCACAACAATCAAAGTTTTAAACAAATAATCTTAATGCTTAAGTTGTCTCAAAGCCAAATGGAAGCGTAGCATCATTTTCTACTTCCGGAGATGTAACAATAGTTTTTAAATAATCAAACTTAATATAAAAAAGTAAGCTTTCCGAATAGCATTTCTAGATATCTTGCACGCTAAGTAAACCTCGTTGCGATTCAAAGTAATTCGAGAAACTTAACAACTATAGATACCGTCTGTTCACCAAGTGAGTTCTAAATTATGTCTTTTGAGACATAGTTATAGTTACTGTACAATGATCATGATCAAGATTTCACAATCTATAGTTAGTATAGATATGCTATATAAGTAATTTGAAACTTCACAATTACGGATAACTTGTTCACCATGTAATGATTGTTAGAGTGCAAAAGTAGGTGTTTTAAGACTATAATGGACAAAGTTATAGCTAATGTACCTAGATCTTGATTAAAATTTCATTCATTTAAAATTTTACACAAATGATATGAACATGCACAACAATCAAAGTTTAAAAAAAATTATCTTTATACATAAGCAGTCTCAAAGCCAAATGGAAAGTTGTCATTATTAGCATCGTTGCTACTTCCGGAGGTGTAACAATAGTTCTTTTTATAAAAGTAATTCAAATCTTTTCAAATAATATTTATAAATAACTTGCTCGCTATGTAAACGTTGTTGCGATTCAAAGTAATTCGATATTCAACATTTATAGGCAACTTGTTCACCAAGTAAAGATTGTTAGAGTTCTAACTTATGTCATTTGAAACATAGTTAGAGTGAATGATCCTGATCAAGATTCGATTATCTATAAAAGTAATTTGAAACTTAACAGTTGTAGACAACTTGTTCACCAAGTAAAGATTGTTAGAGTTCAAAATTTACTTTGTGGAAAAAGTAATTGCTAAAGTAATAGCTAAGGTACTGTGATCTTGATTAAACTTTATTTCATGTAAAGTTTCTTGACTAAAATTATATGAACATGCACAACAATCAAAGTTTTAAGCAAATAATCTCAGCCAAATGGAAGGGTCTCATTATTAGCATCGTTTTTTACTTCCGGAGATGTAACAATAGTTTATTAGTAATGAAACTTAATATAAAAGTAATTCAAAACTTTTCGCATAACGTTTATAGATAAATTGCTCGCTAAGTAAACGTTGTTGTGATTCAAAGTGATTTGAAACTTAATATTTATCGATAACATATTCGCCAAGTAAAGATTTTTAGAGTTCTGAATTATGTATCTTGAGAATATAACTGACATAGTAAAAGTTATTGTGATATGATCACGGTCAAGATTTCATCATCTATAGTTAATGTAGATATTCTATAAAAGTATTTTGAAACTTAACATTTACAGATAACTTGTTCAACAAGTAAAGATTGTTAAGAGTTTAGAATTAAGTCTTTTAAGGCTATAATTGACAAAGTTGTTGGTAATGTACTGTGATGATCTTGATTAAATTATCATTCATTTAAAGTTTTACCCAAATGATATATGAACATGCACAACAATCAAAGTTTTAACAAATAATCTTAATGCTTAAGTTGTCTCAATGCCAAATGGAAGAGTAGCATCATTTTCTAATTCCGGAGGTGTAACAATTGTTTTTAAATAATCAAACTTAATATAAAAAATTAAGCTTTCCGAATAGCATTTCTAGATATCTTGCACGCTAAGTAAACCTCGTTGCGATTCAAAGTAATTCGAGAAACTTAACAACTATAGATAACGTGTGTTCACCAAGTGAGTTCTAAATTATGTCTTTTGAGACATAGTTATAGTTACTGTACTATGATCATGATCAAGATTTCACAATCTATAGTTAGTACAGATATGCTACAAAAGTAATTTGAAACTTAACATTTACAGATAACTTGTTCACCAAGTAATGATTGTTAGAGTTCAAAAGTAGGTGTTTTAAGACTATTATGGACAAAGTTATAGCTAATGTACCGTGATCTTGATTAAAATTTCTTTCATTTAAAGTTTTACACAAGTGATATGAACATGCACAACAATCAAATAGCATTTATAGATATCTTGCTCGCTAAGTATACCTCGTTGCGATTCAAAGTAATTCGAAACTTAACAATTATAGATAACGTGTTCACCAGGTGAGTTCTAAATTATGGGTTTTGAGACATAGTTATAGTTACTGTACTATGATCATGATCAAGATTTCACTATCTATAGTTAGTATAGATATGCTATAAAAGTAATTTGAAACTTAACAATTACAGATAAGTTGTTCACCAAGTAATGATTGTTAGAGTTCAAAATTAAGTGTTTTAAGACTATAATGGACAAAGTTATAGCTAATGTACTGTGATCTTGATTAAAATTTCATTCATTTACAATTTTACACAAATGATATGAACATGCACAAGAATCAAAGTTTTAAAAAAAATTATCTTAATACATAAGCAGTCTCAAAGCCAAATGGAAGGTTGTCATTGTTAGCATCGTTACTACTTCCGGAGGTGTAACAATAGTTTTTTTTTTTTATAATCGAACTTAATATAAAAGTAATTCAAATCTTTTCGAATAATTTTTACAAATAACTTGCTCGCTAAGCTAAGTAAACCTTGTTGCGATTCAAAGTATTTCGAAATTCAACATTTATAGACAACTTGTTCACCGAGTAAAGATTGTTAGAGTTCTAAATTATGTCTTTTGAGACATAGTTAGAGTGAAGATTCCATTATCTATAAAAGTAATTTGAAACTTAACATTTATAGATAACTTGTTCACCAAGTAAAGATTGTTAGAGTTCAAAATTTACTCTTTGGAAAATGTAATTGACAAAGTAATAGCTAATGTACTGTGATCTTGATTAAATTTTCTTTCATGTAAAGTTTTATTATTTTTAGAGTTCTGAATTATGTGTCTGAATTAAATCTTATAATAATTCTTCCATCTTTTGTTCTGTTATTTGACTAACATCTCTTCTTTCTATATTTCTTAAGGGTTGTGGTTCATTTATGATGAATTGATCAGGTATTGTAATTTCATTCCATTTTAATCTTTTAGGTGTAAAAATTGTATTTTTCTCTGCATCTATTTCTAACAATATTGTTTCTTCTTTGGATGTAGGTAGTCTATTAAATCTGGGATTAATTTGAGAAGACATTAATCTAAAATATACTCTATATATTATTGCAAAATTATTACAATTTTTATGAAATTCATCCCCTTGTAAATGAACATCCAATATTAGAGAATCTAAAATCATTTGATCAGTTAAATCTACAGAAAAGTTTGGAATACAATTAAAATATATGGGACAATTACATATATTTGTTTGAACTACAGACATTAATGAACTTTGATATTTTTTACATCTTTTATCCCTTAATGCTAAATATATAGGTGAATCTACCCCTACATGAACTAGAAGTTTTACTGCTATTTGTACTAGTCCTATATGAATATATCTATAACCTTTTTTGATATATTTATTTATAGTATTCTTATTTAATAAAGCTATACTTTGAGATTCTTGATTAATACTTAATGTTTCTTCATGAGTTCTGATTGAAAAGGCAATTTTAAAGTCAATAGTTCCTACGTTATAAATATTTTCTATATTTTCTTTAGGTATTGTCCAATTTGAATAATTAATAGGCATATGGTATTCATTACTTTGCACTATGTTCTGGTAATTTGAACTACTAGATCCTGGATTCAACAATTTTCTAAGTCTAATCACCATATTTCTTAAGGTTTGTTCTAATCTTTTCTAGTTTTCTGTCTTAGGAGGGTCGTACGGGAACACTATGCGTGGAACACCTCTAACCTGGGCTTACCAACCGACTTACAAGCTTACCAACGTAAAGTCCAAACCCCTAATTCAGAGAACTATGAAGATTCTAACAAAACTTATGAAAATATGAATCTTAAACTTAAAGAATTCTTAAATCTATGATCTAATTATAAATTCATAAAATATTCTCTCCTTCTTTGATGGCTCTGATACCATTCTAATGCGGAAGTCTTCTTTGATTAACACAGATAGGGCAGTTGCAAACAATTTGATAGTTTGGTAATCTATAACAAATTGGACATTGGACAGTTAATCTAGGGATTCTATCACAAAACCAACATGGAATTCTAATTCTAATGGAAAACCTAGGTCTATATGATAATGCCATGAAAATATATAAAACAGAAAATAAACTTACAGTTTGAAAACAAATTCAAGCAAAGGTCTGCTTGGTAGAAATCTTTGATTAAACAAACTTTGAAGATTACAATCTTGAAGGAAATTTGATTACAAAGTGAAGGGTAGAAAGGCTAACGAATTGGCTAAATGGCTAAATGAGTTCTGCCTCTTCCTTTGATACAAACATATATTTATACTAAAAACTGAATTTGAATTACAACTGAATTTGAAAGCATTTGAATTTTATTTGAATTGTCGGCAATCCTCATTGGTTAAGACTGTCGGCAGCTTTTGATTGGACCACTTTTCCATTATCTTCTGATTGGACCACTTTTCCATTATCTTCTTGTAACCTTTTGAAATTTTCTTCAATCACTTTTGTCTTTGTCTGCTATTTCTGATAATCTTGACAGCATCTTTTGACATCTGAGACGTACTTTTTGACTATCTTTGATTGCTTTGGACACTTCATCATACCATTTTGAAAAATCTTCTTCATTCCAATTTGAAAAATCCTTTTGATCCTTATCTCTTTTAGAAATCAAAAGGGTCTTGTTCATCTTGATCCTCTGCTGGTTTATTTGATGTCGATTCCTCTGAATTTGCTTTTTCTGTTCTTTGAGCCATAAATTCAAAAAATTCATTCTGCAAATCTGGATACTTTTTGAAGGTCTCAAATAAAATCTTATCTTTGGCTGTTAAATCTCTGTCTGAGATTATTTGCTTAAAACTTTGACTGTTGTGCATGTACATATAATTTTAATCAAGAAACTCTACATGAAAAAAAGTTTAATCAAGATCACAGTACCTTAGCTATTACTTTGTAAATTACATTTTTCCACAGAGTAAATTTTGAACTCTAACAATCTTTACTTTGTGAACAAGTTGCCTAAAAATGTTAAGTTTCAAATCACTTTTATGGATAATGGAATCTTGATCTAGATCATTCACTCTAACTATGTCTCAAAAGACATAGTTTAGAACTTGGTGAACAAGTTGCCTATAAATGTTGAATTTCGAATTACTTTGAATCGCAACAAGGTTTACTTAGCGAGCAAGTTTTTTATAAATATTATTCGAAAAGACTTGAATTACTTTTATAAAAAGAACTATTGTTACACCTCCGGAAGTAGTAACAATGCTAATAATGACAAACAGCCAAATGGAAGGGTCTCAATATTAGCATCGTTTTTTACTTCCGGAGATGTAACTATAGTTTATTAGTAATGAAACTTAATATAAAAGTATTTAAAACCTTTTCGCATAACATTTATAGATAACTTGCTCGCTAAGTAAACGTTGTTGTGATTCAAAGTGATTTGAAACTTAACATTTATCGATAACTTATTGGCCAAGTAAAGATTTTTAGAGTTCTGAATTATGTATCTTGAGAATATAACTGACATAGTAAAAGTGAGTGTGATATGATCATGGTCAATATTTCATCATCTATAGTTAATGTAGATATTCTATAAAAGTATTATGAAACTTAACATTTACAGATAACTTGTTCAACAAGTAAAGATTGTTAGAGTTTAGAATTAAGTCTTTTAAGACTATAATTGACAAAGTTGTTGCTAATGTACTACGATGATCTTGATTAAATTATCATTCATTTAAAGTTTTACACAAATGATATATGAACATGAACAACAATCAAAGTTTTAAACAAATAATCTTAATGCTTAAGTTGTCTCAAAGCCAAATGGAAGCGTAGCATCATTTTCTACTTCCGGAGATGTAACAATAGTTTTTAAATAATCAAACTTAATATAAAAAGTAAGCTTTCCGAATAGCATTTCTAGATATCTTGCACGCTAAGTAAACCTCGTTGCGATTCAAAGTAATTCGAGAAACTTAACAACTATAGATACCGTCTGTTCACCAAGTGAGTTCTAAATTATGTCTTTTGAGACATAGTTATAGTTATTGTACTATGATCATGATCAAGATTTCACAATCTATAGTTAGTATAGATATGCTATATAAGTAATTTGAAACTTCACAATTATCGATAACTTGTTCACCAAGTAATGATTGTTAGAGTTCAAAAGTAGGTGTTTTAAGACTATAATGGACAAAGTTATAGCTAATGTACCGTGATCTTGATTAAAATTTCATTCATTTAAAGTTTTACACAAATGATATGAACATGCACAACAATCAATGTTTAAATAAAATTATCTTTATACATAAGCAGGCTCAAAGCCAAATGGAAGGTTGTCAGTATTAGCATCGTTGCTACTTCCGGAGGTGTAACAATAGTTCTTTTTATAAAAGTAATTCAAATCTATTCGAATAATATTTATAAATAACTTGCTCTCTATGTAAACCTTGTTGCGATTCAAAGTAATTCGAAATTCAACATGTGTAGGCAACTTGTTCACCAAGTAAAGATTGTTAGAGTTCTAAATTATGTCTTTTGAGACATAGTTAGAGTGAATGATCCTGATCAAGATTCCATTATCAATAAAAGTAATTTGAAACTTAACAGTTATAGACAACTTGTTCACCAAGTAAAGATTGTTAGGTTCAAAAGTTACTCTGTGGAAAATGTAATTGCCAAAGGAATAGCTAAGGTACTGTGATCTTGATTAAACTTTATTTCATGTAAAGTTTCTTGATTAAAATTATATGAACATGCACAACAATCAAAGTTTTAAGCAAATAATCTCAGCCAAATGGAAGGGTCTCAATATTAGCATCGTTTTTTACTTCCGGAGATGTAACTATAGTTTATTAGTAATGAAACTTAATATAAAAGTAATTCAAAACTTTTCGCATAACGTTTATAGATAACTTGCTCGCTAAGTAAACGTTGTTGTGATTCAAAGTGATTGCAAACTTAACATTTATCGATAACTTATTGGCCAAGTAAAGATTTTTAGAGTTCTGAATTATGTTACATCTTCGATAACTTATTGGCATAGTAAAAGTTATTGTGATATGATCACGGTCAATATTTCATCATCTATAGTTAATATAGATATTCTATAAAAGTATTATGAAACTTAACATTTACAGATAACTTGTTCAACAAGTAAAGATTGTGAGAGTTTAGAATTTAGTCTTTTAAGACTATAATTGACAAAGTTGTTGCTAATGTACTGTGATGATCTTGATTAAATTATCATTCATTTAAAGTTTTACACAAATGATATATGAACATGCACAATAATCAAACTTTTAAACAAATAATCTTAATGCTTAAGTTGTCTCAAAGCCAAATGGAAGCGTAGCATCATTTTCTACTTCCGGAGATGTAACAATAGTTTTTAAATAATCAAACTTAATATAAAAAAGTAAGCTTTCCGAATAGCATTTCTAGATATCTTGCACGCTAAGTAAACCTCGTTGCGATTCAAAGTAATTCGAGAAACTTAACAACTATAGATAACGTGTGTTCACCAAGTGAGTTCTAAATTATGTCTTATGAGACATAGTTATAGTTACTGTACTATGATCATGATCAAGATTTCACTATCAATAGTTAGTATAGATATGCTATAAAAGTAATTTGAAACTTCACAATTAAAGATAACTTGTTCACCAAGTAGTGATTGTTAGAGTTCAAAAGTAGGTGTTTTAAGACTATAATGGACAAAGTTATAGCTAATGTACCGTGATCTTGATTAAAATTTCATTCATTTAAAGTTTTACACAAATGATATGAACATGCACAACAATCAAAGTTTAAAAAAAATTATCTTTATACATAAGCAGTCTCAAAGCCAAATGGAAGGTTGTCATTATTAGCATCGTTTCTACTTCCGGAGGTGTAACAATAGTTCTTTTTATAGAAGTAATTCAAATCTATTCGAATAATATTTATAAATAACTTGCTCGAAAAGTAAACCTTGTTGCGATTCAAAGTAATTCGAAATTCAACAATTATAGGCAACTTGTTCACCAAGTAAAGATTGTTAGAGTTCTAAACTATGTCTTTTGAGACATAGTTAGAGTGAATGATCCTGATCAAGATTCCATTATCTATAAAAGTAATATGAAACTTAACATTTATAGACAACTTGTTCACCATGTAAAGATTGTAAGAGTTCAAAATTTACTCTGTGGAAAATGTAATTGCCAAAGTAATAGCTAAGGTACTGTGATCTTGATTAAACTTTATTTCATGTAAAGTTTCTTGATTAAAATTATATGAACATGCACAACAATCAATGTTTTAAGCAAATAATCTCAGCCAAATGGAAGGGTCTCAGTATTAGCATTGTTTTTTACTTCCGGAGATGTAACTATAGTTTATTAGTAATGAAACTTAATATAAAAGTAATTCAAAACTTTTCGCATAACGTTTATAGATAACTTGCTCACTAAGTAAATGTTGTTGTGATTCAAAGTGATTTGAAACTCAACATTTATCGATAACTTATTCGCCAAGTAAAGATTTTTAGAGTTCTGAATTATGTATCTTGAAAATATAACTGACATAGTAAAAGTTCTTGTGATATGATCATGGTCAATATTTCATCATCTATAGTTAATGTAGATATTCTATAAAAGTATTATGAAACTTAACATTTACAGATAACTTGTTCAACAAGTAAAGATTGTTAGAGTTTAGAATTACGTCTTTTAAGACTATAATTGACAAAGTTGTTGCTAATGTACTGTTATGATCTTGATTAAATTATCATTCATTCAAAGTTTTACACAAATGATATATGAACATGCACAACAATCAAAGTTTTAAACAAATAATCTTAATGCTTAAGTTGTCTCAAAGCCAAATGGAAGCATAGCATCATTTCTACTTCTGGAGGTGTAACAATAGTTTTTAAATAATCAAACTTAATATAAAAAAGTAAGCTTTCCGAATAGCATTTCTAGATATCTTGCACGCTAAGTAAACCTTGTTGCGATTCAAAGTAATTCGAGAAACTTAACAATTATAGATAACGTCTGTTCACCAAGTGAGTTCTAAATTATGTCTTTTTAGACATAGTTATAGTCACTGTACTATGATCATGATCAAGATTTCACAATCTATAGTTATTAGTATAGATATGCTATATAAGTAATTTGAAACTTCACATTTACCGATAACTTGTTCACCAAGTAATGATTGTTAGAGTTCAAAAGTAGGTGTTTTAAGACTATAATGGACAAAGTTATAGCTAATGTACCGTGATCTTGATTAAAATTTCATTCATTAAAAGTTTCACACATATGATATGAACATGCACAACAATTAAAGTTTAAAAAAAAATTATCTTTATACATAAGCAGTCTCAAAGCCAAATGGAAGGTTGTCGTTATTAGCATCGTTGCTACTTCCGGAGGTGTAACAATAGTTCTTCTTATAAAAGTAAATCAAATCTTTTCGAATAATATTTATAAATAACTTGCTCGCTATGTAAACCTTATTGCGATTCAAAGTAATTCGAAATTCAACATTTATAGGCAACTTGTTCACCAAGTAAAGATTGTTACAGTTCTAAGTTATGTCTTTTGAGACATACTTAGAGTGAATGATCCTGATCAAGATTCAATTATCAATAAAAGTAATTTGAAACTTAACAGTTGTAGACAACTTGTTCACCAAGTAAAGATTGTTAGAGTTCAAAATTTACTCTGTGGAAAAAGTAATTGCCAAAGTAATAGCTAAGGTACTGTGATATTGATTAAACTTTATTTCATGTAAAGTTTCTTGATTAAAATTATATGAACATGCACAACAATCAAAGTTTTAAGCAAATAATCTCAGCCAAATGGAAGGGTCTCAATATTAGCATCGTTTTTTACTTCCGGAGATGTAACTATAGTTTATTAGTAATGAAACTTAATATAAAAGTAATTCAAAACTTTTCGCATAACGTTTATAGATAACTTGCTCGCTAAGTAAACGTTGTTGTGATTCAAAGTGATTTCAAACTTAACATTTATCGATAACTTATTGGCCAAGTAAAGATTTTTAGAGTTCTGAATTATGTATCTTGAGAATATAACTGACATAGTAAAAGTTATTGTGATATGATCACGGTCAATATTTCATCACCTATAGTTAATGTAGATATTCTATAAAAGTATTTTGAAACTTAACATTTACAGATAACTTGTTCAACAAGTAAAGATTGTTAAGAGTTTAGAATTAAGTCTTTTAAGGCTATAATTGACAAAGTTGTTGGTAATGTACTGTGATGATCTTGATTAAATTATCATTCATTTAAAGTTTTACCCAAATGATATATGAACATGCACAACAATCAAAGTTTTAACAAATAATCTTAATGCTTAAGTTGTCTCAATGCCAAATGGAAGAGTAGCATCATTTTCTAATTCCGGAGGTGTAACAATTGTTTTTAAATTATCAAACTTAATATAAAAAATTAAGCTTTCCGAATAGCATTTCTAGATATCTTGCACGCTAAGTAAACCTCGTTGCGATTCAAAGTAATTCGAGAAACTTAACAACTATAGATAACGTGTGTTCACCAAGTGAGTTCTAAATTATGTCTTTTGAGACATAGTTATAGTTACTGTACTATGATCATGATCAAGATTTCACAATCTATGGTTAGTACAGATATGCTACAAAAGTAATTTGAAACTTAACATTTACAGATAACTTGTTCACCAAGTAATGATTGTTAGAGTTCAAAAGTAGGTGTTTTAAGACTATTATGGACAAAGTTATAGCTAATGTACCGTGATCTTGATTAAAATTTCTTTCATTTAAAGTTTTACACAAGTGATATGAACATGCACAACAATCAAATAGCATTTATAGATATCTTGCTCGCTAAGTATACCTCGTTGCGATTCAAAGTAATTCGAAACTTAACAATTATAGATAACGTGTTCACCAGGTGAGTTCTAAATTATGGGTTTTGAGACATAGTTATAGTTACTGTACTATGATCATGATCAAGATTTCACTATCTATAGTTAGTATAGATATGCTATAAAAGTAATTTGAAACTTAACAATTACAGATAAGTTGTTCACCAAGTAATGATTGTTAGAGTTCAAAATTAAGTGTTTTAAGACTATAATGGACAAAGTTATAGCTAATGTACTGTGATCATGATTAAAATTTCATTCATTTACAATTTTACACAAATGATATGAACATGCACAAGAATCAAAGTTTAAAAAAAATTATCTTAATACATAAGCAGTCTCAAAGCCAAATGGAAGGTTGTCATTGTTAGCATCGTTACTACTTCCGGAGGTGTAACAATAGTTTTTTTTTTATAATCGAACTTAATATAAAAGTAATTCAAATCTTTTCGAATAATTTTTACAAATAACTTGCTCGCTAAGCTAAGTAAACCTTGTTGCGATTCAAAGTATTTCGAAATTCAACATTTATAGACAACTTGTTCACCGAGTAAAGATTGTTAGAGTTCTAAATTATGTCTTTTGAGACATAGTTAGAGTGAAGATTCCATTATCTATAAAAGTAATTTGAAACTTAACATTTATAGATAACTTGTTCACCAAGTAAAGATTGTTAGAGTTCAAAATTTACTCTTTGGAAAATGTAATTGACAAAGTAATAGCTAATGTACTGTGATCTTGATTAAATTTTCTTTCATGTAAAGTTTTATTATTTTTAGAGTTCTGAATTATGTGTCTGAATTAAATCTTATAATAATTCTTCCATCTTTTGTTCTGTTATTTGACTAACATCTCTTCTTTCTATATTTCTTAAGGGTTGTGGTTCATTTATGATGAATTGATCAGGTATTGTAATTTCATTCCATTTTAATCTTTTAGGTGTAAAAATTGTATTTTTCTCTGCATCTATTTCTAACAATATTGTTTCTTCTTTGGATGTAGGTAGTCTATTAAATCTGGGATTAATTTGAGAAGACATTAATCTAAAATATACTCTATATATTATTGCAAAATTATTACAATTTTTATGAAATTCATCCCCTTGTAAATGAACATCCAATATTAGAGAATCTAAAATCATTTGATCAGTTAAATCTACAGAAAAGTTTGGAATACAATTAAAATATATGGGACAATTACATATATTTGTTTGAACTACAGACATTAATGAACTTTGATATTTTTTACATCTTTTATCCCTTAATGCTAAATATATAGGTGAATCTACCCCTACATGAACTAGAAGTTTTACTGCTATTTGTACTAGTCCTATATGAATATATCTATAACCTTTTTTGATATATTTATTTATAGTATTCTTATTTAATAAAGCTATACTTTGAGATTCTTGATTAATACTTAATGTTTCTTCATGAGTTCTGATTGAAAAGGCAATTTTAAAGTCAATAGTTCCTACGTTATAAATATTTTCTATATTTTCTTTAGGTATTGTCCAATTTGAATAATTAATAGGCATATGGTATTCATTACTTTGAACTATGTTCTGGTAATTTGAACTACTAGATCCTGGATTCAACAATTTTCTAAGTCTAATCACCATATTTCTTAAGGTTTGTTCTAATCTTTTCTAGTTTTCTGTCTTAGGAGGGTCGTACGGGAACACTATGCGTGGAACACCTCTAACCTGGGCTTACCAACCGACTTACAAGCTTACCAACGTAAAGTCCAAACCCCTAATTCAGAGAACTATGAAGATTCTAACAAAACTTATGAAAATATGAATCTTAAACTTAAAGAATTCTTAAATCTATGATCTAATTATAAATTCATAAAATATTCTCTCCTTCTTTGATGGCTCTGATACCATTCTAATGCGGAAGTCTTCTTTGATTAACACAGATAGGGCAGTTGCAAACAATTTGATAGTTTGGTAATCTATAACAAATTGGACATTGGACAGTTAATCTAGGGATTCTATCACAAAACCAACATGGAATTCTAATTCTAATGGAAAACCTAGGTCTATATGATAATGCCATGAAAATATATAAAACAGAAAATAAACTTACAGTTTGAAAACAAATTCAAGCAAAGGTCTGCTTGGTAGAAATCTTTGATTAAACAAACTTTGAAGATTACAATCTTGAAGGAAATTTGATTACAAAGTGAAGGGTAGAAAGGCTAACGAATTGGCTAAATGGCTAAATGAGTTCTGCCTCTTCCTTTGATACAAACATATATTTATACTAAAAACTGAATTTGAATTACAACTGAATTTGAAAGCATTTGAATTTTATTTGAATTGTCGGCAATCCTCATTGGTTAAGACTGTCGGCAACTTTTGATTGGACCACTTTTCCATTATCTTCTGATTGGACCACTTTTCCATTATCTTCTTGTAACCTTTTGAAATTTTCTTCAATCACTTTTGTCTTTGTCTGCTATTTCTGATAATCTTGACAACATCTTTTGACATCTGAGACGTACTTTTTGACTATCTTTGATTGCTTTGGACACTTCATCATACCATTTTGAAAAATCTTCTTCATTCCAATTTGAAAAATCCTTTTGATCCTTATCTCTTTTAGAAATCAAAAGGGTCTTGTTCATCTTGATCCTCTGCTGGTTTATTTGATGTCGATTCCTCTGAATTTGCTTTTTCTGTTCTTTGAGCCATAAATTCAAAAAATTCATTCTGCAAATCTGGATACTTTTTGAAGGTCTCAAATAAAATCTTATCTTTGGCTGTTAAATCTCTGTCTGAGATTATTTGCTTAAAACTTTGACTGTTGTGCATGTACATATAATTTTAATCAAGAAACTCTACATGAAAAAAAGTTTAATCAAGATCACAGTACCTTAGCTATTACTTTGTAAATTACATTTTTCCACAGAGTAAATTTTGAACTCTAACAATCTTTACTTTGTGAACAAGTTGCCTAAAAATGTTAAGTTTCAAATCACTTTTATGGATAATGGAATCTTGATCTAGATCATTCACTCTAACTATGTCTCAAAAGACATAGTTTAGAACTTGGTGAACAAGTTGCCTATAAATGTTGAATTTCGAATTACTTTGAATCGCAACAAGGTTTACTTAGCGAGCAAGTTTTTTATAAATATTATTCGAAAAGACTTGAATTACTTTTATAAAAAGAACTATTGTTACACCTCCGGAAGTAGTAACAATGCTAATAATGACAAACTTCCATTTGGCTTTGAGACTGCTTATATATAAAGATAATTTTTTTAAAACTTTGATTGTTGTGCATGTTCATATCATTTGTGTAAAACATTAAATGAATGAAATTTTAATCAAGATCACGGTACATGAGCTATAACTTTGTCCATTATAGTCTTAAAACACTTAATTTTGAACTCTAACAATCATTACTTGGTGAACAAGTTATCTGTAATTGTGAAGTTTCAAAAATTACTTTTATTGCATATCTATACTAACTATAGATAGTGAAAATCTTGATCATGATCATAGTACAGTAACTATAACTATGTCTCAAAAAACATAATTTAGAACTCACTTGGTGAACACACGTTATCCATAGTTGTTAAGTTTCTCGAATTACTTTGAATCGCAACGAGGTTTACTTAGCGTGCAAGATATCTAGAAATGCTATTCGACAAGCTTACTTTTTTATATTATGTTTGACTATTTAAAAACTATTGTTACATCTCCGGAAGTAGAAAATGATGCTACGCTTCCATTTGGCTTTGAGACAACTTATGCATTAAGATTATTTGTTTAAAACTTTGATTGTTGTGCATGTTCATATATCATTTGTGTAAAACTTTAAATGAATGATAATTTAATCAAGATCATCACAGTACATTAGCAACAACTTTGTCAATCATAGTCTTAAAAGACTTAATTCTAAACTCTAACAATCTTTACTTGTTGAACAAGTTATCTCTGTAAATGTTAAGTTTCAAAATACTTTTACAGAATATCTACATTAACTATAGATGATGACATCTTGACCACGATCATATCACACTAACTTTTACTATGTCAGTTATATTCTCAAGACACATAATTCATAACTCTAAAAATCTTTACTTGGCGAATAAGTTATCGATAAATGTTAAGTTTCAAATCACTTGGAATCACGACAACGTTTACTTAGCGAGCAAGTTATCTATAAATGTTGTGCGAAAAGTTTTGAATTACTTTTATATTAAGTTTCATTACTAATAAACTATTGTTACATATCCGGAAGTAAAAAAACGATGCTAATAATGAGACACTGCCATTTGGCTGAGATTATTTGCTTAAAACTTTGACTGTTGTGCATGTACATATAATTTTAATCAAGAAACTCTACATGAAAAAAAGTTTAATCAAGATCACAGTACCTTAGCTATTACTTTGTCAATTACATTTTTCCACAGAGTAAATTTTGAACTCTAACAATCTTTACTTTGTGAACAAGTTGTCTAAAAATGTTAAGTTTCAAATTACTTTTATTGATAATGGAATCTTGATCTAGATCATTCACTCTAACTATGTCTCAAAAGACATAGTTTAGAACTTGGTGAACAAGTTGCCTATAAATGTTGAATTTCGAATTACTTTGAATCGCAACAAGGTTTACTTAGCGAGCAAGTTATTTATAAATATTTTTCGAAAGGACTTGAATTACTTTTATAAAAAGAACTATTGTTACACCTCCGGAAGTAGTAACGATGCTAATAATGACAAACTTCCATTTGGCTTTGAGACTGCTTATGTATAAAGATAATTTTTTTAAAAGTTTGATTGTTGTGCATGTTCATATCATTTGTGTAAAACTTTAAATGAATGAAATTTTAATCAAGATCACGGTACATGAGCTATAACTTTGTCCATTATAGTCTTAAATCACTTAATTTTGAACTCTAACAATCATTACTTGGTGAACAAGTTATCTGTAATTGTGAAGTTTCAAAAATTACTTTTATTGCATATCTATACTAACTATAGATAGTGAAAATCTTGATCATGATCATAGTACAGTAACTATAACTATGTCTCAAAAGACATAATTTATTATGAAAAAACAAATGTCTTTTGTCAATTACAGAAACATCATTATCTTTCATGATAAAGAATTATTTTCTCCTTTGATAAATTCTATTTCAAAATCAAATACAGACAAGATAGCCTGCCATCTAGCAAAAATCTGTTTTGAAACAATATTTTGAACGTCTTTGGTTAAAACTTCTTTTGCAGACTTGCAATCTATTCTTAAAAGAAAATTTTTATTAAAAAGATCATCTTGAAACTTTGAAATACATAAAACAATTGATAAAATCTCTTTTTTAATTGTAGAATAGTTTTTCTGGGGTCCTGACCAAACACCAGAATGAAATCTAATTAAATTTTCTTTTGAATGCAATTTTTGTTTTAAAATGCCTCCATATCCTATATCTGATGCATCTGTTTCAACTATCATGAATGCATTTGGATGTGGAATTCCTAGACACGGAAGGACTTTGATCTTATCTTTGATTTGTCTAACTATTTGAGTATGTTCTACAGACCATTCAGGAGGATTCTTCTTAAGTCTATCAAACAGAGGCTTACATAATTTCCTAAGGTCTGGAAAATTAAGACATCCTAAAAATCTTTGAAGTTGATTTTTATCTTTTATTTGATCTGGAAATTTTTCAGTAAAATTTATTGATCTATTTATGGGTTTAATTAATCCTTTATATATATCATGGCCTAAGAATCTTATTGAAGTTTGAAATAATTTCATTTTTGATTCAGACAAAACTAAACCATTCTTTTTGATTATATAATATAAAATATTTAAATGTTTTATATGCTGTTCAATATTATTTGAATAAACTAATATATCATCAATATAAACTATTATAAAATGACTATAATTATTAAATATATCATTCATAATTCTTTGAAATTCTGAGGGTGCATTTTTGAGACCAAAAGGCATTACATTCCATTCGTAATGTCCAAAAGGGACAGTAAAAGCTGTTTTATATCTATCTTTTTCAGCAATTTGAATCTGCCAAAATCCTGATTTTAAATCAAATTTTGAAAATATTTTTGCAGAATGTAATCTATTTATTAAATCTCTTTTATTAGGTATTGGGTATCTAATCCATTGTAAAACTTTGTTTAAAGGTTTGTAATTTATAACTAATCTTGGTACTCCTCTTTCCAATTCTGCTTGTTTTACCACATAAAAAGCTGAACAACTCCAAGGAGATTTTGATTTTCTTATTAATTTCTTTTCCAATAACATTTCTATTTCTTTCTTACAATGTTCTAAAAATTCTTGATTCATTTGAATTGGTCTAGCCTTGGTTGGTATGTTTCTATCATTGAAATTTGATTCATAAGGTAAATCTACTATGTGTTGTTTTCTTTCCCAAAATGCATTAGGAATATTACTACATGAATCTTTTATAAACAAATCTTGAATTTCTTTTATCTTTTGTTTTATATTTGAATCTTGTAATCTTTCCTTTATCTTTTCATATGTTATTTCTTCTTTTAAAAAATTTATTTGATTTCTTTTTCTTTCTATTAAATTAATCTGCCTAAAGATTGAATTATTTTGAAGCATATTTATCTCTCTTTGTTTAACAGGATTTATGAAAGGAAATGAAATCTTTCTACCATGTATATTAGTTTCTAAACCATTATTATCTACTTTAAAAGGGTAAATTTGAGTTAAAAAAGGAGTTCCTAAAATTACATCTTGACTTATATCTTTTACTAAGGTAAAAACATTTTTGAAACAATATCCATCACAACATATATGAGCTTGGCTTAATTTATATCTAATATTTAGAGGTTTTGAATTTGCAGTATATAATTGTTCATTTGTTTTTTCATAATAAATTGTAGGTATAATTCCTTCTCTTATAACATTATGGTCAGCACCTGAGTCAAATAAAGCAATTAAATCTAATTTGAAATTTCCAACTACTAATTTGATCTTTATATACCACTTTTGAAATTCTATTTTCTGTATTGAATTAATAAATTTATTATTATCTATTTCATTTTCTAAAGGTATTTTATCTTCTTGAATATTACTTTGACTTGTACTTGGTAAATCTTTCTTATCTATCCAATACTTCATTTCTAATTCTAAATCCTTTTGTTTTAATTCAAAAATATCTTTCTGCATTTGATTAACTTGTTTCTTAAGAATATTGACTTCATTTTGTAAATCTCTAGTAGTTATTTGTTTTATAATATTTTGACTAGGATACTTATCAAATAATTTACCTAAACTAAAATTTTCTTGTATTTGAGGTTTTTGTTTTAATTCTTCTTCTAAAATTAAATCTTTTAATTTATTTAAATATTCTTTTTTAATTTCATTATCTGGAATTTCTTGAATTAAATTAAATATAGCTTCTTTTTTATCTTTTGATATAACATTTATATTACATAATCCATGACTACTTTGATTTGAATCTGAATTTTCCCTATCCGATTCTTCTTCTTTTTCAGATCCTGAATTTTCTTGTAATCTGTCTAAAATATTATTTAATTCATGTCTTAATTCTCAAACTTTACTTTTCTTTTTCCAGCATCTATCTGCTGTATGGCCTGGTTTATCACAATTCCAACAATTTCCAATAGGTTTCTTTTGATCTTGATTATTTTGATTATTAGATTGTCTTTTATGAAATTTCTTTTTCTTATAACTTTTTCTATGATATTCTTCATTATTTTGTTTCTGTTTAAATCTTCTTTGTTTTTTCTTATATGATGTTGAAGGAGCTTCTATTTTTTCTATTCCAAATGTCTCACAGAAACATCCTAATTCTATTCTTGTATTTTTCTTATCATTTCTATATTTTTGTTGTATCAAAAGACATAATTTAGAACTCACTTGGTGAACATACGTTATCTATAGTTGTTAAGTTTCTCGAATTACTTTGAATCGTAACGAGGTTTACTTAGCGTGCAAGATATCTAGAAATGCTATTAGGAAAGCTTACTATTGTTACACCTCCGGAAGTAGAAAATGATGCTACGCTTCCATTTGGCTTTGTAGCATATCTATACTAACTATAGATTGTGAAATCTTGATCATGATCATAATACAGTAACTATAACTATGTCTCAAAAGACATAATTTAGAACTCACTTGGTGAACAGACGTTATCTATAGTTGTTAAGTTACTCGAATTACTTTGAATCGCAACGAGATTTACTTAGCGTGCAAGATATCTAGAAATGCTATTCGGAAAGCTTACTTTTTTATATTAAGTTTGATCATTTAAAAACAATTGTTACACCTCCGGAAGTAGAAAATGATGCTACTCTTCCATTTGGCATTGAGACAACTTAAGCATTAAGATTATTTGTTAAAACTTTGATTGTTGTGCATGTTCATATATCATTTGGGTAAAACTTTAAATGAATGATAATTTAATCAAGATCATCACAGTACATTAGCAACAACTTTGTCAATTATAGTCTTAAAAGACTTAATTCTAAACTCTTAACAATCTTTACTTCTTGAACAAGTTATCTGTAAATGTTAAGTTTCAAAATACTTTTATAGAATATCTACATTAACTATAGATGATGAAATCTTGACCGTGATCATATCACAATAACTTTTACTATGTCAGTTATATTCTCAAGATATATAATTCAGAACTCTAAAAATCTTTACTTGGCGAATAAGTTATCGATAAATGTTAAGTTTCAAATCACTTTGAATCACAACAACGTTTACTTAGCGAGCAAGTTATCTATAAAAGTAATGCGAAAAGTTTTTAATTACTTTTATATTAAGTTTCATTACTAATAAACTATTGTTACATCTCCGGAAGTAAAAAAATGATGCTAATAATGAGACCCTTCCATTTGGCTGAGATTATTTGCTTAAAACTTTGATTGTTGTGCATGTTCATATAATTTTAATCAAGAAACTTTACATGAAATAAAGTTTAATCAAGATCACAGTACCTTAGCTTTTACTTTGGCAATTACATTTTCCACAGACTAAATTTTTGAACTCTAACAATCTTTACTTGGTGAACAGGTTGTCTATAACTGTTAAGTTTCAAATTACTTTTTTTGATAATGGAATCTTGATCAGGATCATTCACTCTAAATATGGCTCAAAAGACATAATTTAGAACTCTAACAATCTTTACTTGGTGCACAAGTTGCCTATAAATGTTGAATTACGAATTACTTTGAATCGCAACAAGGTTTACATAGCGAGCAAGTTATTTATAAATATTATTCGAAGAGATTTGGATTACTTTTATAAAAAGAACAATTGTTACACCTCCGGAAGTAGCAACGATGCTAATAATGACAACCTTCCGTAAGTATAAAGATAATTTTATTAAAACTTAGATTATTGTGCATGTTCATATCATTTGTGTAAAACTTTAAATGAAAGAAATTTTAATCAAGATCACGGTACATTAGCTATAACTTTGTCCATAATAGTCTTAAAACACCTACTTTTGAACTCTAACAATCATTACTTGGTGAACAAGTTATCGGTAATTGTGAAGTTTCAAATTACTTATATAGCATATCTATACTAACTATAGATTGTGAAATCTTGATCATGATCATAGTACAGTGACTATAACTATGTCTAAAAAGACATAATTTAGAACTCACTTAGTGAACAGACGTTATCTATAATTGTTAAGTTTCTCGAATTACTTTGAATCGCTACAAGGTTTACTTAGCATGCAAGATATCTAGAAATGCTATTCGGAAAGCTTAATTTTTTATATTAAGTTTGATTATTTAAAAACAATTGTTACACCTCCGGAAGTAGAAAATGATGCTACTCTTCCATTTGGCATTGAGACAACTTAAGCATTAAGATTATGTGTTAAAACTTTGATTGTTGTGCATGTTCATATATCATTTGGGTAAAACTTTAAATGAATGATAATTTAATCAAGATCATCACAGTGCATTACCAACAACTTTGTCAATTATAGTCTTAAAAGACTTAATTCTAAACTCTTAACAATCTTTACTTGTTGAACAAGTTATCTGTAAATGTTAAGTTTCAAAATACTTTTATAGAATATCTACATTAACTATAGATGATGAAATCTTGACCGTGATCATATCACAATAACTATTTCTATGTCAGTTATATTCTCAAGATACATAATTCAGAACTCTAAAAATCTTTACTTGGCGAATAAGTTATCGATAAATATTAAGTTTCAAATCACTTTGAATCACAACAACGTTTACTTAGCGAGCAATTTATCTATAAACGTTATGCGAAAAGTTTTGAATTACTTTTATATTAAGTTTCATTACTAATAAACTATTGTTACATCTCCGGAAGTAAAAAACGATGCTAATAATGAGACCCTTCCATTTGGCTGAGATTATTTGCTTAAAACTTTGATTGTTGTGCATGTTCATATAATTTTAGTCAAGAAACTTTACACGAAATAAAGTTTAATCAAGATCACAGTACCTTAGCTATTAGTTTGGCAATTACTTTTTCCACAGAGTAAATTTTGAACTCTAACAATCTTTACTTGGTGAACAAGTTGTCTACAACTGTTAAGTTTCAAATTACTTTTATTGATAATGGAATCTTGATCAGGATCATTCACTCTAACTATGTCTCAAAAGACATAACTTAGAACTGTAACAATCTTTACGTGGTGAACAAGTTGCCTATAAATGTTGAATTTCGAATTACTTTGAATCGCAACAAGGTTTACATAGCGAGAAAGTTATTTATAAATATTATTCGAAAAGATTTGATTTACTTTTATAAAAAGAACTATTGTTACACCTCCGGAAGTAGCAACGATGCTAATAACGACAACCTTCCATTTGGCTTTGAGACTGCTTATGTATAAAGATAATTTTTTTAAACTTTGATTGTTGTATATGTTCATATCATTTGTGTGAAACTTTTAATGAATGAAATTTTAATCAAGATCACGGTACATTAGCTATAACTTTGTCCATTATAGTCTTAAAACACCTACTTTTGAACTCTAACAATCATTACTTGGTGAACAAGTTATCGGTAATTGTGAAGTTTCAAATTACTTATATAGCATATCTATACTAACTATAGATTGTGAAATCTTGATCATGATCATAGTACAGTGACTATAACTATGTCTAAAAAGACATAATTTAGAACTCACTTAGTGAACAGACGTTATCTATAATTGTTAAGTTTCTCGAATTACTTTGAATCGCTACAAGGTTTACTTAGCATGCAAGATATCTAGAAATGCTTTTCGGAAAGCTTACTTTTTTATATTAAGTTTGATTATTTAAAAACTATTGTTACACCTCCGGGAGTAGAAATGATGCTGCGCTTCCATTTGGCTTTGAGACAACTTAAGCATTAAGATTATTTGTTTAAAACTTTGATTGTTGTGCATGTTCATATATCATTTGTGTAAAACTTTAAATGAATGATAATTTAATCAAGATCATCACAGTACATTAGCAACAACTTTGTCAATTATAGTCTTAAAAGACTTAATTCTAAACTCTAACAATCTTTACTTGTTGAACAAGTTATCTGTAAATGTTAAGTTTCATAATACTTTTATAGAATATCTACATTAATTATAGATGATGAAATCTTGACCGTGATCATATCACAAGAACTTTTACTATGTAAGTTATATTCTCAAGATACATAATTCAGAACTCTAAAAATTTTTACTAGGCGAATAAGTTATCGATAAATGTTAAGTTTCAAATCACTTTGAATCACAACAACGTTTACTTAGCTAGCAAGTTATCTATAAATGTTATCCGAAAAGTTTTTAATTACTTTTATATTAAGTTTCATTACTAATACACTATAGTTACATCTCCGAAGGTGAAAAACGATGCTAATAATGAGACCCTTCCATTTGGCTGAGATTATTTGCTTAAAACTTTGATTGTTGTGCATGTTCATATAATTTTAATCAAGAAACTTTACATGAAATAAAGTTTAATCAAGATCACAGTACCTTAGCTATTACTTTGTCAATTACATTTTCCACAGACTAAATTTTGAACTCGAACAATCTTTACTTGGTGAACAAGTTGTCTATAAATGTTAAGTTTGAAATTACTTTTATAGATAATGGAATCTTGATCAGGATCATTCACTCTAACTATGTTTCAAATGACATAAGTTAGAACTCTAACAATCTTTACTTGGTGAACAAGTTGCCTATAAATGTTGAATATCGAATTACTTTGAATCGCAACAAGGTTTACTTAGCGAGCAAGTTATTTATAAATATTATTTGAAAAGATTTGAATTACTTTTATAAAAAGAACTATTGTTACACCTTCGGAAGTAGCGACGATGCTAATAATGACAACCTTCCATTTGGCATTGATACTGCTTATGTATAAAGATAATTTTTTTTAAACTTTGATTGTTGTGCATGTTCATATCATTTGTGTAAAACTTTAAATGAATGAAATTTTAATCAAGATCACGGCACATTAGCTATAACTTTGTCCATTATAGTCTTAAAACACCTACTTTTGAACTCTAACAGTCACTACTTGGTGAACAAGTTATCTTTAATTGTGAAGTTTCAAATTACTTTTATAGCATATCTATACTAACTATTGATAGTGAAATCTTGATCATGATCATAGTACAGTAACTATAACTATGTCTCATAAGACATAATTTAGAACTCACCTGGTGAACACACGTTATCTATAGTTGTTAAGTTTCTCGAATTACTTTGAATCGCAACGAGGTTTACTTAGCGTGCAAGATATCTAGAAATGCTATTCGGAAAGCTTAATTTTTTATATTAAGTTTGATTATTTAAAAACAATTGTTACACCTCCGGAAGTAGAAAATGATGCTACTCTTCCATTTGGCAGTGAGACAACTTAAGCATTAAGATTATTTGTTAAAACTTTGATTGTTGTGCATGTTCATATATCATTTGGGTAAAACTTTAAATGAATGATAATTTAATCAAGATCATCACAGTGCATTACCAACAACTTTGTCAATTATAGTCTTAAAAGACTTAATTCTAAACTCTTAACAATCTTTACTTGTTGAACAAGTTATCTGTAAATGTTAAGTTTCAAAATACTTTTATAGAATATCTACATTAACTATAGATGATGAAATCTTGACCGTGATCATATCACAATAACTATTTCTATGTCAGTTATATTCTCAAGATACATAATTCAGAACTCTACAAATCTTGAATTTCTTTTATCTTTTGTTTTATATTTGAATCTTGTAATCTTTCCTCTATCTTTTCATATGTTATTTCTTCTTTTAAAAAATTTATTTGATTTCTTTTTCTTTCTATTAAATTAATCTGCCTAAAGATTGAATTATTTTGAAGCATATTTATCTCTCTTTGTTTAACAGGATTTATGAAAGGAAATGAAATCTTTCTACCATGTATATTAGTTTCTAAACCATTATTATCTACTTTAAAAGGGTAAATTTGAATCTTGAGAATTAAGTCTTTTAAGACTATAGTTGACAAAGTTGTTGCTAATGTACTGTGATGATCTTGATTAAATTATCATTCATTTAAAGTTTTACACAAATAATATATGAACATGCACAACAATCAAAGTTTTAAACAAATAATCTTAAAGCATAAGTTGTCTCAAAGCCAAATGGAAGCGTAGCATCATTTTCTACTTCCGGAGATGTAACAATAGTTTTTAAATAATCAAACATAATATAAAAAAGTAAGCTTTTCGAATAGCATTTCTAGATATCTTGCACGCTAAGTAAACCTCGTTGCGATTCAAAGTAATTCGAGAAACTTAACAACTATGGATAATGTGTATTCACCAAGTGAGTTTCAAATTATATCTTTTCAGACATAGTTATAGTTACTGTACTATGATCATGAGCAAGATTTTCACTATCTATAGTTAGTATAGATATGCAATAAAAGTAATTTTTGAAACTTCACAATTACAGATAACTTGTTCACCAAGTAATGATTGTTAGAGTTCAAAATTAAGTGTTTTAAGACTATAATGGACAAAGTTATAGCTCATGTACAATGCTCTTGATTAAAATTTCATTCATTTAAAGTTTTACACAAATGATATGAACATGCACAACAATCAAAGTTTTTAAAAAATTATCTTTATACATAAGCAGTCTCAAAGCCAAATGGAAGTTTGTCATTATTAGCATCGTTACTACTTCCGGAGGTGTAACAATAGTTCTTTATATAAAAGTAATTCAAGTCCTTTCGAAAAATATTTATAAATAACTTGCTCGCTAAGTAAACCTTGTTGCGATTCAAAGTAATTCGAAATTCAACATTTATAGGCAACTTGTTCACCAAGTTCTAAACTATGTCTTTTGAGACATAGTTAGAGTGAAACTAAATATAAAAGTAATTAAAAACTTTTCGCATAACGTTTATAGATAACTTGCTCGCTAAGTAAACGTTGTTGTGATTCAAAGTGATTTCAAACTTAACAATTATCGATAACTTATTCGTCAAGTAAAGATTTTTAGGGTTCTGAATTATGTATCTTGAGAATATAACTGACATAGTAAAAGTTCTTGTGATATGATCATGGTCAATATTTCATCATCTATAGTTAATGTAGATATTCTATAAAAGTATTATGAAACTTAACATTTACAGATAACTTGTTCAACCAGTAAAGATTTTTAGAGTTTAGAATTAAGTCTTTTAAGACTATAATTGACAAAGTTGTTGCTAATGTACTGTGATGATCTCGATTAAATTATCATTCATTTAAAGTTTTACACAAATGATATATGAACATGCACAACAATCAAAGTTTTAAACAAATAATTTTAATGCTTAAGTTGTCTCAAAGCCAAATGGAAGCGTAGCATCATTTTCTACTTCCGGAGATGTAACAATAGTTTTTAAATAATCAAACTTAATATAAAAAAGTAAGCTTTCCGAATAGCATTTCTAGATATCTTGCACGCTAAGTAAACCTCGTTGCGATTAAAAGTAATTCGAGAAACTTAACAACTATAGATACCATCTGTTCACCAAGTGAGTTCTAAATTATGTCTTTTGAGACATAGTTATAGTTACTGTACTATGATCATGATCAAGATTTCACAATCTATAGTTAGTATAGATATGCTATATAAGTAATTTGAAACTTCACAATTACCGATAACTTGTTCACCAAGTAATGATTGTTAGAGTTCAAAAGTAGGTGTTTTAAGACTATAATGGACAAAGTTATAGCTAATGTATCGCGATCTTGATTAAAATTTCATTCATTTAAAGTTTTACACAAATGATATGAACATGCACAACAATCAATGTTTAAAAAAAATTATCTTTATACATAAGCAGGCTCAAAGCCAAATGGAAGGTTGTCAGTATTAGCATCGTTGCTACTTCCGGAGGTGTAACAATAGTTCTTTTTATAAAAGTAATTCAAATCTATTCGAATAATATTTATAAATAACTTGCTCGCTATGTAAACCTTGTTGCGATTCAAAGTAATTCGAAATTCAACATTTATAGGCAACTTGTTCACCAAGTAAAGATTGTTAGAGTTCTAAATTATGTCTTTTGAGACATAGTTAGAGTGAATGATCCTGATCAAGATTCCATTATCAATAAAAGTAATTTGAAACTTAACAGTTATAGACAACTTGTTCACCGAGTAAAGATTGTTAGGTTCAAAATTTACTCTGTGGAAAATGTAATTGCCAAAGTAATAGCTTAGGTACTGTGATCTTGATTAAACTTTATTTCATGTAAAGTTTCTTGATTAAAATTATATGATCATGCACAACAATCAAAGTTTTAAGCAAATAATCTCAGCCAAATGGAAGGGTCTCAATATTAGCATCGTTTTTTACTTCCGGAGATGTAACTATAGTTTATTAGTAATGAAACTTAATATAAAAGTAATTCAAAACTTTTCACATAACGTTTATAGATAACTTGCTCGCTAAGTAAACGTTGTTGTGATTCAAAGTGATTTCAAACTTAACATTTATCGATAACTTATTGGCCAAGTAAAGATTTTTAGAGTTCTGAATTATGTATCTTGAGAATATAACTGACATAGTAAAAGTTATTGTGATATGATCACGGTCAAGATTTCATCATCTATAGTTAATGTAGATATTCTATAAAAGTATTTAGAAACTTAACATTTACAGATAACTTGTTCAACAAGTGAAGATTGTTAGAGTTTAGAATTAAGTCTTTTAAGACTATAATTGACAAAGTTGTTGCTAATGTAGTGTGATGATCTTGATTAAATTATCATTCATTTAAAGTTTTACCCAAATGATATATGAACATGCACAACAATCAATGTTTTAAACAAATAATCTTAATGCTTAAGTTGTCTCAAAGTCAAATGGAAGCGTAGCATCATTTTCTACTTGCGGAGATGTAACAATAGTTTTTAAATAATCAAACTTAATATAAAAAAGTAAGTTTTCCTAATAGCATTTCTAGATATCTTGCACGCTAAGTAAACCTCGTTGCGATTCAAAGTAATTCGAGAAACTTAACAACTATAGATAACGTATGTTCACCAAGTGAGTTCTAAAATATGTCTTTTGAGACATAGTTATAGTTACTGTACTATGATCATGATCAAGATTTCACTATCTATAGTTATAGTATAGATATGCTACAAAAGTAATTTGACACTTAACATTTACAGATAACTTGTTCACCAAGTAATGATTGTTAGAGTTCAAAATTAAGTGTTTTAAGACTATAATGGACAAAGTTATAGCTAATGTACCGTGATCATGATTAAAATTTCATTCACTAAAAGTTTTACACAAATGATATGAACATGCACAACAATGAAAGTTTAAAAAAAATTATCTTTACACATAGGCAGTCTCAAAGCCAAATGGAAGGTTGTCATTATTAGCATCGTTGCTACTTTCGGAGGTATAACAATAGTTCTTTTTATAGAAGTAATTCAAATCTTTTTGAATAATATTTATAAATAACTTGCTCGCAAAGTAAACCTTGTTGCGATTCAAAGTAATTCGAAATTCAACAATTATATAGGCAACTTGTTCACCAAGTAAAGATTGTTAGAGTTCTAAGTTATGTCTTTTGAGACATAGTTAGAGTGAATGATCCTGATCAAGATTCCATTATCTATAAAAGTAATATGAAACTTAACATTTATAGACAACTTGTTCACCAAGTAAAGATTGTAAGAGTTCAAAATTTACTCTGTGGAAAATGTAATTGCCAAAGTAATAGCTAAGGTACTGTGATCTTGATTAAACTTTATTTCATGTAAAGTTTCTTGACTAAAATTATATGAACATGCACAACAATCAAGGTTTTAAGCAAATAATCTCAGCCAAATGGAAGGGTCTCATTATTAGCATCGTTTTTTACTTCCGGAGATGTAACAATAGTTTATTAGTAATGAAACTAAATATAAAAGTAATTCAAAACTTTTCGCATAACGTTTATAGATAACTTGCTCGCTATGTAAACGTTGTTGTGATTCAAAGTGATTTCAAACTTAACATTTATCGATAACTTATTGGCTAAGTAAAGATTTTTAGAGTTCTGAATTATGTATCTTGAGAATATAACTGACATAGTAAACGTTATTGTGATATGATCACGGTCAATATTTCATCATCTATAGTTAATGTAGATATTCTATAAAAGTATTATGAAACTTAACATTTACAGATAACTTGTTCAACAAGTAAAGATTGTTAGAGTTTAGAATTTAGTCTTTTAAGACTATAACTGACAAAGTTGTTGCTAATGTACTGTGATGATCTTGATTAAATTATCATTCATTTAAAGTTTTACACAAATGATATATGAACATGCACAACAATCAATGTTTTAAACAAATAATCTTAATGCTTATGTTGTCTCAAAGCCAAATGGAAGCGTAGCATCATTTTCTACTTCCGGAGGTGTAACAATAGTTTTTAAATAATCAAACTTAATATAAAAAAGTAAGCTTTCCTAATAGCATTTCTAGATATCTTGCACGCTAAGTAAACCTCGTTGCGATTCAAAGTAATTCGAGATACTTAACAATTATAGATAACGTATGTTCACCAAGTGAGTTCTAAATTATGTCTTTTGAGACATAGTTATAGTTACTGTACTATGATCATGATCAAGATTTCACTATCTATAGTTAGTATAGATATGCTACAAAAGTAATTTGACACTTAACATTTACAGATAACTTGTTCACCAAGTAATGATTGTTAGAGTTCAAAATTAAGCGTTTTAAGACTATAATGGACAAAGTTATAGCTAATGTACCGTGATCTTGATTAAAATTTCTGTAATTAAAAGTTTTACACAAATGATATGAACATGCACAACATTCAAAGTATAAAAAAAATTATCTTTATACATAGGCAGTCTCAAAGCCAAATGGAAGGTTGTCATTATTAGCATCGTTGCTACTTCCGGAGGTGTAACAATAGTTCTTTTTATAAAAGTAATTCAAATCTTTTCGAATAATATTTATAGATAACTTGCTCGCTATGTAAACCTTGTTGCGATTCAAAGTAATTCGAAATTCAACATTTATAGGCAACTTGTTCACCAAGTAAAGATTGTTAGAGTTCTAAGTTATGTCTTTTGAGACATAGTTAGAGTGAATGATCCTGTCAAGATTCCATTATCAATAAAAGTAATTTGAAACTTAACAGTTGTAGACAACTTGTTCACCAAGTAAAGATTGTTAGAGTTCAAAATTTACTCTGTGGAAAATGTAATTGCCAAAGTAATAGCTAAGGTACTGTGATCTTGATTAAACTTTATTTCATGTAAAGTTTCTTGACTAAAATTATATGAACATGCACAACAATCAAGGTTTTAAGCAAATAATCTCAGCCAAATGGAAGGGTCTCATTATTAGCATCGTTTTTTACTTCCGGAGATGTAACAATAGTTTATTAGTAATGAAACTAAATATAAAAGTAATTCAAAACTTTTCGCATAACGTTTATAGATAACTTGCTCGCTATGTAAACGTTGTTGTGATTCAAAGTGATTTGAAACTTAACATTTATCGATAACTTATTCGCCAAGTAAAGATTTTTAGAGTTCTGAATTATGTATATTGAGAATATAACTGACATAGTAAAAGTTATTGTGATATGATCACGGTCAAGATTTCATCATCTATTGTTAATGTAGATATTCTATAAAAGTATTTAGAAACTTAACATTTACAGATAACTTGTTCAACAAGTGAAGATTGTTAGAGTTTAGAATTAAGTCTTTTAAGACTATAATTGACAAAGTTGTTGCTAATGTAGTGTGATGATCTTGATTAAATTATCATTCATTTAAAGTTTTACCCAAATGATATATGAACATGCACAACAATCAATGTTTTAAACAAATAATCTTAATGCTTATGTTGTCTCAAAGCCAAATGGAAGCGTAGCATCATTTTCTACTTCCGGAGGTGTAACAATAGTTTTTAAATAATCAAACTTAATATAAAAAAGTAAGCTTTCCTAATAGCATTTCTAGATATCTTGCACGCTAAGTAAACCTCGTTGCGATTCAAAGTAATTCGAGAAACTTAACAACTATAGATAACGTGTGTTCACCAAGTGAGTTCTAAATTATGTCTTATGAGACATAGTTATAGTTACTGTACTATGATCATGATCAAGATTTCACTATCAATAGTTAGTATAGATATGCTATAAAAGTAATTTGAAACTTCACAATTAAAGATAACCTGTTCACCAAGTAGTGATTGTTAGAGTTCAAAAGTAGGTGTTTTAAGACTATAATGGACAAAGTTATAGCTAATGTACCGTGATCTTGATTAAAATTTCATTCATTTAAAGTTTTACACAAATGATATGAACATGCACAACAATCAAAGTTTAAAAAAAAATTATCTTTATACATAAGCAGTCTCAAAGCCAAATGGAAGGTTGTCATTATTAGCATCGTTTCTACTTCCGGAGGTGTAACAATAGTTCTTTTTATAGAAGTAATTCAAATCTTTTTGAATAATATTTATAAATAACTTGCTCGCAAAGTAAACCTCGTTGCGATTCAAAGTAATTCGAAATTCAACAATTATAGGCAACTTGTTCACCAAGTAAAGATTGTTAGAGTTCTAAACTATGTCTTTTGAGACATAGTTAGAGTGAATGATCCTGATCAAGATTCCATTATCTATAAAAGTAATATGAAACTTAACATTTATAGACAACTTGTTCACCAAGTTGAGATTGTAAGAGTTCAAAATTTACTCTGTGGAAAATGTAATTGCCAAAGTAATAGCTAAGGTACTGTGATCTTGATTAAACTTTATTTCATGTAAAGTTTCTTGATTAAAATTATATGAACATACACAACACTCAAAGTTTTAAGCAAATAATCTCAGCCAAATGGAAGGGTCTCAATATTAGCATCGTTTTTTACTTCCGGAGATGTAACTATAGTTTATTAGTAATGAAACTTAATATAAAAGTAATTCAAAACTTTTCGCATAACGTTTATAGATAACTTGCTCACTAAGTAAACGTTGTTGTGATTCAAAGTGAGGCAACTTGTTCACCAAGTAAAGATTGTTAGAGTTCTAAATTATGTCTTTTGAGACATATTTAGAGTGAATGATCCTGATCAAGATTCCATTATCAAAAAAAGTAATTTGAAACTTAACAGTTATAGACAACCTGTTCACCAAGTAAAGATTGTTAGAGTTCAAAAATTTACTCTGTGGAAAATGTAATTGCCAAAGTAAAAGCTAAGGTACTGTGATCTTGGTTAAACTTTATTTCATGTAAAGTTTCTTGACTAAAATTATATGAACATGCACAACAATCAAGGTTTTAAGCAAATAATCTCAGCCAAATGGAAGGGTCTCATTATTAGCATCGTTTTTTACTTCCGGAGATGTAACAATAGTTTATTAGTAATGAAACTAAATATAAAAGTAATTCAAAAACTTTTCGCATAACGTTTATAGATAACTTGCTCGCTATGTAAACGTTGTTGTGATTCAAAGTGATTTGAAACTTAACATTTATCGATAACTTATTCGCCAAGTAAAGATTTTTAGAGTTCTGAATTATGTATATTGAGAATATAACTGACATAGTAAAAGTTATTGTGATATGATCACGGTCAAGATTTCATCATTTATAGTTAATGTAGATATTCTATAAAAGTATTTTGAAACTTAACATTTACAGATAACTTGTTTAACAAGTGAAGATTGTTAGAGTTTAGAATTAAGTCTTTTAAGACTGTAATTGACAAAGTTGTTGCTAATGTACTGTGATGATCTTGATTAAATTATCATTCATTTAAAGTTTTACCCAAATAATATATGAACATGCACAGCAATCAATGTTTTAAACAAATAATCTTAATGCTTCTGTTGTCTCACAGCCAAATGGAAGCGTAGCATCATTTTCTACTTTCGGAGGTGTAACAATAGTTTTTAAATAATCAAACTTAATATAAAAAAGTAAGCTTTCCTAATAGCATTTCTAGATATCTTGCACGCTAAGTAAACCTTGTTGCGATTCAAAGTAATTCGAGAAACTTAACAACTATAGATAACGTATGTTCACCAAGTGAGTTCTAAATTATGTCTTTTGAGACATAGTTATAGTTACTGTACTATGATCTTGAACTCTGCATGAAATAATAGACTCTTTTGGTATACTGGAGCAATAGAACTTGCAATGAAAACTTCTAAACCTTTTTTGACAGTTGGAGGGAGGATTGAAGAATCAGAACCTACTTTTTTGAACCACTCATAGAACCAAATTGGAAAATTCTTTGAAATATCACTATGAAAAGTTATGAACCAGGAATGATAAAAGGGACGAACATAAAGAACTCTATACCATGCCATACGATAGTCATGGTAATTGTATGAAGGGAGTTTGAACCTAACACTAAAGGATCTTTCTGGAAAGTTTCCCCAATCAACTTGGGAAATAACATTTTTGATGATGATCTTTCAATAAATAATTTCATCTTTGTCATCACACTTGTGAGAAATCTCTATAGAATTTGAATCAACCAAAACTAACTCATAAAAAATTCTATCCTTTTTCAAACTTTCTGCATCCCAATAAATCTTTTCTGGGAATTTTCTTTTCAAATATTCTTTGATGTCTTTTGGATATTCAAGGTAAGGAGCAAGGCAAATCTCCTCAAACCATCCTTTTGTTTCATATTTGAATTCTTCATCTTTTCTCTGCTGATAAGGATAAGGAGTAATATTCTTTGGATCTGAACAATATGAAGAGGCTAAAACAGATTTGTATGGGAGTTTTGGAACATTTGAAAGTGGTGCAAAACGGTTTTGAAAAGGAGAGGGAGCTCTCAATTGAGGTCTGAGCTGAATGTTCTTTTGAGGTGTTTGAGGTGTTTGAGGGTATCTCACAATCTCTTTGCTTTCTGGTATCTCATAGTCTTTTGAGGAAAGTTTTTTGAAGGGTTCCATCTGAAAAGGGAATTTGTAATCAATAATTTCCTTGTAAAAATTCTCTTGTTAAAAAATCTGGTAAAGAATTGTTTTCACCTTTAATAAACTCAATTTCAAAATCAAATACAGACAGTATAGCCTGCCATCTAGCAAAGATTTGTTTCGAAACTATATTTTGAACATCTTTTGTTAAAACTTCTTTTGCTGATTTGCAATCAATTCTTAAAAGAAATTTTTTATTGAAAAGATCATCTTGAAACTTTGAAATGCATAAAACAATTGATAAAATTTCTTTTTTAATTGTTGAATAATTTTTCTGGGGTCCTGACCAGACACCAGAATGAAATCTAATCAAACTTTCTTTTTGAATGCAATTTTTGTTTTAATATGCCTCCATATCCTATATCTGATGCATCTGTTTCAACTATCATGAATGCATTTGGATTGGGTATACCTAGACATGGAAGGACCTTAATCTTATCTTTGATCTGTCTAACTATTTGAGTATGCTCACTAGTCCATTCTGGAGGATTCTTCTTAAGTCTATCAAAAAGAGGTTTGCATAATTTCCTAAGATCTGGGAAGAAATCTGATATGTAATTGAGACATCCTAAAAATCTTTGAAGTTGATTTTTATCTTTTATTTGATCTGGGAATTTCTCAGTGAAATTAATTGATCTGTTTATTGGTTTGATTAATCCTTTATGTATATCATGACCTAAGAATCTTATTGATGTTTGGAAAAGCTTCATCTTTGATTCTGACAGAACTAAACCATTTCTTTTGATTATATAATACAAATTATTTAAATGTTTAATATGTTGTTCTATATCATTTGAATAAACCAAAATATCATCAATATAAACTATTATGAAATGACTATAATTATTAAAAATATCGTTCATAATTCTTTGAAATTCTGAAGGTGCATTTTTAAGTCCAAAGGGCATAACATTCCATTCAAAATGCCCAAAGGGAACAGTAAAGGCAGTTTTGTATCTATCTTTTTCTGCAATTTGAATTTGCCAAAATCCTGATTTTAAATCAAACTTTGAAAATATCTTTGCTGAATGTAATCTATTAATTAAATCTCTTTTATTTGGAATAGGATATCTGATCCATTGCAAAACTTTGTTTAAAGGTTTATAATTAATAACTAATCTTGGTACACCTCTTTCTAATTCTGATTGTTTGACAACATAAAAAGCAGAACAACTCCATGGAGATTTTGACTTTGTTATTAATTTTTTCTCTAATAACATTTTTATTTCTTCTTTACAGTGTTCTAAAAATTCTTGATTCATTTGAATTGGTCTTGCTTTAGTAGGTATATTTCTTTCTCTAAAGTCTTTTTCATAAGGCAAATCTACTATATGATGTTTTCTCTCCCAAAAAGCATTTGGAATATTACTACATAAATCTTTTACAAATAAATCTTGAATTTCCTTAATTTTTTGTTTTATATTTAAATCTTTTAATCTTTCTTCTATCCTTTCATATGTTATTTCCTCTTTTAAAAAATAAATTTGATTTCTTTTTCTTTCTATTAAATTAATTTGTTTAAATATTGAATTATTTTGAAGCATATTTATTTCTCTTTGTTTTACAGGATTTATAAAAGGAAAAGAAATCTTCTTACCATGTATATTGGTTTCTAAACCATTATTATCAACTTTGAAAGGATAAATTTGAGTTAAAAAGGGAGTTCCTAATATCACATCTTGACTTATATCTTTGACTAAAGTAAAAACATTTTTGAAACAATATCCATCACAGCATATATGAGCTTGGCTTAATTTATATATAATATTTAAAGGTTTTGAGTTTGCTGTGTATAATTGTTCATTAGTTTTTTCATAATATATGGTAGGTATTAATCCTTCTCTTATTACATTATGATCTGCTCCTGAGTCAAATAAAGCTATTAAGTCTAATTTAAATTTTCCAACAACTAATTTTATCTATATATACCATTTTTGAAATTCTATTTTCTTAATTGAATTAATAAATTTATTATTATCTATTTCATCTTCTAAAGGTATTTTATCATCTTGTATATGACTTTGACTAGTACTTTGTAAATCTTTTTTATCTATCCAATACTTGATTTCTAATTCTAAATCTTTTTGTTTTAATTCAAATATATCTTTTTGCATTTGATTAACTTGTTTCTTAAGAATATTAACTTCATTTTGTAATTCTCTAGTAGTTATCTGTTTTATTATACTTTGACTTGGATATTTATCTAAAAGTTTCCCTAAGCTAAAATTTTCTTGTATTTGAGGTTTTTGCTTAGACTCTTCTTCTAAAATTAAATCGTGAAACTTAACAACTATAGATAACGTATGTTCACCAAGTGAGTTCTAAATTATGTCTTTTGAGACATAGTTATAGTTACTGTACTATGATCATGATCAAAATTTCACTATCTATAGTTAGTATAGATATGCTACAAAAGTAATTTGACACTTAACATTTACAGATAACTTGTTCACCAAGTAATGATTGTTAGAGTTCAAAATTAAGTGTTTTAAGACTATAATGGACAAAGTTATAGCTAATGTACCGTGATCTTGATTAAAATTTCATTCATTAAAAGTTTTACACAAATGATATGAACATGCATAACAATCAAAGTTTAAAAAAAATTATCTTTATACATAAGCAGTCTCAAAGCCAAATGGAAGGTTGTCATTATTAGCATCGTTGCAACTTCCGGAGGTGTAACAATAGTTCTTTTTATAAAAGTAATTCAAATCTTTTCGAATAATATTTATAGATAACTTGCTCACTATGTAAACCTTTTTGCGATTCAAAGTAATTCGAAATTCAACATTTATAGGCAACTTGTTCACCAAGTAAAGATTGTTAGAGTTCTAAGTTATGTCTTTTGAGACATAGCTAGAGTGAATGATCCTGATCAAGATTCCATTATCAATAAAAGTAATTTGAAACTTAACAGTTGTAGACAACTTGTTCACCAAGTAAAGATTGTTAGAGTTCAAAATTTACTCTGTGGGAAATGTAATTGCCAAAGTAATAGCTAAGGTACTGTGATCTTGATTAAACTTTATTTCATGTAAAGTTTCTTGACTAAAATTATATGAACATGCATAACAATCAAGGTTTTAAGCAAATAATCTCAGCCAAATGGAAGGGACTCATTATTAGCATCGTTTTTTACTTCCGGAGATGTAACAATAGTTTATTAGTAATGAAACTTAATATAAAAGTAATTCAAAACTTTTCGCATAACGTTTATAGATAACTTGCTCGCTAAGTAAACGTTGTTGTGATTCAAAGTGATTTGAAACTTAACATTTATCGATAACTTATTCGCCAAGTAAAGATTTTTAGAGTTCTGAATTATGTATATTGAGAATATAACTGACATACTAAAAGTTATTGTGATATGATCACGGTCAAGATTTCATCATCTATAGTTAATGTAGATATTCTATAAAAGTATTTTGAAACTTAACATTTACAGAAAACTTCTTCAACAAGTAAAGATTGTTAGAGTTTAGAATTAAGTCTTTTAAGACTATAATTGACAAAGTTGTTGCTAATGTACTGTGATGATCTTGATTAAATTATCATTCATTTAAACTTTTACCCAAATGATATATGAACATGAACAACAATCAATGTTTTAAACAAATAATCTTAATGCTTATGTTGTCTCAAAGCCAAATGGAAGCGTAGCATCATTTTCTACTTCCGGAGGTGTAACAATAGTTTTTAAATAATCAAACTTAATATAAAAAAGTAAGCTTTCCTAATAGCATTTCTAGATATCTTGCACGCTAAGTAAACCTCGTTGCGATTCAAAGTAATTCGAGAAACTTAACAACTATAGATAACGTATGTTCACCAAGTGAGTTCTAAATTATGTCTTTTGAGACATAGTTATAGTTACTGTACTATGATCATGATCAAGATTTCACTATCTATAGTTAGTATAGATATGCTACAAAAGTAATTTGACACTTAACATTTACAGATAACTTGTTCAACAAGTAATGATTGTTAGAGTTCAAAATTAAGTGTTTTAAGACTATAATGGACAAAGTTAGTGCTAATGTACCGTGATCTTGATTAAAATTTCATTCATTAAAAGTTTTACACAAATGATATGAACATGCACAACAATGAAAGTATAAAAAAAATTATCTTTATACATAGGCAATCTCAAAGCTAAATGGAAGGTTGTCATTATTAGCATCGTTGCTACTTCCGGAGGTGTAACAATAGTTCCTTTTATAAAAGTAATTCAAATCTTTTCGAATAATATTTATAGATAACTCGCTCGCTATGTAAACCTTGTTGCGATTCAAAGTAATTCGAAATTCAACATTTATAGGCAACTTGTTCACCAAGTAAAGATTGTTAGAGTTCTAAGTTATGTCTTTTGAGACATAGTTAGAGTGAATGATCCTAATCAAGATTCCATTATCAATAAAAGTAATTTGAAACTTAACAGTTGTAGACAACTTGTTCACCAAGTAAAGATTGTTAGAGTTCAAAATTTACTCTGTGGAAAATGTAATTGCCAAAGTAATAGCTAAGGTACTGTGATCTTGATTAAACTTTATTTCATGTAAAGTTTCTTGACTAAACTTATATGAACAGGCACAACAATCAAGGTTTAAAGCAAATAATCTCAGCCAAATGGAAGGGACTCATTATTAGCATCGTTTTTTACTGCCGGAGATGTAACAATAGCTTATTAGTAATGAAACTTAATATAAAAGTAATTCAAAACTTTTCGCATAACGTTTATAGATAACTTGCTCGCTAAGTAAACGTTGTTGTGATTCAAAGTGATTTGAAACTTAACATTTATTGATAACTTATTCGTCAAGTAAAGATTTTTAGAGTTCTGAATTATGTATATTGAGAATATAACTGACATAGTAAAAGTTATTGTGATATGATCACGGTCAAGATTTCATCATCTATAGTTAATGTAGATATTCTATAAAAGTATTTTGAAACTTAACATTTACAGATAACTTTTTCAACAAGTAAAGATTGTTAGAGTTTAGAATTAAGTCTTTTAAGACTATAATTGACAAAGTTGTTGCTAATGTACTGTGATGATCTTGATTAAATTATCATTCATTTAAAGTTTTACCCAAATGATATATGAACATGAACAACAATCAATGTTTTAAACAAATAATCTTAATGCTTATGTTGTCTCAAAGCCAAATGGAAGCGTAGCATCATTTTCTACTTCCGGAGGTGTAACAATAGTTTTTAAATAATCAAACTTAATATAAAAAAGTAAGCTTTCCGAATAGCATTTCTAGATATCTTGCACGCTAAGTAAACCTCGTTGCGATTCAAAGTAATTCGAGAAACTTAGCAACTATAGATAACGTATGTTCACCAAGTGAGTTCTAAATTATGTCTTTTGAGACATAGTTATAGTTACTGTACTATGATCATGATCAAGATTTCACTATCTATAGTTAGTATAGATATGCTACAAAAGTAATTTGACACTTAACATTAACAGATAACTTGTTCACCAAGTAATGATTGTTAGAGTTCAAAATTAAGTGTTTTAAGACTATAATGGACAAAGTTATAGCCCATGTACTGTGATCTTGATTAAAATTTCATTCATTTAAAGTTTTATACAAATGATATGAACATGCACAACAATCAAAGTTTTAAAAAAATTATCTTTATACATAAGCAGTCTCAAACCCAAATGGAAGGTTGTCATTATTAGCATCGTTGCTACTTCCGAAGGTGTAACAATAGTTCTTTTTATAAAAGTAATTCAAATCTTTTTGAATAATATTTATAGATAACTCGCTCGCTATGTAAACCTTGTTGCGATTCAAAGTAATTCGAAATTCAACAGCTATAGGAAACTTGTTCACCAAGTAAAGATTGTTAGAGTTCTAAGTTATGTCTTTTGAGACATAGTTAGAGTGAATGATCCTGATCAAGATTCCATTATCAATAAAACTAATTTGAAACTTAACAGTTGTAGACAACTTGTTCACCAAGTAAAGATTGTTAGAGTTCAAAATTTACTCTGTGGAAAATGTAATTGCCAAAGTAATAGCTAAGGTACTGTGATCTTGATTAAACTTTATTTCATGTAAAGTTTCTTGACTAAAATTATATGAACATGCACAACAATCAAGGTTTTAAGCAAATAATCTCAGCCAAATGGAAGGGTCTCATTATTAGCATCGTTTTTTACTTCCAGAGATGTAACAATAGTTTATTAGTAATGAAACTTAATATAAAAGTAATTCAAAACTTTTCGCATAACGTTTATAGATAACTTGCTCGCTAAGTAAACGTTGTGGTGATTCAAAGTGATTTGAAACTTAACATTTATCGATAACTTATTCGCCAAGTAAAGATTTTTAGAGTTCTGAATTATGTATATTGAGAATATAACTGACATAGTAAAAGTTATTGTGATATGATCACGGTCAAGATTTCATTATCTATAGTTAATGTAGATATTCTATAAAAGTATTTTGAAACTTAACATTTACAGATAACTTGTTCAACAAGTAAAGATTGTTAGAGTTTAGAATTAAGTCTTTTAAGACTATAATTGACAAAGTTGTTGCTAATGTACTGTGATCAAGGATGAAAATATCCCGATATACCTCCGATATATCCCCGATATTTCTGTTTTTTCAAGTGACCGAAACAAAAACGGGCTATCACGATATATCTCTGATATTTTCATTTTTTGATAAGAAATAAATGAAAATTCAATAATTATTAGCTAAATGTCGGTAAAAATTGGTATCGATTTCAATATCAGTAGCTTCAGTTAAAAATTATAAGAACATTCATGAATATCAAGGAAATATCAGTAAATATCGCTGAAATATCGATAAATATCGGGAAATATTGGTAAATATCAGGAAAAAATCGTTAAATATCAGGAAATATCGGCAATATATCGGTAAATATCGAAAAAATATATGTACCGATATTTCCACCGAAACCGATATATCTATCGATATTTTTGTAAAATCAAGGTACCGATATATCAATCGAAACCGATATTTTCATCCTTGACTGTGATGATCTTGATTAAATTATCATTCATTTAAAGTTTTACCCAAATGATATATGAACATGCACAACAATCAATGTTTTAAACAAATAATCTTAATGCTTATGTTGTCTCAAAGCCAAATGGAAGCGTAGCATCATTTTCTACTTCCGGAGGTGTAACAATAGTTTTTAAATAATCAAACTTAATATAAAAAAGTAAGCTTTCCTAATAGCATTTCTAGATATCTTGCACGCTAAGTAAACCTCGTTGCGATTCAAAGTAATTCGAGAAACTTAACAACTATAGATAACGTATGTTCACCAAGTGAGTTCTAAATTATGTCTTTTGAGACATAGTTATAGTTACTGTACTATGATCATGATCAAGATTTCACTATCTATAGTTAGTATAGACATGCTACAAAAGTAATTTGACACTTAACATTTACAGATAACTTGTTCACCAAGTAATGATTGTTAGAGTTCAAAATTAAGTGTTTTAAGACTATAATGGACAAAGTTATAGCTAATGTACCGTGATCTTGATTAAAATTTCATTCATTAAAAGTTTTACACAAATGATATGAACATGCATAACAATCAAAGTTTAAAAAAATTTATCTTTATACATAAGCAGTCTCAAAGCCAAATGGAAGATTGTCATTATTAGCATCGTTGCAACTTCCGGAGGTGTAACAATAGTTCTTTTTATAAAAGTATTTCAAATCTTTTCGAATAATATTTATAGATAACTTGCTCACTATGTAAACCTTGTTGCGATTCAAAGTAATTCGAAATTCAACATTTATAGGCAACTTGTTAACCAACTAAAGATTTTTCATCAGTTTTTCATTAGATATACTTGATATCATGCAGAATCAATAAATATGAGAGAAAACGAGGTTTTTGTGGTCATTAATGCCACGAAAAGTAGGAAACGACTCCCCAAAAACCCTAGTTTACCCTATGAAATTTTGAAAATTTTCAACTGTGGAATTTTTCATCTGTTTTTTATAAAATATACTTCATATGATGCAGAAACAATATATGTGAGAGTAAACAAGATTTTTGTTGTCATTAAAGCCACGAAAAGTAGCAAACGACTCCCCAAAAACCCTTGTTTACCCTATGAAATTTTGAAAATTATCAACTATTGAATTTTTCATCTGTTTTTCATTACATATACTTGATATCATGCAGAATCAATAAGTATGAGAGAAAATGAGGTTTTTGTGGTCATTAATGCCACAAAAAGTAGGGAACGACTCCCCAAAAACCCTAGTTTACCCTATGAAATTTTGAAAATTTTCAACTGTGGAATTTTTCATCTGTTTTTTATTAAATATACTTGATATGATGCAGAAACAATAAATATGAGAGAAAACGAGGTTTTTGTCGTCATTAATGCCACGAAAAGTAGGAAACGACTCCCCAAAAACCTTAGTTTACCCTATGAAATTTTGAAAATTTTCAACTGTGGAATTTTTCATCTGTTTTTCATTAGATATACTTGATATTATGCAGAATCAATAAATATGAGAGAAAACGAGGTTTTTGTGGTCATTAATGCCACGAAAAGTAGGAAACGACTCCCCAAAAACCCTAGTTTACCCTATGAAATTTTGAAAATTATCAACTATTGAATTTTTCATCTGTTTTTCATTAGATATACTTGATATCATGCAGAATCAATAAATATGAGAGAAAACGAGGTTTTTGTGGTCATTAATGCCACGAAAAGTAGGAAACGACTCCCCAAAAACCCTAGTTTACCCTATGAAATTTTGAAAATTTTCAACTGTGGAATTTTTCATCTGGTTTTTATTAAATATACTTGATATGATGCAGAAACAATATATGTGAGAGTAAACAAGATTTTTGTTGTCATTAAAGCCACGAAAAGTAGCAAACGACTCCCCAAAAACCCTAGTTTACCCTATGAAATTTTGAAAATTATCAACTATTGAATTTTTCATCTGTTTTTCATTAGATATACTTGATATCATGCAGAATCAATAAATATGAGAGAAAACGAGGTTTTTGTGGTCATTAATGCCACGAAAAGTAGGAAACGACTCCCCAAAAAACCCTAGTTTACCCTATGAAATTTTGAAAATTTTCAACTGTGGAATTTTTCATCTGTTTTTTATTAAATATACTTGATATGATGCAGAAACAATATATGTGAGAGTAAACAAGATTTTTGTGGTCATTAAAGCCACGAAAAGTAGCAAACGACTCCCCAAAAACCCTTGTTTACCCTATGAAATTTTGAAAATTATCAACTATTGAATTTTTCATCTGTTTTTCATTAGATATACTTGATATCATGCAGAATCAATAAATATGAGAGAAACGAGGTTTTTGTGGTCATTAATGCCACGAAAAGTAGGAAACGACTCCCCAAAAACCCTAGTTTACCCTATGAAATTTTGAAAATTTTCAACTGTGGAATTTTTCATCTGTTTTTTATTAAATATACTTGATATGATGCAGAAACAATATATGTGCGAGTAAACAAGATTTTTGTGGTCATTAAAGCCACGAAAAGTAGCAAACGACTCCCCAAAAACCCTAGTTTACCCTATGAAATTTTGAAAATTATCAACTGTTGAATTTTTCATCTGTTTTTCATTAGATATACTTGATATCATGCAGAATCAATAAATATGAGAGAAAACGAGGTTTTTGTGGTCATTAATGCCACGAAAAGTAGGAAACGACTCCCCAAAAACCCTAGTTTACCCTATGAAATTTTGAAAATTTTCAACTGTGGAATTTTTCATCTGTTTTTTATTAAATATACTTGATATGATGCAGAAACAATATATGTGAGAGTAAACAAGATTTTTGTGGTCATTAAAGCCACAAAAAGTAGCAAACGACTCCCCAAAAACCCTTGTTTACCCTATGAAATTTTGAAAATTATCAACTATTGAATTTTTCATCTGTTTTTCATTAGATATACTTGATATCATGCAGAATCAATAAATATGAGAGAAAACGAGGTTTTTGTGGTCATTAATGGCACGAAAAGTAGGAAACGACTCCCAAAAACCCTAGTTTACCCTATGAAATTTTGAAAATTTTCAACTGTGGAATTTTTCATCTGTTTTTTATTAAATATACTTGATATGATGCAGAAACAATATATATGAGAGTAAACAAGATTTTTGTGGTTATTAAAGCCACAAAAAGTAGCAAACGACTCCCCAAAAACCCTAGTTTACCCTATGAAATTTTGAAAATTATCAACTGTTGAATTTTTCATCTGTTTTTCATTAGATATACTTGATATCATGCAGAATCAATAAATATGAGAGAAAACGAGGTTTTTGTGGTCATTAATGGCACGAAAAGTAGGAAACGACTCCCCAAAAACCCTAGTTTACCCTATGAAATTTTGAAAATTTTCAACTGTGGAATTTTTCATCTGTTTTTTATTAAATATACTTGATATGATGCAGAAACAATATATGTGAGAGTAAACAAGATTTTTGTGGTCATTAAAGCCACGAAAAGTAGCAAACGACTCCCCAAAAACCCTTGTTTACCCTATGAAATTTTGAAAATTATCAACTATTGAATTTTTCATCTGTTTTTCATTAGATATACTTGATATCATGCAGAATCAATAAATATGAGAGAAACGAGGTTTTTGTGGTCATTAATGCCACGAAAAGTAGGAAACGACTCCCCAAAAACCCTAGTTTACCCTATGAAATTTTGAAAATTTTCAACTGTGGAATTTTTCATCTGTTTTTTATTAAATATACTTGATATGATGCAGAAACAATATATGTGCGAGTAAACAAGATTTTTGTGGTCATTAAAGCCACGAAAAGTAGCAAACGACTCCCCAAAAACCCTTGTTTACCCTATGAAATTTTGAAAATTATCAACTATTGAATTTTTCATCTGTTTTTCATTAGATATACTTGATATCATGCAGAATCAATAAATATGAGAGAAACGAGT